>JANAVB010036419.1:15488547-15828043 GCA_029216955.1 Iris pallida | reverse complement strand
CCGTACCCTCGAAACGGCGGGGGTTGTACTTACAAAACCTGGTTGATGCTCCTGAATCAGTCCTCGTCCCTCTTTCTAAAGCCGTCTGTAATCCTTGGTTAAGCAATACATTCTGCTCTAGCAACTGAGCGTGCATGCGCTGCTGGGCTAACATCTGATGTTGCTGAGTAGCCATCATCCCTCTTATGCTCTCTAAAAGGGCTGGTATGTCTACTTTCACAGGGGTAGGTGGAACTATTGGTGGAGTTGGAACCTCCGGATACTGTGGTCCAGCTGCTGGCTCCACTATCACTTCTTCTTGGATAGTCTCTTGAGGTAGTACTGGACCTTGTTGCTGACCAACCTGGTTAAGTTACCCATGTCGCCTTTGCTGTTGTTGTCCAGTTATGACAGATACGGACGAGGTGCCCCTAAGAAATGGAAAAAGAGAACAATCAAACGATCGGACAGGAAAGATCAATGAAGTCAAAGGATACCGGAATATCAAGCTAGAGTCGAGAGTAACGAATCATGAGATCAAGGGAAAACATGTGTGATTGAGACATCCTATAAATCAAAACTCCCAAGTCTGAAATCAGACCTGCATGGGCCACCACTGAAACCTTGTCATGCCCCAGAACCAGAATACTGGAGAGCGGGGGAATGACTTAGCCAGCTACGTATTACGGGTGGATGAATACCATATAATATGATCAATGTTGTCTAAAAGACGAGCGGGTGCATACTACATGAAAGTCTCACTATGGTCATTTCATATCTATTGTCTCAATCATTCAAACAAGAAACAGTAATAGAGAACATGTAAGATAAAATAGTAAGGCATCCCAAATGCTCAGTCAAAATATTCTTGACATCTGGCTTTACGAAACATAACCAGATGATGTAGCAAAGTATACACAATTGTTATCAGCTACAGCCTGACTTAGTTACAATTATGTAAAAGTAAGTACAGACAATTCGACGAACATGTCGGTGCTAAACGGTAAAGTATAGAGTAATTAAAAAAATGAGCGGGGAAGTAAGGAACCCACTCGAGTCCTCCTGCGATCATTCCTCTAGTATTGACCATCTTGGAGGTGGAAGTAAGATGAGTCCTCGGGAATCGGCTCTAAATCTGGCCATGCAAAACCAGAGAGGTTAGACCTCTAATAGAAAGTATCGCAAAAAAGCACGATATAAGAAATTGGAACCAGTAATAAGAAAATATGATAATTAGGTCTCTGCTTGCTACTGGGATTCACATAATCATCACGACACTTCGAACCAACTTCCCAACCAAACAAGGACAGAAGTTGGCCCGTCATGTCCTGACATTCTAATCATCTCAGTTAGTTAACAGAGTAAATACAGTACACAAACAAGTCAACTTAAACGGCAATGCAACTGCTACGGCTTGCTACTGCGAGTTCCAAGTTACCCTAGAAATATACAATACGGATTCCTCAGTTCTTACTATGTACAAGCAAGGCTAGTCTACCCAATCAATCAATTGTGCCAATCATGAGTTTAGACGAGTCCCAGAGGGACGTCCGTCATCAATATACAATAAATAATATAAGCAGATACTGCTCCCTGCTCGTGTGGCAGATTTGCAGTATCTGTGGGAACCAGCCGGCATGTCAGGCACTAATAGTCCCAAAGATGGCTGCCATATAAGAACTCGGGAATCCATTCTCTCCATACAATCATTATTTTATTTAGCTTAATAGTCCCTATGTTGATTGAAATCCCATGCCGTGGATCATGGTCATTCAGAATGAGTACTTTCGTACAAAGTACGATATGTACAACTCTACAACGATACCAGTGCGGTTAGGTTGTAGGTCTCACAAAGCGTAATGCAACAATCCAAACTAGCCATAGAATAATCATATCTTGACTAAAGTACACATGCTGCTTTTGTAGAAAATAAATCGAAGCCTGCACGTGCCCATATTCCAATATTCGGGAGTGGCCAATCGATTGCAATAGTTCATAGTTAATATAAACGTGTCTCATTCAATTCAATAAGACGACTAGCCAGTCTCTTAGTTCCAACTAGGAACGCATGATCAATTATTAGTCAAGGTCACAATCAATGTCAATTCGGGACAAGAACCATCCAAAAGGCATTATGGGCTAGAGTTCATACGGCCGGGAAAATAGGGTCTCATGCGGCTGAGAAATACGCGCTCATGCGGCTGGAAAGATACGTGCTCATGCGGCTCAGAAACTAAGTCCATGCGGCTCAAGAAATTGAGTCTATGCTGCTCAAGAAATCAAGTCTATGCGGATAGGGGATCTGGGCCCTATGTGCCTCAAGAAATCAAGTCTATACGGATAGGGGATCTGGGCCTTATGCGGCTCAAGAAATCAAGTCTATGCGGATAGGGGATCTGGGCCCTATGCGGCTCAAGAAATCAAGTCTATGCAGATAGGACAAATGATAGCTATGCGGCTAATTCAAGCCAATGCCTTATGTGGCTGCGGGGAGACGGGTCATATGCGGCTGCGGGTAAACTTCATGCGGTTGGGAAAATTAACGCCATGCGTCTCGAGAGAAGTTAGGCTCATGCGGCTGAAAAGAGTGCAAGTCTATGCGGCTTCGGTCGAGCAGAGCCATACGGCTGAGAAGTTGCCAAGGTCTTGTGCGGCAATAGTTCAAGTGAGCTCATGCGGCAGTATCGTCATGCGGCAGATATTGCCCGACGGCTGGAAGACTTGCCGCATGAAATTCCATGTGGTCAAGTACTGCCATACGGCTAAGAAGTTCATGTGGCTGGGCCGTGCAAGCCATGCGGCTCAGCACTGTTCTTCTTCTCTACTTTTCGAGAACAGAACCATGGGAGCCATTGCTTTCAAGCTCTCTAAATCCTTCATTCCAAGCCCAAATCTGGACTTCCATAGGTCAAAATGGGATAGAACGAAATTCTCTACAACATGGAACCATCAAAACTTGGAAATAACAAGGTTAGCTATATCAAAATCCAAAAATTCAAAAATACAACAAGTTTAGATCTACACACAATGAGCCATGGAAATTGAAATGCTAAGTACTAAAGTATCTAAGAATCTTGTGAGGAAGACAATGGAACAACGAAGTGGAGATCCATCAAGAAGCAAGTTGTACTTGCCTAGCTCTCTAGGTTGGTGGGAGAGTAATGGAGGTTGAAGAAGAAGTAAATGGAGAAGGAGTAATGAAGAGAGAAAAAAGGGGTTTTGGGTTTAAATGGGGGTGGTGGTAGGTGGGTTCATGTTGAACCACCCAATGGCCAAAAAATAAACCAACTCAGGCCGACCCTAAAAGCAAATTAAAAGCAGAAAGTAAAATACAGAAAATAAAATACAAAAAAATAATTAGCGTGAAATTAAAGGAATTTAAATACAGAACAATACATGATAAATAAATACATTCAAGCAGTACATGTATTAAAATACATATTCTGGAAACGGGAAGTGACAGTTCACCTACTCACATCGAGACATTCTCCGCTCCAAGTCCGAGCTCGTTTAGAAAAATCATCTTACGATAGGTTGTCCTCGACCAAATCCTTGACATGTCAATATCGTGTGTCCGCACTAGCAATTATCGTAGTCTATCTCTTCAAGTATATTTTGATACAATTCACCTATCCAATCCACGTAGTCGATCACAAGGTCATCTAGCATTGCAATATGTCGTGCCCCGATCTCACGCAAGTCTGATAATCTACAGCGGACATAAATCACCATGTCAACATTCCTGCGAAATAATTATCCTCATCGGGACGTAACTCTTGCGTTGAGTCTAGACTTGCTCATTTTTGATACGCAGATTGGGTCTATAATCCTTAACTTTACTTAGTCGTCAATCATAAGTCCGATCAATCCTCAAATCCGCCTTCGCTTCAAACCACAAGTCGAAGCAATCAAAATTTTTATGTCAAGGTATTTCGAGTTCGATCATTCCCGCTGGACATGAATCACCATGCCAACGCTCATGCGAAACGATCGTCCTAAATCCTACGTGACGCATGTACGAGGCAGGAGTTGTACTCGCGCAAGACAAGATCGTTGTCGTTGTGGTTATCACCGAACAATCGAGTCGCTTTCCCTCCTCATTCCAAACATTCATTTCTATCAAAATTCTCCAACATAGTATCCTTCAAAACAATAACTTCTAACACGATCATCATTCATCGAATCAGAGTACCCCCGAGTTATCGTACATCGATCTTTGATACGCCTCAATACCATCGATGATGTACATAATCTGACGATCTTCCTTTTGCAATGAATTCTGAGTCGTGCAACTTAATTCCTCAATTTACATTGTCTCATGCTAACTCGTCATCGAGCAACATCAATTCCAATTCCTTAGTCATTCTAGTATCTTCAAACCAACGTTTTTTATGCACGCTATCTTCCAATCGTGCTAACTCTGGTTTCATCTGAGTATTTCATCTTAACTCAAGCTTCAATCCATTCGACTAAATTCAAAATCGCATGCACGATCCACTACGTTTCCTCGACCAAAACATCCATTAATTTTTATCGTTCAAATCTTCATTCAATCATTTCGTAATTCGTACTACGCATTCATAATTCGTCCGAACGATATCTCGTTTGAGACTCTCTAAGTTGCAACCAACTAAGCGTTACTTGTTCTATGGCTTTGTGCGATATCATCACTTGCCGATATACTCGTTCTATCCGTAAATCCTTTAGTCTCGCTCGAACAATTTCTATAACATCCATACACCACTCAGGGTTCGAGCCACTCGACTAGTCATCGACACTCACTGTTATTCCTCTTCGAACCTATCACATACATCACTCGAGGTCAAGTCATTCTACAAATCCTCAAAAGATCATTCGATTCCCAATCGATGCGTTCAATCGCGTGTTCGCCCGTTCCTTAAAGTCTAAGAACCATTTCCCGTGTTCGCTCTAGCGTTGGTCAAGTAACATTTCTATCAACGTATGTTCTAAGTCTCACTTATTCTTGTCTGAGCGATAGTCGATCTCGCTTGCAAACTCGTTCGCGCTAGAAGGTCCAGGTGCGCGATACTTGTTAGCCCAATGATTATATCATGTTTTTGAATATGGCTAATCAATTAAGTTTGACATATCGACGTCACTAATATTCATGTAATCATTATCATGTTGCTACTTAAACTTAGCATTGTCCTAATATTAGCATTGTCCTAAATGTTCTATAACATATTGCTATGCTTGTATCATACTGCATCATATTGTTTTGTTTCGTCTAACATATATTTGTAGACATACAATAAGCATGATCAAGCCTTGACAAAGCAGGACACATGCAATAGAGAATTATTGATGGACCAAAGACGGCGTTATACAAGAAAATTTCTCTGAACTACGCAACGACCTATCCGGGGCCTCACATCGGGGGTTCCGCTGCCCGGTCAGCGGACAGGGGTCGAAGGGTCAGCGCCCCCCCGTCAGGGGTTTGGGGGCAAAGCCCCCGAAAGGTATTCAGATTTTCAGATCTGTTTATCTTTGGACGATTGTCGTCAAGGAAAAATGCGTCTTCAATGTCAGAAAAAAGATGTCATCAAAAGGGCTATTGGTTTTCATATTTATTCTGTATTTTTCCTTTTATTGAGTCTAAAAAAAATGTGAGATTGATCGGATCGGTACTGGCTTAGGTTTTTCTCAGTCCACAAACAAAAATAAGCCAACCTACGTATCCCAAAAATCGACAATTCCAAAAGGCCCAAAACCTATGCAAATTTGGTTTATTCCTTACTGTTCTGAACCAGCAGAACTCTGACAGAACTCTGACCGAGTTCGGTCCGAGTTCGGCCCGAGTTCGGTCTGGGTTATTTGAATTTTAGTTTCCACCAAATCTGCATCCAACGTTCGTATGCGAAATTCTAGCATCCGAACTCTGTCCGAACTCTGCCCGAGTTCGGTTACCCAAAAATACTATAAATAGAGTTGAGATTACCATTCATTTCAACAATCCAATTTCATCTCTTCTCTTCTCTATCTAAAGTGTTCTGAGCTTTTACTTTCATATCTAAGCCTTTACGACTCTTAGCCAAGCCATTACAGTTTCTGTTTAATCTAGAGTTTGGTGTTGAAGAGTTGTATCGAAGGTTGTATTCAGAAAATATTCCAGTTTTCCAATTACCTTCTGGAGTCGGTCGTGCGCTCGTCACCAAGCACGATGTTGTGAAGTCGGTCGTGCACTTGTCTCGAAGCACGGAGTTGTAAGAGTTGCAAGCGCTCAGTTAAAGCTTGTGTCATAGAGGATTAACAGCGAGCAAGAGTACTCGCGACTGGACTAGTCCTCTCAGAGGAAAACCAGTATACATTGTGGTGTTCACTGAGTTTGAATTCTTGACTCTTACTTTACCGTATTTTAATTACCGTCTTTTATATGCCATAATTTATAATTGCTTAATATTTTTAATTGGTGATTATTTTTTGCTGCACACACACACTCTATTCACCCCCCCTCTAGAGGTGCTCAACGGTCCTACAATACTCGGCACAACTTAGCCAAAAGGCTGCGTGCATCACTATTCCGTTCGAACCATACTTCGGTCTTGTGTACTCGTTCGCTATTATCAGCGTAAGGTTATTCAAGCATACACTGCGTTTGCTAACTTTTAACATTAGTTCTTTTTAACTCAAGTCGGTCATAGTTTGGCACAAAGGCCTTCGCCTATCGATCCCGAGTATTCGTACGAGCTTTTAAAAATATTAGACTTATTGTATGGAACATTCCAAGGCACAATGAGAGAGAGCGTATACTTCTTTTATTTCCAACCGAGCTTTCAAAATGGAGATAATCGAATTGAAGTCCAAGGACGTAAAGCCGTGCTCTGATGCCAATCCGTCACGCCCCGCTCTCGTAGGAGCGATCGTCTTCGCTAAGGCGTGATGCCGCACGAGACTAAGTTGCTCTTGTGCAAGGCCAAGTCTAGAAACGGCCGATTTGAGCTAGGCCATAAAGTCGCACAGAGTGTCCCCATTTGCAGCGAAAAGTAAATGAACACAAGTTGAAGCAAATTCAAAATCTTTATTGATTTTTAAGAAGTTACAAGCAGCGCTAGGCTGCGTTTACAAGTATCTCAAGCTCTCTCTCTCTCTCTGAAACATAAAAAGCGTGCCAAGTGGCTTAAAATATAGAATAATTCATGGCGATGTCCCGATATATTATGTCATGTATATGGTGCTTCAGCTCCTTGCAACGCTCCAAGGCTCCAGAGTTGGCTCTGCGTCTTAGCACGTTCGAGGGAAGCTCCGCACCTGACGATGTCTCCTGCATCCTGTAAGCAAACTGTGGGATTATCAGTACATTGTTATGCACTGGTGGGGAGGCTAGCTTACCCATAATGCTATCATTACCAAACACGTTCTATTTACTTTTGTGCACCGTCTATCATTCATTGTCTTTCTAATCTTTTCTTAGGGTCAATTTCATGGCAAATTCCATACCTATCTCGTGTTACCGATTTTAATGTGTTACTATATTCTACTCGGAACGACTATGTCGATAGTCTTTCCATTTCATTGTTGTAAACCATTCATTATTTCATTATTTTGAATGCATAAGGAACTTGAATGTAAGCTTGTGCCTTAGCACGAGCGTAGAGTGCGGTGCGAGAGTCTCTATATTTTTTGAGTTCTTTTTCCATGTTCTAAACAAGCATACAAGATGGGATTATTCTCTTAGCTAGGTGCGTTGAGTCATTTATTAGCCTGCGCGGTGTTATAGCCTAGCGATTCTAGCAATAGTGTCTGTATTGTTAAGTGTCTAGGCTAAGCAAAGACGGGTTCATCGGTGCCACCCACCTTAGCGATGTTCGCATCGGCCGAGCGATACTCCGAGCGAGCCTTTGAATGTCTAAGTCTGGATTCATCATTGACGGGCCAATATAAGTCTTGCATCGATTCTTCATCTGGTCGACGCAACTCTTCGAGTCGACGGCTCGTTTGAGTCGTTGCACTTGCCGTTTGAATCGGCGTTCCGCTAGGGCGGAGCGGGTCATTACACGTTACCTGTACAATAGTTCTCCATGAAGCTCATGTGATCATGAGAGTACAAGATGCACAATGAGTATACATGAATAGGGGTGTATAATAAATACAATATGTTCGTGAAACGTATATCACAATATGTATCTGTTGAACACAATAGGGATAACTTCGCAAGAGAAGTTCCATATAGTATCAATCCGTGATAACAATCGTGCCAGTATCAAGTAAAGTAATCTAGAGCAAGAATATAAGTCCTGACAAGTATAAAACGATCAGAGAATGTACTCGCCTGTCACCCTGTATGACTGATATGAATAGATGTCCAAACTGGTGTCACAGAGTCCTATTTAGAGTAAAACAAGTTATGATGTATTCAGAAATAAGGTAATTAAAGTGTATGATGCAATCTATATAATTTCTAAGTCAATCTTGGTCAAAGTCAAGTCTAAGTCAAATTTGGTCAACTGGCTAGGTCAAACTAGGTCAACAAGTCCAATCTAGGTCAACTCTAGTTTAATCTAGGTCAACTCTAGTTCAACTCTAGGTCAAATTTGGTCAACAAGTCAAGATCGGTCAACTAGGAGTCAAACTTGGGTTAAACTCCATTCTAAGTATCTTATACCAACAATTCCCTACTAAGATACAAATCTAGGTATCCAAAAACCAACATTACCCTATACCAACTCACTGTCACACCAACACAATACTACTCATACACTAACATACCATTCATGCCTCCAACCTAAGAGCTAACACTCATGCTCACACTCACTACCTAGGCACATGAATTTCCAACTCACTCAAGTATCCTTCACTCACATACATTCTACATATAAACTCAACACTCACTTATCTCCCTAACTAGCACACATACTATTTCTAACATGTATCTAAACTCCTAAGTTTCCCCCTAAACTCTAACATACAATACACAAAATATGAAATCCTCACACAAACTCAAATAAAATCCTAATCTAAACTCTAACTTACTGTCACACACACTAGACACATACTAGGGGGAAAAAATGGGCTGCCCAAGGGGCTGCCCCTGCTGTCCAAGGGGGACAGCAGCCTCCTGCTGCTACTGCAGCCCTGTCCTTCTTCTTGTTCTTCTAACCCCCTTCACTTATTCATTCAAACCATCTATCCATTCCATCCCATTCCTTCATCTCTTCACTCACTCTATCATTCATAATCTCTGAAAATTAAATCTGCAAATTACCTACATATATCTATACAACCAAAACACAACTCACCTCACTTTACTGTTTGCAAAACCCAACTCCTCTCACATATACATACACTCACACACACAATACCTATACATTCATACATATAGACATACATATATATAATACAGAAATGTATATACATGTATACAGACACAAATATACAACCTAGGATACAGGCAATCCCTAAAAACTGACACTGACACACATATACATTACACTAAGTATAAACATATATATATAGATAGTTCAATATCAATCCATTTGTATATACATAGATTTGTAATGAAGTATATGAACAAAATCGAACCAATACATGTCCCAGACATGTCAATCATGTATAAACATTATAGTTAGCATTTAATCATCAATTAATTTGCATTTTACTACTCAGAATACTGAATATATGTAAAGTATAACAGAAAAATGGGGGAAAACCCAATCCCAGTTCGAAAATCAATTAAAAATCCAAATTAATGGTTGGTAAAGTGTCGTGCATGTGTCAGTGTGTCCTACGGGTCATGTGGTGTCCATACAACAGGACTCAATGTGTCCAGATACTCATGTACACGCACAGACACACACAGTTCAGTGCAGTCTCGTGCGCGTGTGCTAGTCGGTCCAGGACATGAAATACGACATGAGACACCTTATGGTCGTGTCTAGGGGTTCGCCAGGTATAGGGTTAGGTGTCTAGGTGCCTGATATGTGTCCACGTGGTGTCCTGTCATGACCCGCACCCACTGTGAGGGTACGAGAGCATAACAACGCCCAGCCTACGCCACAGTGTCGGCGGTAGAACGTTGTTCTAGGTCATGAACTATAACTAACATAATATGAATGCTCTCTATAAGGAGGCCAACACAGAGGTACAACTCAATCACAATCTAGAGATAGAATATGGCACGATAAAATAGATAAGAGAATCCTCAACCGAGGTACAACAGAAATGAAATACAAGTCTCAACATCTCTACAATATACAAACTCTGAATCAAGAACAACAACTAAACATAAAAGGAAAACAGTCTAAACTATCTATACTAAGCAAGGTATCGTCCTCAGCAGCTGCCTGAACCTCCCCTGGGGTCCAGGTCGCGAGTGTCAACTAGGCAAACTCCAAGTAAGGGTGCAGGGTGCCTCATCATTCTCTGTAAAATTTTTAACAGGTCCAGTCAGGACGGGAGCGAGCACAAAATATCTCACGCAGTTCATATCGAGTTAGGAAATATAAAGCATGCAATAGAGTAAAGTACATGAAACGCTGAAAGAAGAAGATATATAAAAACAGTAGATATTTGATAACAGAAAATATCTAAATATGATAAGTAAGAACTGTAAGGAACATGTGATTTTAGAGTACAATCTGGTTATGTAAACGGGCTAGGAAAATACAATGATAACTCCATTGTACGTGGGTGTACAATAGACATATACAATAGTTATACAATATTGTACAATAGGATTTGAGTACATAACCAATTCTACCCTCCCTCCCCAATCAATACACAAGGATCTACTCCAGTTACGTTATTTTATACAATAGTGTACAATGTTATACAATGGATGTACAATGTTATACAATAGTATACAATGTCTATCCCTGGGGCTCATGTGATAATGAGAGTACAATATGCACAGTGAGTATACAAGGATATGGGTATTCAATAAATACAATATGGAAGTGAAACGCACAACACAATATGTATTTAGTGAATACAAGGAGATAACATCTCAAAAGAAGATCCATATAGTACCAATCCGTGATAACAGTCGTGTCAGCATCAAGTACAGTAATCTAGAGCAAGAATGTAAATCCATACAAGTATGAAACGGTCAGAGAATGTACTCGCCTGATATCCTGAGTGTCTGAAGAGAATATACTGTCCGATGAGTGGTGTTTGTCTCCTATAGAACAGTACAAGTCACTAAGAGTCCAAAAATGATAAAGTAAAATCCTACTATGCATTCTACATGATTCTAAGTCAATCTAGGCCAAAGTCAACTCTTGGTCAACTTTGGTCAACCCTAGAAGTTAAACTAGGTCAACTTAGTCTAATCAAGTCTAAACTCAACTATCTAGGTCTAACAAGTCATGCTAGGCTCTAACAAGTCTATACTAGACAACACACCACATTCCCAAGCTATACAAGCCAACAAACAATCACACATTGAATTACCTCACATAGCTATCTATCAAGAGATTCATGTATACAAGAGTAAGGCTTACACCTATATACATACAACATCCATATAGAGCATATATGTAGCACATGCTTACAATTAGGCATTTAACCTACACATTAAGGACTAGGAATGTAGAAAGTGAGAGAGTGCTTGTGTATGTGAACAATACCATGTATATGTGTGTGTGGGTAATGTGTAGCTGTGAATGGAAGGGAATCAAAAGTGTATATAGATATAAGGGTGCAAGTTCAAGTGCCAAGTAGGGAAGCTATGTGTGTGTGTGCTTGTGGACAGTTTACAATGTGTTGTGTGATATGTTATACAACAGCGAACACAACATATATGCATGAACTAATCAGCAGTGAACAAGAGGACAGTGGAGTGAAGGGAAAATAAAACAGTGTGTGTATGTATACTTGTGTGTGCAGGAATGACAGGGAGTATGGAGAGCAGTGTGTATAACTGTGACAGTGTGCAGGAATGTAAATAACAGGGAAAGAGAAGACTGTGTGTGTGTGTGTCATAAATGAGTGAGAGTGCAAACAATGCCAATATGTGTGCAGGAATTTAAACAATAGTGAGAGAAGCATGTGTGTGTATCTGCCCTGTGGTGTGAGTGTGTGAGGGATGAAGGCAGTGAGTGAAGGAAAGGAAAAATAGTACTCTGCTAGCAGTCCTTCACCCTATGATTCTCAGTCCAGTGTGAGGGTTCAGGAATCATATATATATATATATATATATATATATATATATATATATATATATATATATATATATATATATATATATATATACAGGAATCAACAGTGAATCAGAAAAGGAATTTAGTTAATATCAACTCAGGTTTATACCAACAGGAAACTCAATCTTAAATAGGAAGAAAGGAAGGGAAACCAATTCATTGTCCCTTCCAATCTCAGGTTTAACATAACCCAAATGACAGAACTCAACAGTGAACTACTCACTAATCAACACCAAATTTCAACCACAGCTAGGCAGCATATAGGAGATCAGGTTTGGGCTTTAAAAACATGAATTTAACAATGATTTGCAGGTTAAAACATCAACCAAAATTCAATGTGAAATCTGGAAATAAAGGGGCTGATACCAAGTTTCAGAAAAATAGGGGAAAGGCAATTTAATAATAAAATTGATTAAAAATGTAATTACAGAGGTTGGTAACATTTAATTATAACTAGTGCATGCTACACAAGTTGTTTGTGTCCATAAAATTGGACACAAACGTGTCCACACAAAACAGTGCACATGACAGTGCATAATGTGCTGTGTCCTAGTGCACGTGTGCACGAGTCTCGTGTGCACGACACGACACGAACTGGGTCGAGTCCCTTTGCAGGGTGGTTCGCCTAGGGTTCCCCTAGGTCTGTGTCACCCTGGTTTGGGTCAACGTGTCCTGTGTCGTGATTGGAACAGGCGTATCAGAACCAAAAACCACTGAAACCAACACAGGCAAAAACCAATGCACACATTCGTGCGTGTCCGACACGACACCATAGGTCATGCCACTTAGGGAGTGTCGTGACAGACACTGCCCCAAAGTTCCAGTGAAACTCACGTGCTCTAGTGCCGTTTCCAGTGAGCAATCGTGCTCGAGTAGTAGGGGATGTGAACCAGTCCCGAGCCAGTGCACACAGCAGTGTCCAGTACAATTTGCATCCGACACAGACACAAAACGACCATGGTCCCTTCACGAAAATCATCGAGCACACATAGATCTACATTCCTCTTCAAACAAAAATTAAAAACAGCAAAATTAATCTCTCAGGGATATTTCGTCGAACACCCTACACACATGACTGGTACGTGTCCGATACGGACACGTAACGGATCCAAAACCTAGGGTTAGCCTATCCTACTGTCGAGGTAGGGCTAGGGCCTTCCTAAAATGAATTTAAACAGGGATTTAATGGGATATAGGAAGTTATACCTATTGAGGAACAATGGATGAAAAAGTCTTCAAATGGGATGTGTCACGCCCCGACCCGGAATCACCCGAATCATCGTCCTCGCAGGGGGCGTGATGCCGCACGAGCCTGGAGTTGCGCTCGTGCAAGGCAAGATGACAAGTTCTCAAATGGTTATCTTTTGATTCGATATTTACAATGATAGGAAAACAGAGTATATGAAACAATTCTCTTTATTGATATTTGAAACTGAGATTACAATGGCTTTCGATAGCCTAACAAAATATGCCAGATTGGCTACAACACTCAGGTTCTCTCTTGCCCACAAAGGATTTTACCGTTCCATACATCATGCCTTCTATATCTCGGCCGCATAAATCCAGCTGCGTAGTCCGAGCGTCAATGCGATAGCACGCTTCAATGCGCTTCGGCATTCCAAGCCTTAACACGTTCAAGCAATGCTTCGCCGCGAGCAATTCATTCCCTGCACCCTGCATGAACCTGGTGGGGGATCAGTACGTTCGTCCTCGCATGTACTGATATCAAAGTGTTGACACAAAGTCACAGTCAACCAGATATTGACTACATTGACTAAATAATATCTGTATAAAATCAATACGACACACGACGTCTGCATTCAGTTCAGGACAAACGACGGCTCAGCTTCCGATCTCAGTGTATTTTCGAGTCTGTACTTTTGCATTTTATTGAGTCTAGAAGTATGTACTCTGAGTAATGCTGAGCTCTTGGAACTTAGTTTATAAGCCTACCCAAAATCCCAAAGCTCCACCAAAACAAAATTGCCCACAAGTCCCTTTTGTTCCACTCTGTGCTCTGGAGACAGAGTTCGGGCCGAACTCTGCCTCCACACAGAGTTCGGGCCGAACTCTGTCTCCTAAAAATCAGGAACCCTAATTTTAGGGTTAGCTGGATTGCTAGCTGTCCAACGGCCAAATTTTTGAATTTCCCTAACCGAATTCTGGCCGAATTCTGCCTCAAAAATCAGTATAAATAGGGCATGAATTCTCTCATTTTCATTCACTCAATCTTCTCTTCTCTTCTCTCCTACAAGCTCAATAAGCCATACCCTTCCCATCTACTAGCCACAAGCCTCCTAAGTCTCGAGTGCTCAGCATCTCTCAGTTAGGAATCTTGTGCAAGAGTGAAGAAGTCGCTTGGACAATTCCAAGCAAATCGCCACTGCGATTCTCTGTAAGAAGTTGACGTGCTCTTCTGAAGTAAAGGCACGGGTTGTAACTACTATTTCACAAATAGTGGATTTAATCCTGAACTAGAGTTCTCAGGCCTGGACTAGTCCTCCACGAGGGAAACCAGGTTAAAATCGCCGTGTTTGCGTATGCTCTCTTGTTTCTCTTTTATATTCCGCATTCTACTCTGATTATTCATTGTTAGTGAAAGAGTTATTTTTTAATTGGTTATTTTTATATAAACTCTATTCACCCCCCCTCTAGAGTTGCCAAACTGTTCTTCAATTGGTATCAGAGCTCTGTTCTCTTTATAAGGATTAACATCCTAAGAGCTGATCCATGGCAACCACACAATCCTTGATCTCCAATCATGGTGAAGGTCAGTCCACTCATAGGCCTCCCCTATTTGATGGGACTAACTATACATATTGGAAAACAAGGATGAGTTTTTATCTGAAGTCTCTAGACTTTGACCTGTGGACTGTCGTAACTGATGGTTACAAAAAGCCCGCCAGAATAGTTGTCGATGGTGACCTCATTGAGAAACCACACGACAAATATTCTGTCGAGGAGAAGAAACAGGCAAGTCTAGATGCTAGGGCTATTAATGCTTTATTCTGTGCTATAGACAGGAACGAGTTTAACAGGGTCTCTACATGCACCACTGCTCATGAAGTATGGAGACTTCTAGAAGTGACGCATGAAGGAACCACTCAAGTCAAGGAATCAAAAATAAGCCGCCTCACTCAAGAGTACGAAGCCTTCAAGATGAAGCCAAATGAGACGATCACTCAAATGTTTACAAGATTCCTCGACATCATCAATCCGTTATCCTCGCTTGGTAAGCAGTACTCAAACCATGAAAAGATCCGCAAGCTACTCAGAGGGTTACCAAAGATTTGGAACCCTAAGGTGACAGCCATCATAGAAGGGAACGATCTCACAACTATGTCTATGGAGACTTTGATGGGCAAGCTCATGACTCACGAGCTTGACCTCAAGGACTTTGAAGAGCCTGCTCCAAAGACTAGGGAGATCGCACTCAAAGCTCATCGACGAAAGGTTGATCACGATGAGACTGAAGATGATAACTCAGATGATGAAGACCAAGCTCTCATGGTACGTAACTTCAAGAAATTCCTTCGCTTTAATCAAAGAAAGAAGGAACCACAAGAAGACGATGAAGAAGAGCCAACCTGCTATGGTTGCAAAAAGACTGGACACGTCAGGAGAGACTGTCCACTCTTAAAGAAGAGCAACCGGTATGAAAAGCCCTACAAGAAGAACTCGTCGAAAAGATATGCCAACACAAGCATTTGGCATGAAAGCGAAGCAAGTGACTCCGAGGAAGAAAAGAAATCTCCTCAAGACAAAGCAAATGTGTGCCTCATGGCAAATTCCACCAAGGTATCAAACGAAACTTTAGATGACTTCTCTTTTGATGAACTTGGCGATGCTTTCACTGATTTACTTGATGATCACAAAAAGGTCATCGGTAAATACAAGCATGCCAAGGACAAAATCAAAAGTCTTGAAGACAAGATACAAAGTATGTCTTCACTTCTTGATAATGTTAGAGATACTTCTTCCACTGATGCCACAAATGAAGTATCGAAGCTTAAAATAAGCTTACACGATGCTGAAACACGTATTGAGCAACAAGCTCAAGAGATCACTACTCTTAACACGTTGCTTGCTGAAGAAAAGAGTAGACACAAAATCTCTATGACTAAGATATATGGTTTGAATACTAAAGTTGATGAATTGCAAGCTGTTTCTAAAAGATTAGAAACTAAATTGGGAAAACAGGTTGCTCAACCTCAAACCCAATCACATGGGCACAACACCACTCATGCTAGTCAATCTCATCATTCTCATAAAACACATAACCATGCTTTTATGTACACAAACTTTCAATCACGTGCACGTAAGAATACTCCTCATACACATCATACTGCACAAAGACACAGCCAATATCACTCTACATATAGACATCATACCATGCCACATCAACATGCCATGCCACGTAGACAAAATCATCATGATATGTCACATAGGCAAAATCATCATGTCATGCCACAACATCACACTATGCCATATAGACATTTTCAGCATGCCACTCCTCATAGACAATATTATCATACTATGCCACATAGACATCATGACCATACCACTCACTCTATGCATAGTCATCATTACCATGCTAACTCTTCACATCATCCTCATCCTGGTACTTATAGATATCATTCACATGCTCCCGGTATAAATAAAAATGCTATCTGTACCTACTGTGGATCACATGGACACATCTCACCACAGTGTAGAGTTAGAAGACTTGTAGACAAGAAAGTATATGCATGGTTTCCGAAGACTAACTTTTCAGGACCCTCAAGAAACTGGGTACCAAAGGTCACATCTACTCTTGATGTAGGTGGACCTTCCCTCTTCAACTGAAAGTAAGTGGATTCTTGATAGTGGATGCTCGCGACATATGACGGGAGACGCAAATCTTTTTGCATCACTATCGATGAAAAGAGAAGGATACGTATCCTTCGGTAACAATCTCAGAGGGCACATAATAGGTAACGGTATCATTGGTCATCCTCCTTCTCCTGTCATAAAGGATGTCTGCCTGGTGACCGAGTTAAAGCATAACCTGCTCAGCATTAGCCATCTTGCTGATCATGGATATGATATTAACTTTGGACAAAACTGTTGCTATATCTATGATAGGTCAACAGGAGACATTGTTTTTGAAGGGAAAAGAGAGGACAATATCTATATTTTCTATCTCTCTATAAATACTAACCATGCAGGTAGATGTTTATATGCCCACAAAGACGAACGACTACTATGGCACCAGCGTCTTGGTCACGCTAATATGGATACTATATCCAGACTATCGACCAAGAAGCTAGTAAGAGGATTGCCAGAAATCACATTCAAAAAGGACACGGTATGTGCAGAATGTGAACTAAACAAAGCCACAAAATCCTCATTTCATTCCATTAACTCTGTAAGTACCACTAGACCTCTGCAATTACTTCATATGGATTTATTTGGGCCTAGTAGAATAGCTAGTCTTGGTGGCAAGCTATATGCTTTTGTGATTATTGATGATTTTTCAAGATTTACTTGGGTTTTCTTTCTCGCTAATAAAAGCGAAGCTATTTCTGTTTTCAAAATCTTTGTAAAGAAAGTTCAAAACGAAAAAGGCTACATGATTACTCGAATCCGAAGTGATCATGGAGGCGAATTCGTAAATTCTGATTTTGAAAATTTTTGTAATACAAATGGTTTTGATCATGAATTTTCTTGTCCGAGAACTCCTCAACAAAATGGTGTTGTGGAGCGGAAGAATAGGACTCTTGGCGATATGGCTAGAGTCATGTTGAATAAATTTTCTCTTCCGAAATATTTTTGGGCTGAGGCTGTAAGTACAGCATGCCACATTTTGAATAGGGTGCTTATTCGTCCCATTACGAAGAAAACACCCTATGAGCTTTGGTTTGGGAGAACCCCAAATGTTTCCTATTTTAAAGTTTTTGGCTGCAGATGCTTTATCCTTAACACCAAAGACAACTTAGGCAAATTTGATGCCAAAGCTGACGATGGTATCTTTCTTGGGTATGCCGCCAAGAGTAAGGGATATAGAGTTTTCAATAAACGCTCACTTATTGTGGAAGAGTCAACTAATGTGACTTTTGATGAAGATAACAGTGCAGCAAATACTCTTGATGATGATGTTGAGCCATCAACTTCCACTCCAATGAATACTCCTACCAAAACTAATTCTCTGGATGGTTTGCCTAAGAAATTTTCTTTCAAACCTTCTCATCCAGAAAATTTAGTCATAGGTGAAGTATCACGTGGAGTTACTACAAGATCATCATTAAGAGACTCTATTGCTAGCACTGCCTTCATTTCACAAGTAGAGCCTAAAAACATTTCTGAAGCTTTTACTGATGAATTTTGGATTTCTGCTATGCAAGAAGAACTCAACCAATTTGAGAGGAGCCAAGTATGGGAACTAGTTCCTAGACCGGCTAATCACTCAATCATTGGTACTAAATGGGTTTTTAGAAACAAAGTAAATGAAGATGGTTCAGTCACACGGAACAAAGCTCGTCTAGTAGCTCAAGGATACAACCAAGAGGAAGGTATCGACTACGATGAGACGTATGCTCCGGTTGCTAGACTAGAATCCATTCGGATGCTTTGTGCTTTTGCCAATCATCAGAACTTTAAATTATTTCAAATGGATGTTAAAAGTGCTTTCTTGAATGGTTTTATTAAGGAGGAAGTTTATGTTAAACAACCCCCTGGCTTTGAAAATCACAAATTTCCCGACCATGTGTTCAAGCTGAAGAAAGCGCTTTATGGCCTTAAACAAGCTCCCAGAGCTTGGTATGAAAGGCTAAGCAGCTTCTTGCTTGAGAAAGGTTTTTCTAAAGGGAAAATTGACACTACACTATTTATCAAATCTTTCAAAGACACCATTTTATTAATTCAGATTTATGTTGATGATATTATTTTTGGGTCTACTGATGAAACTCTTTGTCAAGAATTTGCCAAGTGTATGCAGACAGAATTTGAGATGAGCATGATGGGAGAGCTCAACTACTTTCTTGGTCTGCAAGTAAAACAACTGGCTAATGGAACTTTCATCTGTCAATCGAAGTACACCAAGGACATGCTGAAGAAGTTCGATCTTGATAGCATCAAACCAATCAGTACGCCTATGGCTACTTCAACCAAACTTGAACCAGATGAGAGCGGCAAACCGGTTGATCAACGTAAGTATCGAGGTATGATAGGCAGCTTACTATATTTGACTGCTAGTCGCCCTGATATTATGTTTAGTGTTTGCCTGTGTGCTAGATATCAAGCAAATCCTAAGGAATCGCACATGACCGCAGTTAAGCGTATCTTTCGATACCTTAAAGGTACGGTTACAGTGGGCCTGTGGTATCCCAAGTCAACATCATTTGACCTCATTGGTTACTCTGATGCTGACTTTGCTGGATGCAAGGTCGACCGTAAAAGTACGAGCGGCACGTGTCATTTGCTAGGAAAGGCTTTAGTCTCATGGTTTAGCAAAAAGCAGAATTCTGTCGCACTATCCACAACAGAGGCTGAATATATAGCAGCTGGGCGTTGTTGTGCACAAATCCTGTGGATGAAGCAAACCCTTGAAGACTACAATTTATCTTTCATGCATATTCCTATATTCTGTGACAATACTAGTGCCATCAATTTAACTAAGAACCCTGTCTGTCACTCACGCACTAAACACATTGAGATCAGACACCACTTTTTGCGTGATCATCAGCAAAATGGCACGATTAACTTAGAATTTATTGACACTGATCATCAGCTAGCAGATTTCTTTACTAAGCCACTATTCGAAGAGCGCTTTAATTTTCTTTGTCGTGAACTTGGAATCTTAGATGAAGCAGTCATAAATTGAAACTCACCTGCGTAAATATCGAGTATATTGTGATTCCTTTACGAAGAATTTGGTATGGGTACAAGCCGAAAGGGCCCTTCTGACAACAAGGCGTAAAAGCCTAAGCGACACGGTACACTAGTCTTCAGGACTACCGCTAGCTGGGATCCGGCCCCTGCAGCTAACCCATGGCAAATTTGGACTATTGAACTGCAATATATGTCCTTATTTATTATATGGCTTGTTTCAATTTAATATTGCCTAATTGACATTTTCTAAAAAGTTCATTCTACTTTCTGTATACCTCTTATTTGCATTCAACACTCTTTGTTTTCCCCGACTATCATTTTGTTTATTTATTAAACATTTTCTTCCTGACTTTTGCCTATTTTCAGTTCTGGACTATTGAACCAGAACTCGGGCCGAACTCTGCCCCTATCAGAGTTCGGGCCGAGTTCGGTCCCAAGGGTCCAGAATCGGGATCTGTCTCAGCCGTTGGATCAATTCTCATCCAATGGTCATTAAATCACCCGACCTAAGACTAGACCTATTTTTTTTCGGGATTCCTCTCTCTCCTCCCATTGTTTCCTTCTTCTCCACCTCTTCCACCTCCTTCCTTCCAAACCCTAACCCTAGTTCTTGACCTAGAGAGCTCTATTTCTTCTCAAACTCAAGGAAAAGGGGTTTTGCAACATTCTCTTCGACTGTTTGGTACTCTTTTCAGGTATATCTTTCTCTTCCTATCATTTCCAAGTTCTCATATTTTCTTGACAATGGCATCTCGTTTGTTCAAAAGAATGAGAAGGAATCGCAATGAGGGTGCTTCCTCATCGGTTCCTCCTCCTCCGGTTGAACAAGTTGATGAACAACAACCCATACATCCGTTGTTCAATCCGCCTCGTCCCAATGACCCTACCACTTACGACGATCGCTTATTCGTATCGCTAGAAGCCTCAAATGAATGGTTTAGCGATTTTAGAACTCGTCCTGTGTTTGGGGGTCATCCGGTCAACTTCTCTATTTTTGCTCAATATGAGTCTTTATTCCGTGATCTTTGCTTGGACGAACTTGTTGCTTCAAATTCTGTTATTTACAATAGTGCAATTCAACAATTCTATTGTAATATGACTCATGATGCAACCCGCATCTATTCACGGGTAGCTGGCATTGACATTGCATTCACTGATTCTGAGTTGGGAGATTTTCTTGCTCTCCCGGATCTTGATGTATGGGACAAGCTTGTGGAGGCACGTCAACTCCAATTTGTTGACGGTACTTCCCTTGAAGGTTTCAAGGAGGATTTATGTGCTCCTAACGTAAGTCCTCGCAAGCTGAAGGCCAAACACCTGACTCCTTACTTCTATGAACTTCATCGCATCGTGTTTAATTCTATCTTGCCCAAGGCAGGCTCTACTGATGAAGTCACTTATCTTGAGATTTCTGCCTTATACCATCTCCACTATCGTATTCCATTCAACTTTCTACGGACTATGATGGATTGGATGATCACCTGTCGGAAGAAACCAAGAGCATTGGTTTATCCTCTCTATCTTCCTTTAGTCTTTCGTGCTTTCATCATTCCAATCCATGATTGTCCATTTATGCCTGCACCTGCTTTTCTATCCAAGGCGCGACGCCTTCAGCCTGTCGCGGCCTCTCCCGAGTCATCTGAGCACTCCGCTGATGAGGAGCCTGACGCTCCTCCACTCGGTCAGGATGCCCCTCTTCCTCCTGCCACCCTGGAGTCTATTCAGACTATGCTTCGCGATCGATTTGCTATTGAGGATGATCGCTGGACGCAGCAGGATTACCGTACCACCTTGCAGATCAGTGCCCTTGGGAACTCTCTGCATGATATGCGGTACTCACTTGCTCGTCATCCTGATTTGCATGTGCCTATTGAGCGGGATCAAGATCGCGCGGGTCATCGCATAGACGATCCGTGGGTCATGAGGTATATGGATCCGGATGATGCTTTTGTGGACCCTCGTCGCTCCTTCCCTGGTCCTTCAGATGTTCCAGGACCCTCTCGTGCTCCGTGACGGAGATTGGCTTGTTTGATGTTGCCGCTGCTGATGATCGTAGTTTCCTAGTTGCTTTAGTTATTTCAGTTATTATGGATTACTGTACTGAATTTATGTCTTACTTTGATGATGTGCTTGACATTTTGGTTGGTGGATGACACTTTATATTTTTCATTCGTAGTTTTATTTCAGTGACTTATTTTATTAGCATTATACTGTTTCTTCTCTGCCTGGTGTGGTTGGCCTCCTATTCATTGTTTATACTGCTTTTTACATATTTTCTATGCGTCGTCATATTGTTAACTGACAAAAGGGGGAGAAATAATGTATGTGCCTTTTTGGATATCTGTCGGTGCTTGTTGTGCTTTTGGGAAAATATTATTTATCAGGCCACAGGTTCTATGCATCTTTTACGGGGGAGCTATCTGAGTTCTAGCTCGTCACCGTTCGCTGATTACGGGGGAGCTATCTGATTCTAGCTCGGCTCTGTTTATGGGGGAGCTGTGTTATAGTGATCTGTGTCCAGGTATGAATATTGAAATATATATTTATTCTTTTGTCAATTATCAATATGGGAGAGATTGTTGACACAAAGTCACAGTCAACCAGATATTGACTACATTGACTAAATAATATCTGTATAAAATCAATACGACACACGACGTCTGCATTCAGTTCAGGACAAACGACGGCTCAGCTTCCGATCTCAGTGTATTTTCGAGTCTGTACTTTTGCATTTTATTGAGTCTAGAAGTATGTACTCTGAGTAATGCTGAGCTCTTGGAACTTAGTTTATAAGCCTACCCAAAATCCCAAAGCTCCACCAAAACAAAATTGCCCACAAGTCCCTTTTGTTCCACTCTGTGCTCTGGAGACAGAGTTCGGGCCGAACTCTGCCTCCACACAGAGTTCGGGCCGAACTCTGTCTCCTAAAAATCAGGAACCCTAATTTTAGGGTTAGCTGGATTGCTAGCTGTCCAACGGCCAAATTTTTGAATTTCCCTAACCGAATTCTGGCCGAATTCTGCCTCAAAAATCAGTATAAATAGGGCATGAATTCTCTCATTTTCATTCACTCAATCTTCTCTTCTCTTCTCTCCTACAAGCTCAATAAGCCATACCCTTCCCATCTACTAGCCACAAGCCTCCTAAGTCTCGAGTGCTCAGCATCTCTCAGTTAGGAATCTTGTGCAAGAGTGAAGAAGTCGCTTGGACAATTCCAAGCAAATCGCCACTGCGATTCTCTGTAAGAAGTTGACGTGCTCTTCTGAAGTAAAGGCACGGGTTGTAACTACTATTTCACAAATAGTGGATTTAATCCTGAGCTAGAGTTCTCAGGCCTGGACTAGTCCTCCACGAGGGAAACCAGGTTAAAATCGCCGTGTTTGCGTATGCTCTCTTGTTTCTCTTTTATATTCCACATTCTACTCTGATTATTCATTGTTAGTGAAAGAGTTATTTTTAATTGGTTATTTTTATATAAACTCTATTCACCCCCCCTCTAGAGTTGCCAAACTGTTCTTCACAAAGATCATCTTTCCAAACCAACATCTTTAATATTTACGTTGAATCATGCAACTTAGCTTATGATCTTGCTATGTTCTCCTTAGGGTCAATTTCATGATTTCTTTGAAAACGTAAAGCATGTTAGCATAGCATCATATTATCGAATTGAATGTACAAGCAAGCAAGCAAATCTCGTGTTTGATTCATGGCGCGACTTACCAAGTCGACGAACTCGCCCTTGCGTCCCTTGCACTGACACAAGGTGAATACGCCCCATTTCTTCCCTGTTATGTTATAAGTGCAACTCTAAGTAGGATCTATATGCGGGACGCATTCGCGCCTACACTTTTAATCCATCGTTCCTTAACTATATGAGGGTCGTTGGCGTATCCGTGCCGGAATGGACTAAAGGAGTTCCTTTCTTTTCTCTCCTTCTTTTCTCATTATTTGGTTGGGCTGTGCGGCGTTTCACGGGTTGGGTCACAATCCTAAAACAACCGAAACGTTCCCGCTGCATACCATCATTTGCGGCTTTTCCCATCTAGTTTTGATGTGCGCCTACAAAGATTATTCGAATCCCTCCGCGGCCAATCGGTTCCGGGGCACATCCGATATCTATCCGATTGGGGGAAACACCCGTGCACGGGCGGTATCACATTTTATCTCGAGCCCATTCCAATCGACCATACAACGCCCTATCATTCAAGTATCAATTTCAAACAACCAAACATAGTCTTGAGTCCGACACTCAGACTTATCATCTCGCATTTCTTTCAATTAGCTTTCTATGTTCTTTCGTTTCGCACTTCGTTTCGATGATTCAATGGCATCGTGCCTCAACTCAATGCTCGTCAACCGAACGACCCGAAGGTCTCGAACACCTTTCGAGGCAACATGTCATATCCGACAGTTCCGCCACATTCATACCGCAAATGTATTCTCTCGCAACGAAGCCATCTTTTTCTTATCCCGTGCACGTAGGCACGTTCCGACCATATTCCCATGTTCTACAACTTAGCAATCAATGTTCGGGGCTTGCGCGCTAGGGCGCTCGCCTATTGTCTTTCAATGTTCTAGCCGTCTAACTCGTGCATCAAAGGCACGGTATGGTTCGTGCACTAAGGCACTCGTTGATTACAGTTATCCTATGTTCTTACGGCTTGCGCACCGAGGCGCTCGCCTTAGCGATATCCAATGTCCCATAGCGACTCGTGCATATTGATACACATTTTATTTCAATTGTTCTAACTTAGTGTTCGACTCACACTATGATTTTATCTTCGATCGGCCACGCCCGTGGCGTCGATAGGTTAACTTTAGCATACAATGATATATTTGACTTATCGAATGAAGGAGTAAAAAGAAGTCAATCTTCCCACCTTGAGTCGATAGGCCTTCGTCGTTTTGCCGAGCCGATGCGGCTCGATTTCATAACTTTGTTGCACGGCCACTCTTCTGACTTAGCCATTCGAGCACTTTGTACTTTTTTTGAATCATACGCCCGATTTGCCTTAGCGTGCCCAAGTCTCGGCCCGTCGCAAGGCGACGATTTGATTTCGCGGACCCCTTACTAAATATTGCAAAAGATCGACCTCTAATATTTTCCCGTCAAAGTATGACCTGCACACGAAACCAACTAAAATCAATACTTGCTTCGATTCGGACTTGCGCCTTGGTCGATTCGATTTCTTAGAATCTTCGAGCCGATTCAATGCACTCATCCTTCGGGGCAATGCGGCGCTTCGTATCGATTCACTCGATGCATTCTTAGGGACAAGGCAACTCTTCGCATCGACTCAGTTTGATGCGTTGCTCGGGACAACTTAGCTATCGTATCATTTTGCATCGATACATTCTTTCGGTCCACGCGACTCGTTGAGTCAACGCTTCAGCGTAATGCGCCGTGCGGAGCGGGGCATTACAGAATATACCACTCAAAACAAGGTTCGTCCTCGAACCAAAACCAACACTCTGACTAAGTGTTTTATAGATCGTTTCACGATCTCGCCCCACATATGATGTTCGATTTCATAATATCTCGCAAGCTTTTCACTAGCATTTCAAAGTCATCCCTGCAGCTCGATTTAAATTTGGATACAACTCGATTTGGATTCGTACCTATATTCAAGGCGTCCCGAAGATATGTGTATTTCGACCAAGTCCAGTCGTAGCAAATTGGAACAAAGCTGACAGGTAAATTTCAATCCTATGCTTGCCATCTCGTACTCTCGATCGGACTCATCCATAGTACTTGTTCTCGAAATTTTATTGCATAACGCTATGCGATTCAAAATCGCATTTCTCCTTTCGTATGTTTCATATGGACTACCAACTCTATGCGTCGCGTCAAGCCGTCGCGCATCCAATCACAACGAGTCTCCGCAACGCCTTGCGTTCGACGTCGCTGTCCAACTATTTCTGAAGTCTCGCTTGCGACTTGTCTCGATACGATTTTTCTTTGTTGACTTGCAAATGTATCAACATTCAGGGCTACGCCCGCTAGGTTACTTTCCAAGGCACCGTGCTTAGATTCTTCCGACGCAAGTTTAAATTGACATTGCACAAAGGCCACAATCTATCCGACACGAAAGTTTACATCAAGGCGATGGTGCTCAAGGCAACGACTGCCTTGACACGAATGTCTTAACGACGCATCTTACATTCAATTTCCTAACGAGTAGGAATTCACTAGTCAAATTCTCAACTTACCCGTCTCGCAACATCGAACATAATTTCGATTCCCGCAAGCTCAATTGCAATGTGAATCCGAATCTAACGACATGACTTATAGGTTATTCCTTTATCGTTCCCTCTCGTGCATAGCACGTTCCTCGCAATCGCCTAGACTTATCATCAACATGCACCGTGTTATATTTGTTATCGGTGCAATCCCATATGCGATATCGCATGGTTCATCTTATGGTCTGCAGTATTCAATTTGATTTGGCGGTCAAGTCTTCTAGGGTCAGCTGCCCCGAAGCTACGCTCGATAATTGTAGATCATTAACGAAGGACAGTTTAATACGAACCATGCTATATCTTATTTCGGAGCCAAATCACGTTCCGACGATTCTATACGAATACCCAATTTCGGATACAACCATTTCTATCGACGCAACTGATGCGCAACTATCCTCCGAGTCAAGTCATGCACAGAAGTCGATGATTCCGCAATTTACGAAACATCTACTCGCATCAAGTTCGAGTCTATCTTATTCACGGGTCGACACACGAGATGCTATACGCATCGAGCAATCGTCGATGACTTATAGTCTCGTCTTTGATCAATCACAAAATTTACGATCAACCAAGTTCGTTCATTCTCGTATCCTTACTTACAAAATTTTGATAGCGCAAAGCGCATTCCATTTTGTATTCTCACTTCGCTTACGTTTTCTTGCGTATCGATCTTAATAGTTCATATCAATTTCGATAGCAATTGGGTCGACTTCGAATCCGTTTCGACGTCAACTAAATTCGCATCACATACATCCAAGTTCGCAACGAGCTTTTCCATATGCATCAACTTGTTTTCTGATTCACCGCATCCCGCTATACTTTGATCGCGTAACCGAGTTACCGATTATCCAACATCGTGCCCTCGAGTTATACGATCTCGCCCTCTAAGTTTCGCGTGTTTTCAATCGTACTCAAATGATTGTCGTCGTAACTTAACCAACTATTTCATAGGCACGGTTTCTCGCGTCCACCAACTTTTTTACCGAAGTCGCACATCGTGCGATACGATTACAATTCACATCGCCCAACATTTTTATCGAGATCGTAAGTCGTATGATTCGATTCGTCTCGCCCAACGTTTCTACTGAGATCGCAAGTCGTGCGACTCATTTATAAGTTCAAGTTTTTCCTTTCCCGTCGATCCGATTGTTGCATCAAAGCAAAATCAATTCGCTAGTCTCGGTCGTCCGACCAACTTATAACTTTCGTCCAACGTATCGTTCATCGATACGAGTCTCGCCTTACCGTCCCAACTAATTTTCGAAGAACACTTGCATCAACATACCGTCATACAAATTTCCAATCGAGTCTCGGTACTCTCCCGTCCGTTGCGGACATACCTTTCGTAATTCTCACAACGCGTCGATGAAATTTATCGCACAAGTGCTATACCATATACCACTCGGAATCGAGTCATTCATCGCCTACGTGGTATGGCATATACCACTCGAAAATCAAGCCATTTCCCTCGCACTATACTTAGTACAAACCGACAATCTCTTCCGACTTACAATTTTTGCAGTGATCGTGCTTGATCACAACTGTAACTTTGATTCTATCAAAACCCGACACGATTCGGTCCATGTTCTTGCTTGCCAACATAAGTTTGGTGTGCAACCGAACGATTCGTTCTATCGATTTACAATTTCAATTCTTTCCTTACGTTGCATCTCGTGCAACAATTTATTTAGACACACGTTACACCCCGTGCAACAAATTTCACTTCCGATACGCGTTGTACATCGTGCTACGATTTCCGACACTTTCATTTCACTTTGTATAATGATTTATTCCTAATTTCCTTTGCACTTCGTGCAACGATTAATTTGATATGCGTTGCACCACGTGCAATAATTTTTACTTTCAATACGCGTTGCACATTGTGCAACGATTATTTCCAATATTTTCCGTACCTCGTGCAACAAATTACTCTCGACTTTCCACGTCAATGCACAATCCGTTTAACACATTCGGTATTGGCTTATCACTTCTCACTTTCATTTTAACGCATATTCACATTAACTCGCTGCACTTCGTGCATCATTTTATTTCTCATTCAACATGTTACATTGCTACAGTATCTCAAATCATATTCCACAATTTGTTGCGCTTGCAGCAACTAACATTTTTACGGCTCGTTTGCATTCAATGCAATATACCCTTCGCGACTTCCTTAGCAAATATCATAAAATTTCCAAAACACATGCGGCAAAATTTCATGATTTGTATTAGACTTACTGTATGGAACATCCAGTGCGGCATCGAGTAGAGTCAAGAGTGATATCAAGTGGTGGTGGACAACTTTTCGAACTGAAATGAAGCGAGCGTCCAGAGGAAATTGAGCCTAGAGCTCTGATACCAATTTGTCACGCCCCGACCCGGAATCACCCGAATCATCGTCCTCGCAGGGGGCGTGATGCCGCACGAGCCTGGAGTTGCGCTCGTGCAAGGCAAGATGACAAGTTCTCAAATGGTTATCTTTTGATTCGATATTTACAACGATAGGAAAACAGAGTATACGAAACAATTCTCTTTATTGATATTCGAAACTGAGATTACAATGGCTTTCGATAGCCTAACAATATATGCCAGATTGGCTACAACACTCAGGTTCTCTCTTGCCCACAAAGGATTTCACCGTTCCATACATCATGCCTTCTATATCTCGGCCGCATAAATCCAGCTGCGTAGTCCGAGCGTCAATGCGATAGCACGCTTCAATGCGCTTCGGCATTCCAAGCCTTAACACGTTTAAGCAACGCTTCGCCGCGAGCAATTCATTCCCTGCACCCTGCATGAAGCTGGTGGAGGATCAGTACGTTCGTCCTCGCATGTACTGATATCAAAGATCATCTTTCCAAACCAACATCTTTAATATTTACGTTGAATCATGCAACTTAGCTTATGATCTTGCTATGTTCTCCTTAGGGTCAATTTCATGATTTCTTTGAAAACGTAAAGCATGTTAGCATAGCATCATATTATCGAATTGAATGTACAAGCAAGCAAGCAAATCTCGTGTTTGATTCGTGGCACGACTTACCAAGTCGACGAACTCGCCCTTGCGTCCCTTGCACTGACGCAAGGTGAATACGCCCCATTTCTTCCCTGTCATGTTATAAGTGTAACTCTAAGTAGGATCTATATGCGGGACGCATTCGCGCCTACACTTTCAATCCATCGTTCCTTAACTATATGAGGGTCGTTGGCGTATCTGCGCCGGAATGGACTAAAGGAGTTCCTTTCTTTTCTCTCCTTCTTTTCTCATGATTTGGTTGGGCTGCGCGGCGTTTCACGGGTTGGGTCACAATCCCAAAACAACTGAAACGTTCCTGCTGTATACCATCATTTGCGGCTTTTCCCATCTAGTTTTGATGTGCGCCTACAAAGATTATTCGAATCCCTCCGCGGCCAATCGGTTCCGGGGTGCATCCGATATCTATCCGATTGGGGAAAACACCCGTGCACGGGCGGTATCACATTTTATCTCGAGCCCATTCCAATCGACCATGCAACGCCCTATCATTCAAGTATCAATTTCAAACAACCAAACATAGTCTTGAGTCCGAGACTCAGACTTATCGTCTCGCATTTCTTCCAATTAGCTTTCTATGTTCTTTCGTTTCGCACTTCGTTTCGATGATTCAATGGCATCGTGCCTCAACTCAATGCTCGTCAACCGAACGACCCGAAGGTCTCGAACACCTTTCGAGGCAACATGTCATATCCGACAGTTCCGCCACATTCATACTGCAACTGTATTCTCTCGCAACGAAGCCATCTTTTTCTTATCCCGTGCACGTAGGCACGTTCCGACCATATTCCCATGTTCTACAACTTAGCAATCAATGTTCGGGGCTTGCGCGCTAGGGCGCTCGCCTATTGTCTTTCAATGTTCTAGCCGTCTAACTTGTGCATCAAAGGCACGGTATGGTTCGTGCACTAAGGCACTCGCCGATTACAGTTATCCCATGTTCTTACGGCTTGCGCACCGAGGCGCTCGCCTTAGCGATATCCAATGTCCCATAGCGACTCGTGCATATTGATACACATTTTATTTCAATTGTTCTAACTTAGTGTTCGACTCACACTATGATTTTATCTCCGATCGGCCACGCCCGTGGCGTTGATAGGTTAACTTTAGCATACAATGATATATTTGACTTATCGAATGAAGGAGTAAAAAGAAGTCAATCCTCCCACCTTGAGTCGATAGGCCTTCATCGTTTCGCCGAGCCGATGCGGCTCGATTTCATAACTTTGTTGCACGGCTACTCTCCTGACTTAGCCATTCGAGCACTTCGTACTTTCATTGAATGATACGCCCGATTTGCCTTAGCGTGCCCAAGTCTCGGCCCGTCGCAAGGCGACGATTTGATTTCGCGGACCCCTTACTAAATATTGCAAAAGATCGACCTCTAATATTTTTCTGTCAAAGTATGACCTGCACACGAAACCAACTAAAATCAATACTTGCTTCGATTCGGACTTGCGCCTTGGTCGATTCGATTTCTTAGAATCTTCGAGCCGATTCAATGCACTCATCCTTCGGGGCAACGCGGCGCTTCGCATCGATTCACTCGATGCATTCTTAGGGACAAGGCAACTCTTCGCATCGACTCAGTTTGATGCGTTGCTCGGGACAACTTAGCTATCGTATCGTTTTGCATCGATACATTCTTTCGGTCCACGCGACTCGTTGAGTCAACGCTTCAGCGTAATGCGCCGTACGGAGCGGAACATTACAGGATGAACTCCTCAAGCCACCAAGTCCCACAAATTGATGTCTTCCTGCAAACAAATTATACCAGCAGCAAGAGGGCGGGCTTTAGGTCCTAATGAAATTGGTTTGGGGAAGAAAGGATTTAAAATGGATTTTTAATGAATTTTGGAAGATGGAACTCACCTCTTTCCTTAGAACTTTTGGATGAACCCTAAAAGTGGCTAGCCCTAAAATCTAGTAGACATTAAATAGGAGTGTGGATCCCTAGGTGGCTGGTCATAAATGCTAGGGTTAGGGTTTAGTGATGGGCTTGGGCCTCTATGGACTAAGTTGCTAACTAATGGTTTTCAAAACCATAAGTCATGGCTAATGACTAAAAACCTCTCTATTCTAACTTAAGTTTTAAAGACTAAAACATGGGTTAACTTTAGTCTAACTAGGATTACATATCCTAATCTCATAGTCATGACCTAGGTTAGCCACTAGGTTAGTCTACAAGGGTCAAACTAGTCAAAGTCAACCTAGTCCAAACAATTCTAAAATAATTCCTAAAAATTCTCATAAATTCAAATAAATTCTATTAAATCTAAATAATAATTAATAATTCCAAATAATTCTTAAAATTACAAAAATGACTAAAATACCCCTCAGTCTGGAAATGAACACTAGCAAGACACCAAATCATAAGTCATGAATTTAAATAGTTTTAAAAAAATAATTAAACTCACTAAAATCATAATATGAAATAAATATTATTAAATAATAATTATAATTACAAAATTTCAAAATTACCCTCATCTGGAAAATTGGGTGTTACATGTCCAGCTTCGTGTCCAAGCCCGTATCAGTGACCAAATGTGCGCATGTGTGTGTGTGTTTGTAAAATCAGTACAAGCCTGATAACTTCAAAAATACTAAACCAACTCGACCCAAACTTTGGGGGCATGCTGTCAGTGTATGCCCCCTCGTGTCCACAAAATTTTGTGTCATATGAATCAGTGTCGTGTCCGCTATCAGTATCGAGCAGCTGGGCAGCCGCACGACCCCCATACGGTGTCTCGTGCTGCGTGTCCAAGCCCTAAAACCATGTTCAAACTTGCCTAATTTTGAATCAGTCAAATTGGGTTGTAATATACACATAATAACTTAATTTTTCATTCAATTAGAATCTAAAATTAATACAATTTACTTCTCACAAATATTTCATCGAACACCTTATTTAAAACATTGATACGTGTCCGATACGGACACAAAATTGACACGAGATCCTACCAAACTTGGGCAACACCTAGGGGAACCCTAAATGGATTCATCTATGGAAAGAAATTAAAAATTTATAGGTATTTGTAGGGTTTTACCTATTGAGGGTGAAACCTCAATGAATAGGCCTTGAAATGAGAGCTCCTCTCCCACTTGCAACAATTCCAAGCCCTAGAAAGCTTGCTAGCTGCCCACTATTGGTATCCTCTACTGTAGGAGGGTCCAACGCAATTGGTTTGGTTCAATTTGGTGGAAAAATGAGGAATTGGTGAATGTTTGGGGAAGAACACAAGTAGGAATTTATATAGGTATTTAAAAAGAGGCAAGAACTTTGATGATGTGATTAAATGGGGAGGGAATGAGCTTAATGGCTATAGGAATAGTTAGGGTTAGGGTATTAGATGTGTGGCTAAGATTTGTCCAACAAATTCCAAGTTCTCATATTGGTCCAATAGTCATAAGGTTTTCTTTTTCACAAATATCCTAAAGAAAAATATCCTATTAGAAATATCTAGATATTATTAATCATGTCATTACTAGGTTACCCTAATCAATACTCTAAGCTCAAGGCTAATCTAGATTAGGCTAATTTCTAGGTCAAGTCCCAAATAATTAACTAGCACATATTTAATTAATACAATTTACAATTTCACAAAATTGTCTAAAAGACCAAAATACCCTTAGACTAAAAAGTTGTAATTAGTTATCCTAATCACATGACTAGGCTTCCATGGTCATGGTCTCTAGGCATAGCAAATTCTAGGGTTACACTAGTCAACCATCAAAATCACAAGTCGTGGTTTTAAATAGTTTTAAATTAACTAAAAATTACCAAAAATCATATTATGGTTTAAATATTATTATTAAATGATTATAATTACAAAATTTTAAAATTAACCTCATTTTAGAAACTGGGTGCTATACTAGGACAAAGCCGAACAGGTGTGGGAGATGTAAGGAGTATGGACACAACACTAGAACCTGTAAGAATAAGGCATATGTAAGACCACCTAGGAGGGGTAGAGGCAATGGGAGAGGGGTTTATAGAGGTGGTGTTGGCAATGCAGGTGATGGTGTTGGTGTTCCTGGTGTTGAGAATGAGACTAGAGGGAGAGGGAGAGTCAGAGCTGGAAGAAGACCAAGAGGGAGAGCTGGAAGAGGTGGTAGAAAGGCTGGTGGAGGTGACATCCATGTTGGTGTCCATATTAACGGACAAAATGTATATAGTGGTGCTAGTGTTCCTGGCAGTAGCAATGCGTACGATGGTGCTGTTGTTCCTGGCAGTAGCAATGCATACGATGGTGCGGTTGTTTCTGGCAGTAGCAATGGCATGGACTTCTTTGGAGATTTTTTATCCCAGGCTTCTGGAATGACTAGTGCAGCATGTTTCCAGCCCAGGATTGCCCTTGGGACTCAAGAAAGCACCAATGCAGCTGGGAGGAGCTAGTGTTAGATGATGGTGTGCATCTACTCATTTGCTTTTTAGGTTTTTTTGTGTTTTTTGGGTTTTGTGTCAAATGGTTATGTGAAATGGTATGTGAATATGGGTTTTGTGTTAATGGTTATGTGAAATAGTTATGTGAATATGCAATGAATGGTATGTGAATATACAATAAATGGCAGATTTTTGGATCTCTGGATTACCTTATGATTGTGAATGGCAGGCTCAATGAATGGAAGATTGCTGGTGTTCTCTGGATTACCTTATGATTGATGTACTGGTCATTATCTCCCTTATTGTAATTGATTTGGTTAATTTAATTGAATTGGTCATTGAATCTTTCATTGAATTTTGAAAGCTGAATGTGCATATGCTATTGAATTGGTCATTATCCACCTGAGTTATGAGTCTTATGACTGTGCAATTGAATTACACCTGAATGTGTCATGCCACGACCCGAAATTATCCGAATTATCGTTCTCGCAGGGGGGCGTGATGCCGCACGAGCCTGGAGTTGCGCTCGTGCTAGGCAAGATGATAAGTTCTCAAATGGTTATCATTTGATTCGATATTAACAACGGAAGGAAAACAGAGTATACGAAATAATTCTCTTTATTGATATTCGAACTGAGATTACAAAGGCTTTCAATAGCCTAACTAAATTTGCCAGGTTGGCTACAACACTCAGGTTCTCTCTTGTCCACAAAGGATTTCACCGTTCCATATATCATGCCTTCTATATCTCGGCCGCATCAATCTTGTTGCATGTCCAAGCGTCAATGCGATCGCACGCTTTAATATGCTTCGGCATTCCAAGCCTCAACGCGTTCAAGCGAAGCTTCACCGCAAGCCATCCTTTCCCTGTACCCTGTATGAAAGCTGGTGGAGGATCAGTACGTTCGTCCTTGCATGTACTGATGCAAAGACCTTCTTTCTAAACCGACATTGTAGTATTTATGTTGAATCATGCAACTTAGCTTATGAACTTGCTATATTCTCCTTATGGTCAATTTCATGGCATATTCAAAAGCAGTAAAGCATGTTATTATGGCAAGCATATTATTCAAATTGAATAGGCAAACAGACAAAAAATCTCGTGTTTGATTTGTGGCACGACTTCTTACCAGAATGGACGCACTCGCCCTTTTACCGACGCAAGGTGAATACGCCCCATTCCTTTCCTGTCATGTTATAAGTGCATCTTTAAGTAGGATCTACGTACGGGATGCATACGTGCCTGTACTTTCAATCTATCGTTCCTTAACTATATGATGGTCGTTGGCGTATTCGCGCCAAAATGAACTAAAGGCGTTTCTTTTCTTTATCTTTTCTTTTCTCTCTTTCTTATTTCTTTTCTCTCTCTTTTTTTTCTTTCTTTTCTTTTCCGAGTTTGGGTAGTCCGGCATTTCACGGGTTGGATGGCTATCCCAACAACTGAAACTTATGGCGTGTCTACTATCATTTGCGGCTTTTTACATCTACAACCGAGTGCTAATCGGACTTCATAGATGTGTGCCTATCAAAGATTATATCCCTACTAGGCCGAACGGTTCCGGTGCCCCAGTGTACCCGTTCAGAGGGAACATTTTGTACATGGAAGATATCACATTTATCTCAAGTCCATTCGACCATGAAATGCCCTATTATTCTGACGACCAAACATAGTCTTGAGCCGAGGCTCAGACTTTATCAAACAACCAAACATAGTCTTGAGTCCGAGACTCAGACTTTATCCTCGCACATTTCTTCCGTTAACTTTCTATGTTCTTACATTTCGTACTTCGTTTCAATGTTCAATAGCATTATGCCTCAACTAAATATTCATCAACCGAACGACCCGAAGGTCCCGAACACCTTTCGAGGCATCATGCCACATCTAACAGTTCCGTCACATTCATGCCACAACTGTATTCTTTCGCAACGAAGCCATCTTTCATGATCTCGTACACGTAGGCACGTTTCGACACCTTTATCATCTATCCTTCGCGTCGTGCACTTGCTGTACGCATCGAAGCCATATTTTTATGTTCTAAGTCTTAGTGTTCAATGTTCGTGGCTTGCGCGCTAGGGCGCTCGCCTTATTGTCTTTCAATGTTCTAGCCTTCTAACTCATGCATGAAGGCACGAAATGGTTTGTGCACTAAGGCACTCGCCGAATACAGTTATCCTATGTTCTTGTGGCTTGCGCACTGAAGCGCTCGCCTTTGCGATATCCAATGTTCCAAAGCGACTCGTGCATTTGATGCACGATTAATTTCAATTGTTGTAACTAGTGTTCGACTCACACTACGATTCATCTCTCGATCGGACCATGCCCGTGGCGTCGATAGGTTAACTTAGCATATAGTGATATATTTTGACTTAGGCATGAAGGAGTTAAAAGAAGAGTCAATCCTCCTACCTTGAGTCGATACGCCAGGTCGTTTCGCCGAGCCGATGCGGCTCGATCTCCTAGCTTTGTTGCACGGCCAACTCTTCTGACTTAGCCATTCGAGCACTTCGTGCTTCATTGAATTATACGTCCGATTTGGCTTACCGTGCCAACGCCTCAGCCCGTCGCAAGGCGACAATTTGGTTTCGCGGACCCCTTACTTAATAAGGCAGAATGCCGACCGCTAATATTTCAGTGTAAACGTATAGCCTGCACGTGAAACCAACTAAAATCAATACTTGCATCGATTCGGACTTGCGCCTTGGTCGATTCAATTTCTTAGAATCTTTGAGCCGTCTCAACGCACTTATCCTTCGGGGCAACGCAGCGCTTTGTATCGATTCAACTCGATGCATTCTTTGGGATAAGGCAACTCTTTGCATCAACTTAGTTCGATGCGTTGCTCGGAAAAACGTAACTCTCATATCGATTCACATCGATATATTTTATTCGATCAACGCGACTCGATGAGTCGACGTCTCAGCGTAATGCACCGTGCGGAGCAGGGCATTACAGAATGTGCATGCATTGAATTTCTTATAGGTTGCATTGAATTGCTTACACCTGCTTGAATTGCATTGCATTGAATTGCTTACAGGTTGCATTGAATTGCTTACAAGTTGCTTATACCTGCTTGAAAGCTGAATGTGCCTGCATTGCATTACTAAACTGAGAGTGCAATTAACACATGCATTTCATTTAATGCTTACAATGAACTCCATTACAATTAACACCGGTATTGCATTACAGGTATGATCTAAGATTGACCTACTTTTGCATTACAATGAACTCTATTACAATACTGAACTCCATTACAAATACTAAAAACTGATTACAATACTAAACTAGCTTACAAGTTAACCGTCTCCATCTCCTTAATAACATCACCAATATACAGCTTCACCTCCACAAATGACCTCCCTTCGACATGAATTTTCAAATCAATGGAGCCTTTGGATGATGATGAAGCTGAGCCAGAGCTACCTGAACCAATTTCAACAGTGGCAGAACTACCTGAACCAACTTCAACAATGCTAGAATTTCCTGACCAAACTTCAATATTGCTCTTAACTGGTGTGCATACCCCAAGCCGCTGAAAATAATCACACCCAGGTCTGTTGCAAGCAAAGAATTTCTTTCCATAGTTGTGTAGTTTCTTGCTTGTGAAGATCTTCAATTTTTTAGCACAATTAGCATATTTTCATTCAACAGAAGCACCATTTTTTACAGGGCAATCCCTTACAAAATGTGACTGATCACCACATCAGTAGCACACCTCTCGATTTGAAGTAATTAGGGTTTTCTCTCCTAGGGTTTTTTCATCTATCCACACAAATGATTTACAGGAAATCACATTACAGTGCAAGAATCGTCTGTTCAGGCTGTGTGGGCGTGTTGAAATTCTGATTTTTCGAGTTCCATTACATCCCCTAAAGTTACATGGGGAGTTTGGGAGAGGACATTGATCATCTATGTGGCTCTCATCTTTGCAAATCGAACACTACAAAAAAAGGAAAACAAAAAGGATTTAGGGCTTCTAATTTGGGGGTTTTCATGCACGTAGATGAGGAAGAGGGGGGGTTAGTTTAGATCATACCTGAACGAGCATCTTCGTTTTTATGGAAGAGGGAGGGCTTGATCGATTTTCCAACTTCGTCTAATTTGGGGGTTTCGGCCTTTCAGTTATGACAGGTTGAAGAAGAAGAAGAAGAAAAAAGAGGTAAGTGCAGGGGTATCGATGTCCAAAACATATGTACTAGAGACAACCATTAAGTGTTTGCCGGTAGTTAAGAACCCAGGGGGGTCTGCTTTATTTTTTAAAGAATGGGGACAGTTACCATAATAGGTACAAACCTTAGGGGGGGACAACTAATTAATCCATTGGAAAATGACATTTAAGGCTATTAGTCATGGAATTCGTTGGTTATCAAATGACATATAAGGTATCCACCCAATATAACTTTAAATTGTAGTCCTAGATGTACCAGCTTCATGCAAGATAATTTTCGGCTTGCTTTTTCCCCTTTTCGTCGATATTTTATTTTCACCTTTTGAAATAATCTAACGCTGATGTCCATTTAAAAAAATTAAAACTATTTAAAAACGAAAACAAAATAGTTTTTTTTAGGCCTGAATCCTACCCTATTACATAGCAAGTATAACCAATTACACTAAGGGGCTGTTTGGATCGCTGTGAGTGTGGTGACAGTGTAGAAAATCTGCTACTTTTGTTGCAACTGAGCACTTGAAACGAGAGTTTTTGTGTTTGGTTGAACTTTGCAAGTGCCAAGCAAGTGTCCAATCACTGAAACCAAAGAGCCCCTTGTCTCCCCACCCTGGCTCCTTCTAACCTGCAGCTGAAAAGTGGAGTAACTCCCCTGAAAGTCCTATTCACCACTCTAGCCTTCCTCCTCCCGCCAGTGAGATTACTGAAAAAAAGTAACATACTGAAGAAAAAAAAAAGGAAAATACTGGAGGAAAATAAGTTGTACTGCCGTCGAAGTCGGCGACGATGATGGTGGGCCGGTCGGTCCTGTCGGCGACGATCTTGAGCTCCGCAACAGAGTTGCCATCACAGACGAGAGACTGGAGGGGCGGAGGGCCGGTGGCTTTTCAGGAGTCAAGAAGAGCTCTGCGGCTGTGAGCAGTTGCGGCATGGAAGAACAAGAAGAAGAAGAAGAAACAATTTTTTTTTGTTTCATTGGAAAGTGAATAATGACGAATGAGGAAAGTGAACACTACATATACATAATATACTTGGGTGGGGTGTGTCTTGAGAATTCTGTGGGAGTGGTGGTTTGTTTAATTTATTTAAAAGTAGTTATAGTAATAACTAATAATATAATTAAATTTTTTTTGATTAAATTGGTAATTATATTTTTATAAAAGTCTTAAATATTTAATCTATGCAAAAAATGTCATTTTGGAAAGTTAATGTATTTTTTTTCCATTTAATTATGTTAATTAATTTAATTATGGGTTACCACATCTCTAACTAATATTCACTTTTAACAACCATCCAAACAACCTAATTCTTTTTTTTCCACTTTCAACAACCATCCAAATAACACTCTCATTTTTTTCCACTTACAAGAGACAAAAAGTACTCTATCCAAACACATTTTAGAAAGTGTCATTTGCAGCAAATGAACTGTAACTTATCCTGATGTAAGTGCTATTTTCACACTTTTAAAGAGTTACATCTATCCAAACAACTCATGAGTAAGTTACTATATTATTGTGTATGAATACTAATATTTAACAAAGTCTGGAGATTATATGCATACAAGTATTTATATTTGGGACATTCCTATTTCGCAGACGGTTCTGATCGTCCTGACCAGGGCCGGCCCTACTTTACTTATTTTAGAACCAAAATCGGTTGGAACCGTCGTGAATTTATAATTGGACTCCACTCAATTTTTTTTCAGAAATTTTCGTCCAAAGGGACGAAATTAGGCAAATTTGCGCATAGAGGGAAAGGTTTGATGAAATTGCAAAATAGAGGAGGAAACTCCAACTGAGTTGGCGGCCCTCCTTGGGCACTCCAACTCAGTTGGCGACCCCAAAGGGGAGCCTCCATTGGAGTTGGCGGCCTCATTTTTTTTTCTCTCTCTCTTTGGCCGTTTGTTTTTATTTTTTTCTTCTTCATTTTATTTGTCCATTATTTTATGCTTGGGAGGGGGGTTTTGCTGCTTGTTTTTCCAAAACAGCGGCTGCCTCTCCTCTATATAATTCTCAATCACTCCTCCTCATCTTCACACTCTAACTCAGATCTTCTCATTTTTTCTCAGAGTCCCAACCAAGCTCTCCTCTCTCTTTTCTTCACAATCACAGTAGATGGTTAACGATGGTCATATTTTCGGTGGATCGACTACGGAGTTGATTATGAAGCAACGTAAAAATCATATATCCGATAAAATATTTACCGGAGAGGTAATTTTTTATCTCAATAATTTGGATGAAAAATATATCAGGTCGATGGTCGATTGTCATGTTTTTAATATATTGTCTTGAATGTTATTTTAATTAAATTGTGTAAATGTTCATTTTAGTTAGTAATATTTTAAATGTTATTTTTTAGTTTTTAATAGTTATTCGATCATGATCTGAAACTACGTCTCCGAGAGCATGAAAATTGGCGAAAATAGAGACAATATGATACGTGGGTGTTAAATGACGTCCAAAAGGCCTTGGTCCATTCTTTCGGGTTTCAATATTTAGACCAAATTAAATTTCTCATTCACGACGTTCATCTTATTTTAAGTCTTGCTGAACGTTGGTGGCCCGAACGCAATACTTTTCAACTTCCAGTTGGGGAGATGACGATCACGCTATGTGATATCGCAAACATATTGGGATTGCCTATCCCCGGTGACCCAATATATTTCAACCAACAGTCTACTCCATCTGATCAGATTATTACCTATCTCAGAATTATGCCTCAATCGGATCTGCGAGGTAGCAGTTATGTCACATTTTTATGGCTTCGTGGAAACTTCATGGATTTAAATCACACCATGGACAACGAGGCGGTTGACGTAGATGATATACGGGTATGTATTTTAATTAGTAATATTTGTAAGGATTGATTTAGTATTTAGTAAAATATTTGCTTTCTTTCTTTCAGATTATTCAGTGTACTAGAGCATACTTGTTCGCTTTATGTGGTGCTATTCTCTTTCCCGATGCAAATGAAAATAAGGTTAATGTGGGACTTCTACCATTTTTAGCTGATTTGACCAAACCTACTAGTCATGCATGGAGAGTTGCTGCTTTATCATTTCTCTACACAATGCTGACTGAATTTGTTAATATGAAAACGACCAAGAGTATTTGTGGATGTATGTCACTAGTTCAGGTAAGAAAAAATTTATTTGTATTTCATTGTATTTACTTTGTACTGAATTTTCTTACTATATTTGCTGTAGGTCTGGTCGTACGAGCACTTCTATATTGGTAGACCGGTTACCAGCGTAGCTAGTAATTTTGAAGTCTTTTCTGTTGCTATGCGCTGGTCAACTGATGTTGTAAATCAACAACATTGTCAATACAAGGTTGTCACACTTTATCGTGAACAATTTGATACATTGGAGCATAGTGAGGTAATACTTTAATTATTTGATGAATGACTTTAAATTATTGTACTTATTCGTACATTGTCGTTGAACAGGTGGCATGGGCACCATATACAATTACAGATAATGATCCAAAAATTAAAAGATTGTCATATTGGTATAGTATACATAGATCGTATATTATATACGATCGATATATAATGTATCATCCGGAAGATCGTGTTCTTCGACAATTCAGAAGGAGACAGATAATTTCGGATAATCTGCCCTCAATCAGTTACGCTCCATCGAATGCAATAAGTAGAATCAATGCTACATTTGGTAAATGAAATAGTCGATTTGACAATTATAGCGTGAGGGACATGTCTCAATAAGTAAATTTTTGGTCCAATTATGACTTACTCAATTTCGTCCAATTTTGTTAATATTCTCCTAAGTTACGCAGACATGGGTGACTACACTTATAGAAAATGGTGGGGATGTCCTCGTATGGGAAACAAAGCCTATGAATATAAGGAACCCAGATTCAAATGTAGAGCAGTCGACGATTCTACTTTGCGTGCTTTTATTGATGGGATATCTGATTTGGTATGATTAAACCCTAAGTTAGATATTAACAACTACAAATATAATCAATTCTTATCAACTGCTCTTATATTTTAGACTATTGAATTCCAAAACTCTTTCCAACAACCAGAGACCCTGGAATGTTTGCGACATAGTCGAGGGCTTATGCAGGAACTAGTAGACCGTGTTATTCGCCTAGGCCTTGGACGGGACCCCGAGATACCTCCGGTACAATCGCAACTTCCGTCAGATTATCCAACCGACGTTGTACCACGGAGACACTCACGTCGTAGGAGGGACGCTGCTGGAGAGGACGATGCTGCTCAGCAAGAGAAACCTACTCAATACTACCCTGGGGAAGGGATCTACTCAGTACTACCCTGAGGGAGGATCTACTCATCACTACCCTGGGGAGGGATCTACTCTGTATTACGTTGGCGAGGGTTCTACTCGTTACTATCCTGGAGAGGCATCAAGTCAGCTGCCTCCAGTAGCAGTTGATTTTCAAGGTATGGAGATGTACAGCCAACTTTTTAACACTCCATTAGCACCGGTACCTACTCAGACTCAGGGGGTGGAGAAGGAGGAGGTGAGAGGGAAAGATACTGCAGGCAGAAGGAGGAGTATAAGCCTAAGCAATGTTGCAAGACAAGCTTATCGTAGAATTACTCGGAGATCTAGATAGATTGCAAACAAGTAGTAGTAAAATTACAATATCATGTCTTCAAGTAGTAGTTGTAGTAGTATGAACTCTTGTATGTAAACAATTAGCAGTAAAATTACAATATCCTGTCTTTGAGTGGTAGTAAATAACTTTAGCATCACTCTCTTGGCTGGCTGGTACATCTTCTTCGGTTGTGTCCCATTGCACCACAGTTGCTGCAACGAAGTTCTCGGGTCGATTCTTTTCGGGATTTTATGTGATTCTTCTTTAGTCTGCCGGCTTTACGTCGTATCGCTGGTACTCCAATTTTTTCTCTTACCAAGGATGCTTGAATATGGTAGGGTACTGGAATTGGTTCCATTTTTACTTCATATACATTTCGTAAGTTCGCAGTTGAAAATAGTGAATGATAAAATCTTTCAATATTAAAATTACAATATCTACACACAAAATATACATGTATACATGGAATATAAGTATGATACCATCTACCACATGTACAAGATCTATCGTCTAACCGTACAACATATGTTCTATTTGTTGCACGATCGATTACTTCATATGTATAACCATCAAATGCTAATATCTCCAAATGATTTCTCTCTTTGATAATATGAGCCATAGTTTTCAACATTCTCGGACAATAATCTGTTTCTATCTTTTCAGCAGCATTTCTATTCTTATCATGAAGTGTTATAATCTTGGATCTAATACCATCGAGAAGTGTCGTTATTGGTTTATCGCGTAGCTTCTTAATCCAATTATTAAAACATTCATCGAGATTAGAAGTGTTACTATCTAATCTGTGACAAGGAGGATACGCTGTAATCCAATGTTCAAAATGACGATTTTCATCGTTCACACCAATAAGCCAATCATACAATGTCATGTTCTCGGCTTTAATTATATCGAACAAATGTTCTGCATCTGTCGGATTGTACGATCTAGCAAGCGAGTCTAATAAGTTTTGAAAAGTTTTTTCTTTCGCAACTTGTTTCATGTTCTGTTTGAAATATTGAATACAAAAAAATGGGGTGATTCTGGAAAAACAACATGCATCGCATTTATTAACCTTTTTGCTTGTCAGAAATGAAAGAAATCCTATACCATTCAATAGAAGAACTTTCAAAAGAAATTCTTACCGCATTTAAAAACCAAGACCAAGAATCACTGTTTTCACCTTCAGCGACAGCATATGCAATTGGATATGACTGGTAGTTTGGATCATGTGCACAAACAATAAATAAAATATCTTGATATTTAGATGAAAGAAACGTAGCATCAGTACTAATTATAGCTGGTAAACAACCTCTTAAAAAACTGTCAATGCACATCTTAAAACAAATATATATTCTTTGGAAGCTATTGTTTTCTGCTGTTTTTAGAAAAAATATACTACCATGATTTGTCTCCATAATTCTAAATCCGTACTCCTCAAGACTACTATAAGCCTCAACATAACTTTCATTTATTTCGGCTAAGGACATCTTTCGGGCTCTCCATGCTTTGGAATAAGTAATATATACACGATGTTCTCTATATAAGACTTTAACTATCTGTGATGCGCTATACGAATGATTATCTCTAATTATATCAATTATCATGCTCTTAATTCATGCAGTGCAAGCTAGTCGATGACGTTCGATTGTAAGCGCACTAAAACAAGAATGACGATTTTCTAATGTACTTATTTTTACTATATTTCCATTTTCAATGGATCTTGCATATACTCTCCAATTACAGTTCGGTTGATCACAAGTATATATAATTCCACGAGAATTTCATAGTACTAGCTGAACAACTAAAATTATGTTCACTTGCAACATTACTTACAAAACTTCTAAATTCAGAACGAGAAGCAAATTCTTGACCGATAACTAATTCACGTGTGGAAGCATTATCTATATTATCATCTAAGTCATATTCCAGATTTTTAACTAAATCATCACTATTTTCGTCGTCTTCGTCATCATTATCATCGTCGGATTCATACGATGATTGATTTTGTGGAAAAGATGGGAACAACTTGATGGGAAGAACTACCACCCGCAAAATATTGACTATTTTTGTTATCAAAAGTTGTGGCTATTTGAATAACAAAAATATTTACATAGCGTGATTGAGAATTAATTTCAAAAATATAATTGCATGCTTCATCACTATCTATTAAAAACATCTACAATTTAAAACAGACTTCAAAATAAATTCGTAATGAATAAAACAACGTTGAATAATAAGATTACGCAACTTTTCATAAGTAATACTTTCATAAGTTGAAAATATTTGAGTTTCTCCTCCTTCGTAATCTAGTCCATTTAGATTACCTCCGTGCGAACATATTATTCTTACGCTACGATCCATAATATTGATTAGAAGGAGGCAACTGTTAGAGATTGATCAGAACCTTCGGTTGGAGAACTTGAACAATGTGTAATGTATGCTAGTGATTAATAAGAAGAGTGAATAAGGAGTGAATTGTGAGAAAATGAGTGCTGGTGATTTATAGGTGAATTTAGAAACTATCCGTTTGAATATAGCCGTTGTAAAAAATGGAGTCGCCAACTCCAATGGAGGCTCCCCCAAGTAAAGAAGAAAGGAAAAAAAATGTCAGAAAAAAAAAATAAAAGAAGAAGAAAGTAGCCGTTAGAAAAAAGAGAAGAAAAAAAAATAACCCAAAGGAGGCCGCCAACTCCAATGGAGGCTCCCCCTTGGGGCCGCCAACTGAGTTGGAGTGCCAAGGATGGCCGCCAACTCAGTTGGAGTTTCCTTCTCTATTTTGTAATTTCGTCAAACCTTTTTCTCCACGTGCAAATTTGCCTAATTTCGTCCCCCTGGACGAAAATTTCTTTTTTTTAATATATAAAAAAAACTCATACAATGTTGAAATTCTCATGCACATACTAAATAATTGGAGCAAATGAGACGAGCATGCTCCACGAGCCAATTAAATAAATGGAAGATATACATGCGACACTCTCTCTCTCTCTCTCTCTCTCTCTCTCTCACTGTGTCAGTTCTCTGGTCTGTAGTAAGTAGCTGCAATGGATGAAGCTTTGACAGCAGGAAGCCGAGTCCAGAAGCCGAAGCTAGGGGGATGGAAGACCTTCCCTTACGTTTTAGGTCTCTCCCTCTCCTTCTCATGCATATATTTATATACATATATATATTTTTTGCTTGTGTAAATTGATTGATTTAATTTATGGAGGTGGTGTTGCTGGGGTTTCGATGGGGTATCAAGGGTTGCTGTCGAACCTGCTGGTCTACCTGATCAAGCACTACCACCTCAACAACGCCGACGCCACCCAGATCCTCAGCGTTGTCAACGGATGCACTCAGTTTGCTTCCATCCTCTGCGCAGTCGTCGCCGACGCCCTCGGCTGCTTCTACGTCGTCTACGTCTCCCTCCTCGCTTCCTTCCTGGTAAAATTCAATTAACTACTGCAAATATCTCGTCATCCTTTTCTTTTCCAGCTTTTTTTGAACTTTAAATTCAAGAAGCTAATATTACTTTGAGTTATTTGTATTTACCCCCCCCCAATTGCTAATCCTATTTCTACTTCCCCCCCCAATTTTATTTTAATTAGTGTTACCCTCCCAATCTTTGGGTAAATTGCAAATAAACTCTCCTTAGATTTGTGTTTTTGCATTTGAAGATCCATTGTTTAAAAAAAATTCACATTTTAATTTTTGCTTAGTTTGCACCCATGTCATTAACAGACATTAAAATACGTCTAAAATACGATTTTACCCCTCCCCCCTCTCTCTCCGATGGTGGGGACTTGTCAAGCGGGGTCGACTAGAGGAGATGGGAGGGTGGCCGACCAGCGGAGGGAGGAGGGGACATGTCGAGCTAGGGTTGAGCATTCGGTTGATTCGGTTCAAAACGAGCCAAAAATCGAATAAGCAAAATCAAAACCGATCCGAATTGGCCAATAACCAAATCAAACCGAACCAAATTAAATTGGTTCGATTTTTGTTTATTCGATTTATTTGCACTTTTTTGTTAATATATATAGTACTTAAATATACCTAAATTTATTTAGTATATATCTGTAATATATATATATATATATATATATATATATATATATATATATATATATATATATATATATATATATATATAAACTAAAGCAAAATCAAAACCGATCCGAATTGGCCTATAACCAAATCAAACCGAACCAAATTAAATTGGTTCGGTTTTTGTTTATTCGGTTTATATATATATATATATATATATATATATATATATATATATATATATATATATATATATATATATATATATATATAAACTAAAGCAAAATCAAAACCGATCCGAATTGGCCCATAACCAAATCAAACCGAACCAAATTAAATTGGTTCGATTTTTGTTTATTCGGTTTATATATATATATATATATATATATATATATATATATATATATATATATATATATATATAAACTAAAGCAAAATCAAAACCGATCCGAATTGGCCCATAACCAAATCAAACCGAACCAAATTAAATTGGTTCGATTTTGTTTATTCGGTTTATATATATATATATATATATATATATATATATATATATATATATATATATATATATATATATATATAAACTAAATTTTCTTATTAGGTTTTGGACCGAAACCGAAACCGAAAATCGAAACTGAAACCGAATAAGAAAATTTAGTATTTTCAAAACCGAAATCGAACCGAATCTTTTTTTAACCGAACCGAATCTCTTATTCGGTTCTGTTCGGTTTTTTCTTATTCGGCCCCCTTCGACCGCCCTCCTCCCTCTGCTAGCCGGCCCCTTCGACCCGTCCCCCACCTCCCTCCGCTAGCCAGCCCTCCCAACCCCCTCCTCCCTCCGCTGGCCGACCCCCCTCCGCTGGTCGGCCATGCTCGACCTAAGGGTGAGCATTATTCAGTTTGGACCGAATAAGAGATTCGGCTCGGTTTTAAAAAGTTCTTATTTTGTTTCAGTTTTGAAAATACTAATTTTCTTGTTCTGTTTCGGTCTTAGGTTTCGGTTTCGGTCCAAACCAAAAAACGGAATAAGAAAATTTAGTTACTATATATATATATATATATATATATATATATATATATATAAAAGTACTATATATATTAAACAAAAAGTTCAAATAAATCGTAAATCGAACCGATTTAATTCGGTTCCGTTTGATTCGGTTATGGGCCAATTCGGTTCGGTTTTGGTTTTGCTTATTCGATTTTCGGTTCAATTCGGTTTCCGGTTCGGTTTGAACCGAATTAACCACCCCTAGCTCGACCCGTCCCCCTCCTCTCTCCGCTGACCGGCCACCCTTCCCTCTCCACTGGTCGGCCCCGCTTGACAAACTCCCACCACCAGAGAGAGGGGGGGAGAGTGGGGGGAGGGATAAAATCGTATTTTTAGACGTATTTTAACGTCTGTTAATGGCATGGGTGCAAACTGTGCAAAAATTAAAATGTGGGATCTTTTTTTTTTAAACAAGGGGTCTTCAAATGCAAAAACGTAAATTTTAGGATGGTTTATTTGTACTTTACCCAAAGATTGGGGAGGTAACACTAATTAAAATAAAATTGGGGGGGAAGTAGAAATAGGATTAGCAATTGGGGGGGTAAATACAAATAACTCTATTACTTTACTTCAACGTGCTCCGAGTGCTTCTGTTGACTTTGGGTGGGGGCTACATATTTAGGTCCAGTTTACTTTTGGGCTTGTCTACGTCTCCCTTGTTTACGTCTCCCTCGTCGCTACCTTTCTCTGCATCTCTCATCTTTTCTTTCTTCGACTTCTCCTCTTTCCTCCCTCCCAGATCTGTTTTGTCTAATAAAGAGTTGTGACTTTGGAAAAAAGCAGCGCTAGGCGAATTCAAACTCTTAGAGCATCTCCAACCATATTGTGACTTTGGAAAAAAAAGTTGTTGCCACATAGAAATGACAAAATTTTATTCAAAAGTTTTCTCCAATGCAATTGTCAAGTCAATTGTGAAACTTATGTGACAAAAATTAAAGAAGACATTGTGAAGTCGATTGTCTGGTTCTAGACAATGCAGTTGACAATGTCTTCTCTTCCATGTTATCAATTATGAATAAAAAATATTAGAAAAAAGAAAGAAAATGAGTAGTTGTCTTAAAAGTTGTCTTGGAAGTTGGAAAAAATAATTTTTATTGCCTCCTCAATACTTTTGCATTGGAGAGAGTTTTTCTATCTCATTGTCTTTTGAGTTATAATTTGCCACATAAACAAGACATTGTCTTATGGCTCATGCCACATAGGAGCCACCTAAGACTCACAATACTTAACAAGACAATAGGGTTGGAGATGCTCCAAGAGCATCTCTACCCTATTTTGAGTTTGAAAAAAATAGTTGCCACATAGGAATGATAGTCATTTTTTTAAAAAGTACTTCCAATACAAATGTGAAATAAATTGTGAAGTTGACATGACAATGATATGACAAGAAGAATGTGAAGTTGGTTGTCTAGATCTAGACAATGTACTTCACAATGACTTTAAGTCCACATCATCAATTATGAATAAAAATATATATAAAAAGTAGAAGTGAAAAAGTTGTCTTGGACGTTGAATAGTATCTTACCACATAGAAAATATATTGTCTTGGGCCTCATGCCACATAAGATTCACAACACAAAGCAAGACAATAGGATTGGAGATGCTCTAACTACTGCTCTTTACCTTACTGAGTCCTTTATTGAGTCTGAGTCGCTGTTTGATTGAAGAGGATTTGTTGGATTGTGAATGCAGAGCTCATTTCTGTTCGTGTTAACCTCAGCGATAGGCCTGAGCGGAGCGCCTACCGGTGGCCAGCTTTCAGTCCTGTACTTTGCCATATTCCTATTGGCGGTCGGGGTCGGAGGGTCCCGTCTCAGCTCGACCACGTTCGGAGCCAGCCAAGTGGACACCTCCGAGGGACAAGCCTCGTTCTTCAACTGGTTCAGCATGACCTCCTACACCGCGCTCATCGTCGGCATGACAGCCATCGTCTATGTCGAGGACAACGTCGGCTGGCTCATCGGCTTCAGCCTCTGTGCAGGTGTATGTGCAGTGGGCGTACTCTTATTCCACCTGGGGAGGCCCTACTACCGCCATTCCGAGTGTCGGGAGAACCCATTTCTGACATTGTTGCGATCTCTCGGACGAAAATTAGGGAGGAAGACCCAAAAAACTTATGAAAGCGTTAGCCATTACCATAGGCTTGACGCTGCAGGTTCGGAGTCCCGGCCGCCTCAATTCGAAAGGTACATATATACAAAACTGCCAACTGCCTACACAACAATTGCATGCTATACAACAAGAATTGTAATTAGAAATCACTATATATTATTGCTCCACCAAAGTTTAGTGACAATTACGCTTGCAGTTCAATCGATCAGCATCGGTTAACTGAAACGGAGGAAGATCAAATCCTAAGCAGCATCATCCGACTTTTGCCGCTGCTGTCGACCATCGTCCCCGTCGGCCTTCTTGGCAATATCCAGAGCAGCATGATCATACTTCAGGCCATGGTCATGGACCGCCACTTGGGCCCCGACTTCCTCATCCCAGCGGCCTCCACCGCCACCTTCACCCTTGCCGCTTTTGTTGTTTCCATCCCTTTTCTCGAAGGGATTGTCTACAAGAGATGGCATATATCACCCCTCCAGCGCATTGGGATCAGCCACGTCCTGGCGATCCTCTCCTTCGCATGTACGGCCATCATCGAGTCCATAAGATTGGCATCACTGGATGGTCCTGGCGGAGCCATGTCGGTCCTCTGGCTAGTGCCCCCTCTGTTGCTTATGGGGTTAACGGAGGCATTCACAGTCCCGTCGCAGTTATTGTTCTACTTCCAGGAGTTCCCTGAGTCGTTGAGAAACTCGTCGGCTGGTGTGACTGCGCTGATGACTGGGATCGGATGTTATCTGAGCACCACCGTCGTCGCGGCGATTCGGAGAGATACTAATTGGTGGCAGGATGATACAGACCAGTCAAGATTGGACAATGTGTACTGGCTGATGGCTGCCCTAATGCTGCTCGACTTTGGTTTCTTCTTGTTATATGCAGTTTTATACAAGAGCAGAGGGAAAGCAATTATTTGAATAATTTTTCTTTATTGAAAAATTTATTGTACTGTGTTGCGGTCACTCTATGGCCTTTTATGAGTTTTGGTTATTTGGTAGTGTAAGGAAGTATGAAAGTGGTGGATACACCTATATTAATGTATCTATAACTTTTGAAGTTTACAATAAATTTTGATGCTTAAACCTTAAAAATTGGAAGTGGATAAATAAGAAGTTCCCTTGTTTGATTGATGCAATAAAGTAGAAGTGAAGAAGAAATATGGTGACCTGAATAATCTTGGTTAACCATGGTTATCTCCCAACTCTGTTGGCCGAGTTTCTTTCATGTCTGTACGCATAGTTATAGCCATATGCTTTCATGTTGATATGCATGTCTATCATTGTAACTCCATTAACTGCAATCTTTTCCCAACTACTAAAGCTGGGATCTGTGGATCTTTCTCTACTCACCAAATCCTAGCGCGCTTAGCTTTTTAGCTGTTTCTCATACTTTCAAGTTAATCATCAATGTTACATTAGTCTTTCCCTCTGGCTGACCTCTTGCACAAACTAGACAGTTAATTCTTTGCATCTAGCTCCACTCACATATACCTACCATTTTATTTTCCATTAATATATACATGATTATATATGTTAAGTATGTTGTGTTAAAAAATGGATATCATGTCCGGAGAAATAGCTTATGTGATTGACAACCATTTACTCGACACTGGGGCATGTTTGACCCTTTGGCTTGTGTCGTAACAATGAAGGCAATTCTCTGTAGCAAATCATATGATTTTATCTCTTTGTCTACACCCTTTTCCACTACAAGAGAAATTGGAGGTTGAACCTTTGCTCCGTGTTCTTAAATTCCATGGTTAAAAGCTGGATCTTTCTACCCGCTTTCTTGGTTTTATGGTAGGGTCCTCTTTTGCCATAGCTATGTTAGCCAGAAAGGTGGTCTTCTTACCTGCTAATTAACTTTTTAGGTTTTATGACAAGGCCGTCTCTTGTTAGCTAACTTAGTTAGAAAATTTGTGCCGACATGGAAAGTTAACTCCAGGTTGACAGTGAGTCATGACAGTGAGAGAAGACTTGAATCGTGATGATGATGACATGAGAGAGGATCGGATGATACTGAAAGAGAAAAATAAACACCACCACCACAAAATTCTAGTGAATGTATCAAGACAAAAATCTGAGTGGGTTTCTATCACGCATATTTATGACGTCCAAAGACTTGTTTAGCGGCACTGGCAGCATGGGCGGATCTAAGGCTTGCATGGGGCGGGCTGGAGCCCACCCCAATTACTTTTTTCACCATATAATTTTTTTTGATTTTTTTTATATGGATTAGTCCACTTCTATTTTTTTCAAATTTTGATAGTCCACCTCAGCTATATTTTCTGTATCTGCTCCTGACTGGCATCATGATCTATCCCATTAGGCCTCGTTTGGTTCGCGAAATGGAAGTGAAAGGAAATCATTTCCTTGTCATTTTCTTTCCTTTGGAAAATTTTATTTTTCATTGATTTTTCTTTTCGATGTTTGGAAATGCCAAGAAATGTGGAAAAGAAAGTGATTATTTCAATGTGGAAAAGTGATTTCTTGCATGGATGGATGGAATCACTTTCTCTCCTAATTTTTTTCCATTTGGAATCACTTTCCTTTCTTCCTCAATTTCTTTGGCACCAAACATAAGAAAATAATCACTTTCTTTTTCCAATCCGAAGATTCTGCGAACAAAACGAGGCTTTAGTGTTCCAGTAAATAAGAAGACTACCTAGATAGCTAAGGTTGCTGCAATTTTATTTCAGTGGGAAAGCCTGAAATGGAAGACTTACTACCATATATATAATTAATTGATTATTTCCTTCTTGGATTGAAAAATGGCATTTAAGGCTGTTAGTCATGGAACTTGTTGGTATACAAATGACAATGTAAACTCTTTGTTATCCACCCAGTACAACTACATATAAGTTGTCTAGAAGTACCAGCTTTGTGCAAGATATTTAATTGATTATTGCCTTGTTTTGTTGGAAAATGACATTTAAGGCTATTAGTCATGGAATTCGTTGGTTATCAAATGACATGTAAGGTATCCACCCAATATAACTTTATATTGTAGTCCTAGACGTGCCAGCTTCGTGCAAGATAATTTCCGGCTTGCTTTTCTCCTTTTCGTCGATATTTTATTTTCACATTTTGAAATAATCTAACGCTGATATCCATTTAAAAAAAATATTTAAAAACGAAAACAAAATAGTTTTTTCTAGGCCTGAATCCTACCATATTACATAGCAAGTATAACCAATTACACTATGGGGCTGTTGGATTGCTGTGAGTGTGGTGAAAGTGTAGAAATCTGCCACTTTTGCTGCAACTGAGCACTTGAAATGAGAGTTTTTGTGTTTGGTTGAACTTTGCGAGTGCCAAGCAAGTGTCCAATCACTGAAACCAAAGAGCCCCTTGTCTCCCCACTCTGGCTCATTCTCACCAGCAGCTGAAAAGTGGAGTAACTCCCCTGAAAGTCCTATTCACTACTCTAGCCTTCCTCCTCCCGCCGGTGAGAATACTGAAGAAAAAAAAGTAAAATACTGAAGGAAAAAAAAAAGGAAAATACTGGAGAGAAAAAAAAATCGTACTGCCGTCGAAGTCGACGGCGGCGGTGGTTGGCCGAACGGTCCTGTCGGCGACGATCTTGAGCTCCGCAACGGAGTTGCCGTCGCAGACGAGAGACTGGAGGGCGGAGGGCCGGTGGCTTTCCAGGAGTCGAGATGAGCTCCGCGGCTGTGAGCGGTTGCGGCATGGAAGAAAAGAACAAACATTTTTTCATTGGAAAGCGAATAATGACGAACGAGGAAAGTGAACACTACTATATATAATATACTCAGGTGGGGTGTGTCTAGAGAATTCTGTGGGAGTGGTGGTTTGTTTAATTATTTAATGGTAGTAATAGTAATAACTAATAATATAATTTAAAATTTTGATTAAATTGGTAATTATATTTATATAAAAGTCTTAAATATTTAATCTATGCAAAAAATATCATTTTGGAAAGTTAATGTATTTTTTTCCATTTAATTATGTTAATTAATTTAATTATGGGTTACCACATCGCTAATTAACATTCACTTTTAACAACCATCCAAACAATCTATTTTTTTTTTCCACTTTCAACAACCATCCAAACAACATTCTCATTTTTTTTTTCACTTCAAGAGACAAAAAGTACTCTATCCAAACACGTTTTAGAAAGTACCATTTGCAGCAAATGAACTATAATAAGTGCTATTTTACATTTTCAAAAAGTTATATCTATCCAAACAACTTCTAAGTAAGTTACTATATTATTGTGTATGAATACTAATATTTAACATAGTCCGGAGATTATATACATACAAGTATTTATATTTGGGATATTCCTATTTCGCGGACGGTTCTGATCGTCCTGACCAGGTCGGCCCTACTTTTACTTTTTCTTTTTTTAGAACCAAAATCGGTTGGAACCGTCATGAATTTATAATTGGACTCCACTCTTTTTTCTTTTCTTTTTTTATTATTATTTTTTTTTTATGAAAAAATCTCATACAATTTTGAAATTCTCATGCACATACTAAATAAATGGAGCAAATTTGACGAGCATGCTCCACGATTCGAATAAATAAATGGGAGCCAATGAATGACCATTTGTTGGTTGGTGTAGGTTGCTGTTCCCTCGAACTTTATGCATATATGTGCGTATGCAAACATACATTCGACTCTCACTCTCTCTCTCACTCAGTATTCTCTGGTCTGTAGTAAGTAGCTGCAATGGATGAAGCTTTGACAGCAGGAAGTGGAGTCCAGAAGCTGAAGCTAGGGGGATGGAAGACCTTCCCTTACATTTTAGGTCTCTCCCTCTCCTTCTCATGCATATATTTGTATACATATATATAAGGATATTTTTTGTAATTGATAATATTTTGTGTAAATTGATTGATTTAATTTATGGAGGTGGTGTTGCTGGGGTTTCGATGGGGTATCAAGGATTGCTGTCGAACCTGCTGGTCTACTTGATCAAGCAGTACCACCTCAACAACGCCGACGCCACCCAGATCCTCAGCGTAGTCAACGGATGCAATCAGTTTGCTTCCATCCTCTGCGCAGTCGTCGCCGACGCCCTCGGCTGCTTCTACGTCGTCTACGTCTCCCCTCGCTTCCTTTCTGGTGAATTTCAATTAACTACTGCATCTCTCGTCATCCTTTTCTTTTCCAGCTTTTTTTTGAACTTTAAATTCAAGAAGCTAAGAGCATCTCCAAACCTATTGTCTTGTTTTGTGTTGTAATTAATCCTATATGACATGAGACATAAGACAATGTCTTTCCTATGTGGCAAGATGACATTCACACAAGACATTGGGATAAAAATATGTTCTCCAATGCAAAAGTTTGAGAAGTCAATAAAATTATTTTTTTTCAACTTCCAAGACAACTTTTTCACTTCTTCTTTTTTATATACATATTTTTATTCATAATTGATGAGAACATAAAGTCATTGTGAAGTGCATTGTCTAGATCTAGACAACCTTCACATTCTTCTTGCCATGTCATTGCCATGTCAACTTCACACTTTATTTCACATTTGCATTGGAGAAGTACTTTTGAAAAAAATGCTTGTCATTCCTATGTGGCAACCATTTTTTTTTCAAACTCACAATAGGGTTGAAGATTGTCACTACCCTACCCAAATTGTTGGGTCGGGCCGAGTTATGTCCAGCCTACGCTTGAGGTAAAACGTAGTAAGCTGTTCTAGAAATAAACAATGCAAGATCAAAGTGTGCTAACATTTCTATTTGTCATATTGAGTCAAAATATCACAAACACAAAATCATCTAGTATATGAATATGTTCCGAATACATAGCCAAAATGTAAAACTGGATACAGGTCCAGTAACAAAATACATAGTCTAAAACATGTCGGCTCTCAAAAGTCCAGAGCAACTAAACAAACTAGACGAGTTTCTCCGCAGGTACATCCTCGTAAGGTAAAGCCTGATCCTCGATGGCGACCCCATAATAGGAATCACATAGCGACTCCTCCTCGGTAAGTATACCTACAACGTTATCCTGTCAGGACGGGAGCAAGTACTGATTCTACAAACTAATATACGGAGCATGAAACAGAGATGTAATAACAGAAAATCATGGCATATCATAATCTATCATGGCAAAAATACATTTGTCATGGCGACAGATGTACATGTAATGTTTAAAACTGGAGCAGCACGTGATCGTCAATAGATGTATAATGTACTGTGACACATGTAATAAAATGCACATACGTACAAGTGTACAAGCATAGGTACATCCGTACAGAAATGCGGGATAATGGCCTACGACAAGATATGCATATAAAATGCGACCTTGCTCGGTACATACGCGAAGAAGGGGGCATGATCACGTACTCAACTATCAGTTTTTCCATAACCCAGATTCTAACATGTGAGAGATACGAGAACAGTATAAAACATGTGAAAGATACTGGGAGCAATATAAAGCAGGTAAAATTATGACTTACAGTTTTATGAAACATTATTTTAATACGATTCATTCACAGTTATTATCACAAACAGTTAATTAAGTTCGTAGAGGTACTTGCCTCGAGCAAAGCAAGGATAAAAATATGTAGCTATAGATGTCCGGTGTCCTGTCAAAATGATATACAATCTCAGTCTCTAAGTTATGATTAAGATTTATACTAGTGGTATGATACGGCTCCTAATAGGATACTAGCTAAGTGATGTTCTAGCAGTCCAATGTGGGGTGTTACTGTAATGCTCCGCTCTGCACGGTGCATTATGCTGAGTCGTTGACTCGAAGAGTACCGTTGACCCGATTGCGTATCGATGCGAATCGATACAAAAGTTACGTTGTCCCGTGAAACGTATCGACCCGAGGAACGCATCGAGTAATAACGATGCAAGTGTTAAGTTGTCCCGAGCAACACATCGAACTAAGTCGATTCGAAGAGTTGCCTTGTCCCGAAGAATGCATCGAGTGAATCGATGTGAAGCGCCGCATTGCCCCGAAGGATGAGTGCGTTGAATCGGCTCGAAGATTCTAAGAAATCGAATCGACCAAGGCACAAGTCCGAATCGATGAAGTATTGATTTTAGTTGGTTTCGTGTGCAGGTTATACTTTGACGCAAAATATTAGAGGTCGATCTTCGGCAATATTTAGTAAGGGGTCCGCGGAACCAAATCGACGCCTTGCGACGGGTTGAGACTTGGGCACGCTAAGGCAAATCGGACGTATAATTCAACAAGCACGAAGTGCTTGAATGGCTAAGTCAGGAGAGTGGCCGTGCAACAAAGTTAGGGAATCGAGCCGCATCGGCTCGGCGAAACGGCAAAGGCATATCGACTCAAGGTGGGAGGATTGACTTCTTTTTACTCCTTCATTCGATAAGTCAAATATATCATTGTATGCTAAAAGTTAACCTATCGACGCCACGGGCGTGGTCCGATCGGAAGTAAATCATAACGTGTGTCGAACACTAAGTTAGTACAATTGAAATAAACGTGCATCAAATGCACAAGTCGCTACGGAACATTGGATATCGCTAAGGCGAGCGCCTCGGTGCGCAAGCCGCAATAACATGGGATAACTGTACTCGGCGAGTGCCTTAGTGCACGAACCATACCGTGCCTTCGCGCACGAGTTAGAACGGCTAGAACATTGAAAGACAATAGGCGAGCGCCCTAGCACGCAAGCCACGGACATTGAATGCTAAGTCATAGAACATCGGAATATGGTCGGAACGTGCCTACGTGCACGGGATAATAAAAGATGGCTTCGTTGCGAAAGAATACAGTTGTGGCATGAATGTGGCGGAACTGTCGGATATGACATAATGCCTCGAAAGGTGTTCGAGACCTTCGGGTCGTTCGGTTGACGAGCATTGAGTTGAGGCATGATGCCATTGAAATTGAAACGAAGAATGAAACGTAAGAACATAAAAAGTTAACGGAGAAATGCGAGATGGTAATGCGGCATGGTGCCCTTCGAAATGTTCGCGGCCTACGGGCGTTCGTTGAGGACATTCGGGCATTGTGCCAATTGAAATAGCGATAAGCGAACTTGCTTGGTTGTATGAAATATAAGATTCGTTGCATGGCCAAATGGTCAAATGGTCAAATGGACTTAAAGATATAAAAGCCGTGCATGGGTTTCCCTCGAACGCGGCGCGCCAGGGCTGGAACCGTTCGGCCTAGGAGGGATTCGTTTTCGGTATTGTTGGCGCCACTTCGACCGGACAGGGTAGCGACCTTATGGTGAATGTGTTAAGCAACTTGCTGCGAATTTCGATGGCCTCTGATGTTGGTTAGCAACCGCACGGAGTTAACATCGTCTTATGTTTCGAATATAAGTCTATTCTAGCTTGACAAGCTAGTGACCTTCATATAGTTAAGGGCGATGGGTTTGGAAGTGCAAGGTATGCGTATATCCTGCATGGATGGATCCGAATAGAGGGCACTTATAACATGACAGGGAAAACAGATAGGCATATTCACCTTGCGTCGGTTGCAAGGGCGGGTGCGTCGATAAGCTAAGTTGCGCCAGAATCAAACACGAGAATGCTTGCTTGCCTATTCAATTCGATAACATGCTTGCTATGATAACATGCTTTACGCTTTCAAAGATGCCATGAAATTGACCCTAAGGAGAACATAGCAAGATCATAAGCTAAGATGCATGAATCAACATAAATATTACAATGTCGGTTTGGAAAGAAGATCTTTGCTTCAGTACATGTGAGGACGAACGTACTGATCCCCCACCAGCTTCATGCAGGGTGCAGGGAATGGATTGCTCGAGGCAAAGCGTTGCTTGAACGTGTTGAGGCTTGGAATGCCGAAGCGCATTGAAGCGTGCGATCGTATTGACGCTCGGACTGCAACTGGATTGATGCGGCCGAGATATAGAAGGCATGATGTATGGAACGGTGAAATCCTTGTGGGCAAGAGAGAACCTGAGTGTTGTAGCCAATCTGGCAAATTCTGTTTGGGCTATCGAAAGCCTTTGTAATCTGATTTCGAATATCAATAAAGAGATTTGTTTCGTACACTCTGTTTTCCTTTCGTTGTGAATATCAACTTAAAAGATAACCATTTGAGAACTTGTCATCTTGTCTTGCACGAGCGCAAATCCAGGCTCGTGCGGCATCACGCCCCCTGCGAGGACGATGATTCGGGTGATTCCGGGTCGGGGCGTGACAAATTGGTATCAGAGCTCTAGGCTCAATTTTCTCTGGACGCTTGCTTCATTTCAGTTCTAAAAGTTGCCCACCACCAATCGAAATCACTCTTGACTCTACTCGATGCCGCACTGGATGTTCCATACAATAAGTCTAATACTAATCATGTAATTTTGCCGTGTGTTGTTTGGAAATTACATGGTGTTAGTTGGAAAAGTCGAAAAGGTTTGTTGCTGCAAGTGCAACAAGTTGCGAGATATGAATTCGAGAATTTGTAGCCGTAGATGCAATACGTCGTGAATTGTGGTTTGAGATATTCGTTGTTTACAACGAACGATACGAGAAATGTTGGTTGCATCGATACAATGATAGTCGTGGAATGTTGCTGCAGCAATTGCCACGCGTTGATTGTAATGATGCGTTGAAAAGAAAATGAAAGTTCATATTGAATGTGTCGAACGGATTCACATATCAATTTCGAATGTGCGTTGAGATGAAAAGCGATAAGTCAATATCGAATGTGTTGAAACGGATTTGAGCATTGACTTTGAATGTCGGAAATGAAATGTTACACGATGTGCAATGCGTATCGAGAATAAATCGATGCACGAGGTGCGGTAAATATCGGAAGTAAATCGTTGCACGATGTACAATGCGTATTGAAAGTAAAATTATTGCACGTGGTGCAACGCGTATCAAAATAATCGATGCACGAAGTGCAACGGATATCGAAAATAAATTTTTGCACAAGATGCAACGAAAGAAAATAAAAAGTTATAAATCGAGAAACGAAATCGGTTCGGTTGCGCGCCGAACTGTGTTGGCAAATGAATGCATTGGCTGAGTTGCGTCGGATTTTGATTAATCAGAGTTACGGTTGTGATCAAGCATGATCACTGCGGAAATCGTGAGTCGAAGAGATCGTTGGTTTGTAAAGAGTACGTTGCGACGGAAATGACTTAATTTCCGGGTGGTATATGGCATACCACCGGTTCGATGAATGACTCGATTCAGAGTGGTATATGCAATACCACTTATGCGATGAATTGCATCGACGTATGGTGAGAATTACGGAAGGTTTGTCCGCAACGGACGGGATAGCACCGAGACTCGATTGAGAATTTGTACGACGGCATGTTGATGCAAGTGTTCTTCGACGATCGGTTAGAACGGTAAGGCGGGGCTTGTATCATGGAATGATACGTTGAATGAAAATTTATGTGTCGGTCGAATGACGGGAATTAGCGAAACGATTATGCCTTGAGGCAACGATCGGATCGACGGGATAGAAAACTCGAAACGTTGGAATCGAACCGCACGACTTGCGAGTTCGATGAAAATGTTGGGCGATACAAATTATAATCGAATCGTACGACTTACGATCCCGATTTAAAATGTTAGGCGAGGCGAATCGAATCACATAACTTCGATTTCGATAGAAATATTGGGCGAGACAAATGTAATCGGATCGCACGATGTGCGACTTCGGTAAGAAAGTTGGTTGACGCGAGTAATCGTGCCTAAGAAATAGTTGGTTACGTTACGGCCAAACTCATTTGAGTACGACTGAAAACACGCGAAACTTAGAGGGCGAGATCGTATGACTTGAGGGTTTGATGTTGGATAATCGGTAACTCAGTTACGCGATCAAATTATAGCGGGATGCGGCGAATCAGAGAATGAGTCGATGCGTATGAAAAGTTTGTTGCGAACTTGGATGTATGCGATGCGAGCTAAGTTGACGTTGAGACGGATTCAAAGTTGACCCTTACGTTATCGAAATGGATACGGCGTATCGAGATCGATACGTAAGAAAACGTAAACGATGTGAGAATACAAAATAGAGTGTGCCTCGCGCTATGAAATTTTGTAAGTAACGATACGAGAATGAATGAATTGGTTGATCGTAAATTTTGTGATTGATCAGGGCGAGACTATAAGTCATCGACGATTGCTCGATGCGTATAGCATCTCGTGTGTCGACCCGCGAATAAGATAGACTCGAACTCGATACGAGTAGATGCATCGCGAATAGCAGAATCATTGACGGTAGTGCATGACTTGCCTCGGAGGATAGTTGCGCATCAGTTGCGCCGATAGAAATGGTTATGTGCGGATTGGATAGTCGCATAGAAATGGTTATTCGGAACGTGATTTGGCTCCGAAATAAGATATAGCATGGTTCGTAGTACACTGTCCTTCGGTAATGATCCACAATTATCGAGCGTAGCTTCGGGGCAGCTGACCATAGAAGACTTGACCGCCGAATCAAATTGAATGCTGCAGACCGTAAGATGACCCATGCGATATCGCATATGGGATTGCATCGATAACAAATTAACACGATGCATGTTGACGATAAGTCTAGGCGATTGCGAGGATCGTGCTATGCACGAGAGGAACAATAAGGAACTGACTTACGAGTCATGTCATTAGATTCGGATTCACCTTGCAATTGAGCTTGCGTGAATCGAACTCATATTCGATGTTGCGAGACGGATAAGTTGGGAATTTGGCTAGTGAATTCCTACTCGTTAGGAAATCGAATGTAAGATGCGTCATAAGGACATTCGTGCTAAGGCGGTCGTTGCCTTGAACATTGTCGACTCGAAGTAAATTTGTGTCGGATAGATTGTGGCCTTTGTGCAATGTCAATTTAAACTTGCGTCGAAGGATTTGAGCACGATGGCTATATAAGTAACCTAGCGGACATAGTCCTGAATGTTGATGCTTTTGCAAGTCAACAAGAGAGAATCATGTCGAGATAGGATGCGAAGTAGAACATCAGAAATCGTTGGATAATGACGCCGAACGCACGACGTTGCGGAGACTCGTTATGATCGGATGCGTGACGGCTTGACGCGACGCGTAGAACTGATAGTTCTGATGAAACATACAAAGTGAGAAATGCGATTTTTGAATCGTATCGTGTGCCTTGACTTTTGTTGGCGGATCGCGTTTGTATCAATATGCATGTGCGCTAAAATTGCAGAACAAGTAATAGAGTCAAGTCCGATCGAGAATACGAGATAGTAAGTGATTGAGAATGAGAAGTTACATGTTAGCGTTGTTCCGATATCTTACAACTAAGCTTGGCTGAAATGCGTATATTGGTGGGACGCCTAAAATATGTGTATGATTCCAAACTAAGTTGTACGATCCAAACGATAGTGAGACGAGATCGTGGAACGATCTAATGAAACCCTTGGAAATTTAGTATTGGTTTCGGTTCGGGACGAACCTTGTTTTGAGTGGTATATTCTGTAATGCCCCGCTCCGCACGGTGCATTATGCTAAGTCGACTCGAAGAGTACCGTTGACCCGATTGCGTATCGATGCGAATCGATACGAAGTTACGTTGTCCCATGAAACGTATCGACCCGAGGAACGCATCGAGTAATACGATACAAGTGTTAAGTTGTCCCGAGCACACACATCGAAGTTGATGCGAAGAGTTGCCTTGTCCCGAAGAATGCATCGAGTGAATCGATGCGAAGCGCCGCGTTGCCCCGAAGGATGAGTGCGTTGAATCGGCTCGAAGATTCTAAGAAATCGAATCGACCAAGGCACAAGTCTGAATCGATGAAGTATTGATTTTAGTTGGTTTCGTGTGCAGGTTATACTTTGACGCGAAAATATAGAGGTCGATCTTCGGCAATATTTAGTAAGGGGTCCGCGGAACCAAATCGACGCCTTGCGACGGGTTGAGACTTGGGCACGCTAAGGCAAATCGGACGTATAATTCAACAAGCACGAAGTGCTCGAATGGCTAAGTCAGGAGAGTGGCCGTGCAACAAAGTTAGGGAATCGAGCTGCATCGGCTCGGCAAACGGCAAAGGCATATCGACTCAAGGTGGGAGGATTGACTTCTTTTTACTCCTTCATTCGATAAGTCAATATATCATTGTATGCTAAAAGTTAACCTATCGACGCCACGGGCGTGGTCCGATCGGAAGTAAATCATAACGTGTGTCGAACACTAAGTTAGTACAATTGAAATGAAACGTGCATCAAATGCACAAGTCGCTACGGAACATTGGATATCGCTAAGGACGAGCGCCTCGGTGCGCAAGCCGCAATAACATGGGATAACTGTACTCGGCGAGTGCCTTAGTGCACGAACCATACCGTGCCTTCGCGCACGAGTTAGAACGGCTAGAACATTGAAAGACAATAGGCGAGCGCCCTAGCGCGCAAGCCACGGACATTGAATGCTAAGTCATAGAACATCGGAATACGGTCGGAACGTGCCTACGTGCACGGGATAATAAAAGATGGCTTCGTTGCGAAAGAATACAGTTGTGGCATGAATGTGGCAGAACTGTCGGATATGACATAATGCCTCGAAAGGTGTTCGAGACCTTCGGGTCGTTCGGTTGACGAGCATTGAGTTGAGGCATGATGCCATTGAAACATTGAAACGAAGAATGAAACGTAAGAACATAGAAAGTTAATAGAGAAATGCGAGATGGTAATGCGGCATGGTGCCCTTCGAAATGTTCGCGGCCTACGGGCTTCGTTGAGGACATTCGGGCATTGTGCCAATTGAAATAGCGATAAGCGAACTTGCTTGGTTGTATGAAATATAAGATTCGTTGCATGGCCAAATGGTCAAATGGTCAAATGGACTTAAAGATATAAAAGCCCGTGCATGGGTTTCCCTCGAACGCGGTGCGCCAGGGCGCTGGGACCGTTCGGCCTAGGAGGGATTCGTTTTCGGTATTGTTGGCGCCACTTCGACCGGACAGGGTAGCGACCTTATGGTGAATGTGTTAAGTAACTTGCTGCGATTATTTCGATGGCCTCTGATGTTGGTTAGCAACCGCACGGAGTTAACATCGTCTTATGTTCGAATATAGTCTATTCTAGCTTGACAAGCTAGTGACCTTCATATAGTTAAGGGCGATGGGTTTGGAAGTGCAAGGTATGCGTATATCCTGCATGGATGGATCCGAATAGAGGGCACTTATAACATACAGGGAAAACAGATAGGCGTATTCACCTTGTCGGTTGCAAGGGCGGGTGCGTCGATAAGCTAAGTTGCGCCACGAATCAAACACGAGTGCTTGCTTGCCTATTCAATTCGATAACATGCTTGCTATGATAACATGCTTTACGCTTTCAAAGATGCCATGAAATTGACCCTAAGGAGAACATAGCAAGATCATAAGCTAAGATGCATGAATCAACATAAATATTACAATGTCGGTTTGGAAAGAAGATCTTTGCTTCAGTACATGCGAGGACGACGTACTGATCCCCCACCAGCTTCATGCAGGGTGCAGGGAATGGATTGCTCGCGGCGAAGCGTTGCTTGAACGTGTTGAGACTTGGAATGCGAAGCGCATTGAAGCGTGCGATCACATTGACGCTCGGACTATGCAACTGGATTGATGCGGCCGAGATATAGAAGGCATGATGTATGGAACGGTGAAATCCTTTGTGGACAAGAGAGAACCTGAGTGTTGTAGCCAATCTGGCAAATTCCGTTTGGGCTATCGAAAGCCTTTGTAATCTGATTTTGAATATCAATAAAGAGATTTGTTTCGTACACTCTGTTTTCCTTTCGTTGTGAATATCAACTTAAAAGATAACCATTTGAGAACTTGTCATCTTGCCTTGCACGAGCGCAAATCCAGGCTCGTGCGGCATCACGCCCCCTGCGAGGACGATGATTCGGGTGATTCCGGGTCGGGACGTGACAGTTACAAATCTATACCAACACGTAGTATCTACACTAAGGTAGGGTAAGGCCCCGATACTAAAATATCCCAAAAACCCACAAAAATACACAAGTCAATATTAATTAATTATTCAGACTGTACATTGTGTTTCAATAATTATTAAGATAGTTATACATTCCTATTTTATAATATATACCAAATTGATCCTTGTAATTATAGTAATTTAATATAATTTTTCTGGAATTTATAATCTAGTAGTATTATTAAAATCAGTTTACAAGTGTATAATGAAAATGAGTTCTGGTTTACTATTTTTAGACAGTGGTAAAACAGTAAAATAAATCCTAGAAAAATATTAAATTAGCTTAAATAACATAGTATTTTATAATAATTTTTTTGAAATTTGTTCATGATTAGAAAGTTGTCTGAAAATTCAAATATCAAAACACAGATTCTGAAATTAAATAAATAATTATTTAATGTATTTGTCCACGTATCTGAATTTGAAGTGTAGTCCCGTTACGGGATTTGAGGCCATAAACCAAGTCCAACATGACTCGACTAGATCCTGAATATGTAGGCTCACCTAAGTCCAATAAATCCATGCTAGGCTTGGACTTAGAGTGGTCGTTTGTACAAAATACGTGAAATCGTAAATAAATACGAAACTTAAATACATGTAAGTAAATAAATTTAAATTGCAGAAATTGAGAGCATACATATTACAGTATAGGCACTGTATTTATAAAATCATATTACAGCATAGGCATTGTATTTATTTATATATTACAGTATAGACACTGTATTTATAATGACATAATTTAAATGACGTAATTAAATAACAGAATTTAAAATACATATTACAATATATGTACTGTATTTTAAAATACATATTACAGTATAAGCACTGTATTTATTTACATATTACAGTATAGACACTGTATTATATGACATAAATTTAAATGACATAATTAAATGACAGATATATATATATATATATATATAATAATATAATAGATATATATATATATATATATATATAATCTATATAATATATATATAATATAAATATTAAATTAATATGAGGTGTTCATCAAAACACAAAGAAACCAATATTTAATGATACTATTATCATATTATATAGATAGATTATATATATATAATATATATATTATATATATATATATATATATATATATAATATATATATAATATATATATATACACCCGAGGTGGCTGGGCGCTTTGGCCGCGGCCTCGGTTGGCGCCCCTTGCCGGACACCCCCACCCCCCCCCTGGCCCCCCCCCCTCCCCCCGGTTACCCCCCACCCCCCCCCCCCCCCCCCCACCCCCCCCCCCCCCCCCCCCCCGGCCCCCCCCCAAAAAAAAAATATATATATATATACATATACATATATATATATAGATATATATATATATATATATATATAGATATATATATATATATTATATATATATATATATAATATATAAATTAATATGAGGTGTTCATCAATATATATATATATATAATAATATATATATATAGATTTTTTTTTTTTTTTTTTTTTTATTGTCCGGGCATCCGCGCACTAGCCCGTGGCAACGCCACCCAGCCGGCTAGTGCGGGAGGGGGGCTCGATCCCGGGTCTCCCCGCCGAGAGCCCCCCCCTCGTGCCACTTGCGCTACGAGCGCCGGACTCAAATATATATATATATAATATAAATATATATATATATATATATATTATATATAATATATATATATATATATATATACATAATACAAAGTTATAGATATATATAATATATATATATATATAATATATATATATATAATAATATATATAATATAACTTTGTATATATTAAATATAGATATATATTAATATATTATATATATATATATATATATAATAATATATATATTATAATATATATATAAATATATACAAAGTTATATATATATATATATATATATATATATATATATTATATATATAGATATATATATATATATATAATATATATTAGATATATAAACTTTGTATAGATATATATATATAATACAAAGTTATAATATATATATATATATAAAATATATATATATATAATATACTTGTATATATATATATATAGATATATATATAATATATATTCTGATATATATATATATATATAATATACAAAGTTATATATCTATACAAAGTTATATCTATACAAAGTTATATATATATATATATATTAGATATAATATATATATAATATATATATATATATATAATATATATATAATATATATGTATATATACAAAGTTATATATCAAAACAAATCACCGAAATGAGAAGAAATGGGGAGTGACAGTGGCCGGTCGGGTGCGCAACGTTGGTGGCACTGCAGTGGCCGTGGGGGCTCTGGTTGTCATGACCCGTACCTTGAGGAAGGGCACGAGAACTGGGTACGTCCAGCCTACGTCGCAGAATCGACGGTAGAACGCTGTATAGGTCGTCTATAAATACTACAACTAGACAAAATATAAGGGTACCTGTCATCTCCGCACGGAGGTAAAATATGCATAACTCAATCACAAGACAAACTAGGATAGATAGAACGAAATGGAAATATGATAGAAGTGAAAACAAGAAATGAGTTCAGGATCCACACAGCTCAGAGATATAAACTGTTGACACAAAGTCACAGTCAACCAAATATTGACTACATGACTAAATAATATCTGTATAAATTCAATACGACACACGACGTCTGCTTTCAGTTCGGGACAAACGACAGCTCAGTTTCCGACTCTCAGTATATTTCGAGTCTGTACTTTTACATTTCATTGAGTCTAGAAGTATGTACTCTGAGTTATGCTGAGCTCTTGGAACTTGGTCTACAAGCCTACCCAAAATCCCAAGCTCCACCAAAACAAAATTGCCCACAAGTCCCACTTAGAATCACTCTGTGCTCTGGAGACAGAGTTCGGACCGAACTCTGCCTCCACACAGAGTTCGGGCCGAACTCTGTCCCCTAGAAATCAGGAACCCTAATTTTAGGGTTAGCTGGTTGCTAGCTGTCCAACGGCCAATTTTTGAATTCTCCTACCCGAATTCTGGCCGAATTCTGCCTCAAAAATCAGTATAATAGGGCATGAATTCTCTCATTTTGAATCACTCAATCTTCTCTTCTCTTCTCTCCTACAAGCTCTATAAGCCATACCCTTCCCATCTACTAGCCACAAGCCTCCTAAGTCTCGAGTGCTCAGCATCTCTCAGTTAGGATTCTTGTGCAAGTGAAGAAATCGCTTGGACAATTCCAAGCAATCGCCACTGCGATTCTCTGTAAGAAGTTGACGTGCTCTTCTGAAGTAAAGGCACGGGTTGTAAGCTACTATTTCACAAATAGTATTTAATCCTGAGCTAGAGTTCTCAGGCCTGGACTAGTCCTCCACGAGGAAACCAGGTTAAAATTGCTGTGTTTGCGTATGCTCTCTTGTCTTTCATTTACATTCCGCATTTTACTCTGATTATTCATTGTTCGTGAAAGAGTAATTTTTTAATTGGTCATTATATATATATACTCTATTCACCCCCCCTCTAGAGTTGCCAAACTGTTCTTCAATTGGTATCAGAGCACTGTTCTCTTATAAGGACTAACATCCTAAGAGCTGATCCATGGCAACCACACAATCCTTGATCTCCAATCATGGTGAAGGTCAGTCCACTCATAGGCCTCCCTATTTGATGGGACTAACTACACATATTGGAAAACAAGGATGAGTTTTTATCTGAAGTCTCTAGACTTTGACCTGTGGACTGTCGTAACTGACGGTTACAAAAAGCCCGCCAGAATAGTTGTCGATGGTGACCTCACTGAGAAACCACACGACAAATATTCTGTCGAGGAGAAGAAACAGGCAAGTCTAGATGCTAGGGCTATTAATGCTTTATTCTGTGCTATAGACAGGAACGAGTTTAACAGGGTCTCTACATGCACCACTGCTCATGAAGTATGGAGACTTCTGGAAGTGACGCATGAAGGAACCACTCAAGTCAAGGAATCAACAAGATAAGCCGTCTCACTCAAGAGTACGAAGCCTTCAAGATGAAGCCAAATGAGACGATCACTCAAATGTTTACAAGATTCCTCGACATCATCACCCGTTATCCTCGCTTGGTAAGCAGTACTCAAACCATGAAGATCCGCAAGCTACTCAGAGGGCTACCAAAATTTGGAACCCTAAGGTGACAGCCATAGAAGGAAATGATCTCACAAGTATGTCTATGGAGACGTTGATGGGCAAGCTCATGACTCACGAGCTTGACCTCAAGGACTTCGAAGAGCCTGCTCCGAAGACCAGGAGATCGCACTCAAAGTTCATCGACGAAAGGTTGATCACGATGAGACTGAAGACGATATCTCAGATGATGAAGACCAAGCTCTCATGGTACGTAACTTCAAGAAATTCCTTCGCTTCAATCAAAGAAAGAAGGAACCACAAGAAGACGATGAAGAAGAGCCAACCTGCTATGGTTGCAAAAAGACTGGACACGTCAGAAGAGACTGTCCGCTCTTAAAGAAAAGCAACCGGTATGAAAAGCCCTACAAGAAGAACTCATCAAAAAGGTATGCCAACACAAGCATTTGGCATGAAAGCGAAGCAAGTGACTCCGAGGAAGAAAAGAACTCTCCTCAAGACAAAGCAAATGTGTGCCTCATGGCAAATTCCACCAAGGTATCAAACGAAACTTTAGATGACTTCTCTTTTGATGAACTTGGCGATGCTTTCACCGATTTACTTGATGATCACAAAAAGGTTATCGGTAAATACAAGCATGCCAAGGACAAAATCAAAAGTCTAGAAGATGAGATACAAAGAATTTCTTTACTTCTTGATAATGTTAGAAACACATCACCCACAAATGACACTGATGAAGTATCCAAGCTTAAATTAAGCTTACATGATGCTGAAGCACGCATTGAGCAACAAACTCAAGAAATCACTACTCTCAACACGTTGCTTGCTGAAGAAAGAGTAGACACAAGATTTCCATGACTAAGATTTATGGCTTAAATATCAAGATTGATGAACTGCAAGCTATGTCTAAAAGATTAGAAACCAAATTGGGTAAACAGGTTGTTCAACCTCAAACCCAATCACATGGGCACAACACCACTCATACTAGTCAACCACGTCATTCTCATGCAGCACATAACCATGCATTATATACACAAACTTTCACAAACCACGTGCACGTAAGAATATCCTCATACTCATTATACTGCACAAAGACACAACCAATATCACTCTACACATAGACAAAGTCATCATACCATACCACATCAACATGCCATGCCACGTAGACAAAATCATCATGTTATGCCACATAAGCAAAATCATCATATCATGCCACAGCATCACACTATGCCATATAGACAATCTCAGCATGCCACTCCTCACAGTCAATATCATCATGCTATGCCACAGACATCATCATGCCACTCACTCTATGCATAGTCCTCATTACCATACTACTCTCCATATCATCCTCATCCTGTTGCTTATAGATATCATTCTCATGCTCCAGTATAAATAAAAATGCTATCTGTACTTACTGTGGAATACATGGACACATCTCACCACAGTATAGAGTTAGAAGATTGGTAGACAAGAAAATATATGCTTGGTTTCCAAAAACTAACTTTTCAGGACCCTCAAGAAAATGGGTACCAAAGGTCACATCTACTCTTGATGTAGGTGGACCTTCCCTCCTCAACTGAGAGTAAGTGGATTCTCGATAGTGGATGCTCGCGACATATGACGGGAGACGCAAATCTTTTTGCATCACTATCGATGAAAAGAGAAGGATACGTATCCTTCGGTAACAATCTCAAAGGGCACATAATAGGTAACGGTATCATTGGTCATCCTCCTTCTCCTGTTATAAAGGATGTCTGCCTAGTGACCGAGTTAAAGCATAACCTGCTCAGCATTAGCCATCTTGCTGATCATGGATATGATATTAACTTTGGACAAAACTGTTGCTATATCTATGATAGGTCAACAGGAGACATTGCTTTTGAAGGGAAAAGAGAGGACAATATCTATATTTTCTATCTCTCTATAAATACTAACCATGCAGGTAGATGTTTATATGCCCACAAAGACGAACGACTACTTTGGCACCAGCGTCTCGGTCATGCCAACATGGATGCTATATCCAGGCTTTTACCAAGAAGCTAGTGAGAGGATTGCCTGACATCACATTCAAAAAGGACACGGTATGTGCGAATGTGAACTAAACAAGGCAACTAAATCCTCATTTCATTCCATCAACTCTGTAAGTACTACTAGACCCTTGCAATTACTTCATATGGATTTATTTGGTCCTAGTAGAATAGCTAGCCTTGGTGGCAAACTTTATGCTTTTGTTATTGTTGATGATTTTTCGAGATTTACTTGGGTTTTCTTTCTCGCTAATAAGAGCGACGCTATCTCTGTTTTCAAAGTTTTTGTAAATAAAGTTCAAAACGAAAAAGGCTACATGATTACTCGAATCCGAAGTGATCATGGAGGCGAATTCGTAAATTCAGATTTTGAAAGTTTTTGTAATGCAAATGGTTTTGATCATGAATTTTCTTGTCCTAGAACTCCTCAACAAAATGGTGTTGTGGAGCGGAAGAATAGGACTCTTGGCGATATGGCTAGAGTCATGTTGAATAAATTCTCTTCCGAAATATTTGGGCAGAGGCTGTAAGTACAGCATGCCACATTTTGAATAGGGTGCTTATTCGTCCCATTTCGAAGAAACACCCTATGAGCTTTGGTTTGGGAGAACCCCAAATGTTTCTTATTTTAGAGTTTTTGGCTGCAGATGTTTTATCCTTAACACCAAAGACAACTTAGGCAAATTTGATGCCAAAGTGACGATGGTATCTTTCTTGGTTATGCCGCCAAGAGTAAGGGATATAGAGTTTTCAATAAACGCTCACTTATTGTGGAAGAGTCAACAAATGTGACTTTTGATGAAGACAACAGTACAGCAAATACTCTTAATGATGACATTGAGCCATCAACTTCTACTCCAATGAATACTTCAACCGAAACTAATTCCTGGAGGGTTTGCCTAAAAATTCTCTTTCAAACCTTCTCATCCAGAAAATTTAGTCATAGGTGAAGTTTCACGTGGAGTTACTACTAGATCATCATTAAGAGACTCTGTTGCTAGCACTGCCTTCATTTCACAAGTAGAGCCTAAAAACATTTCTGAAGCTTTTACTGATGAATTTTGGATCTCTGCTATGCAAGAAGAACTCAACCAATTTGAGAGAAGCCAAGTATGGGAACTAGTTCCTAAACCGGCTAATCACTCAATAATTGGTACCAAATGGGTGTTTAGAAACAAAGTAAGTGAAGATGGTTCAGTCACACGTAACAAAGCTCGTCTAGTAGCTCAAGGATACAACCAAGAGGAAGGTATCGACTACGATGAGACATATGCTCCTGTTGCTAGACTAGAATCCATTCGGATGCTTTGTGCTTTTGCCAATCATCAGAACTTTAAATTATTTCAAATGGATGTTAAAAGTGCTTTCTTGAATGGCTTTATTAAGGAGGAAGTTTATGTCAAACAACCCCCTGGCTTTGAAAATCACAAATTTCCCGACCACGTGTTCAAGCTAAAGAAAGCGCTTTATGGCCTTAAACAAGCCCCCAGAGCTTGGTATGAAAGGCTCAGCTTCTTGCTTGAGAAAGGTTTTTCTAAAGGGAAAATTGACACTACACTATTTATCAAATCTTTCAAAGACACCATTCTATTAATTCAGATTTATGTTGATGATATTATTTTTGGGTCTACTGATGAAACTCTTTGTCAAGAATTTGCCAAGTGTATGCAGACGAATTTGAGATGCATGATGGGAGAGCTCAACTACTTTCTTGGTCTGCAAGTAAAACAACTGGCTAATGGAACTTTCATCTGCCAATCAAAGTACACCAAGGACATGCTGAAAAAGTTCGATCTTGACAACATCAAACCAATCAGCACGCCAATGGCCACTTCAACCAAACTCGAACCAGATGAGAGCGGCAAACCTGTTGATCAACGTAAGTATCGAGGTATGATAGGCAGCTTACTTTATTTAACTGCTAGTCGTCCCGATATCATGTTCAGTGTTTGCCTATGTGCTAGATATCAAGCTAATCCTAAGGAATCACACATGACCGCAGTTAAGCGTATCTTTAGATACCTTAAGGGTACGGTTACAGTAGGCCTATGGTATCCCAAGTCAACATCATTTGATCTTATTGGTTACTCTGATGCTGACTTCGCTGGATGCAAGGTCGACCGTAAAAGTACGAGCGGCACGTGTCATTTATTAGGAAAAGCTTTAGTCTCCTGGTTTAGCAAGAAACAGAACTCTGTTGCACTATCCACAACAGAAGCTGAATACATAGCAGCTGGGCGTTGTTGTGCACAAATTCTGTGGATGAAGCAAACCCTGGAAGACTATAAGTTATCTTTCATGCATATTCCTATATTCTGTGACAATACTAGTGCCATCAATTTGACTAAGAACCCTGTATGCCACTCACGCACTAAACACATTGAGATCAGACACCACTTTTTGCGTGATCATCAGCAAAATGGCACGATTAACTTAGAATTTATTGACACTGATCATCAGCTGGCAGATTTCTTTACTAAGCCACTATCCGAAGAGCGTTTCAATTTTCTTTGTCGTGAACTTGGAATCTTAGATGAAGCAGTCATAAATTGAAACTCACCTGCGTAAATATCGAGTATATGTGATTCTTTTACGAAGAATTTGGTATGGGTACAAGCCGAAAGGGTCCTTCTGACAACAAGGCGTAAAAGCATAAGCGACACGGTGCACTAGTCCTCAGGACTACCGCTAGCTGGGATCCGGCCCCTGCAGCTAACCCATGGCAAATTTGGACTATTGAACCACATATATATCTTTATTTATTATATGGCTCGTTTCGATTTAATATTGCCTAATTGATTTTCTAAAAAGTTCATTCTGTTTTCTGTGTACCTCTCCTTCTCTATCTATTCTATTCTCTTTGGTGTCCTCAACTTTTTTTGTTTAACTCTTAAATCTTTTTCTTTGTTATCATTTCTTGTTATTCTTAACTTTTGTTTTTATTTAGCCTTTGTTCTGTTCTGGACCAATGATCCAGAACTCGGGCCGAACTCTGCTCCAATCCGAGTTCGGGCCGAGTTCGGTCCCTTGGTTCCAGGGTCGGGATCTGGCTCTGCCGTTGGATCTATTCTAATCCAATGGTCAATATTTCACCCGACCAAAGACAAAACCCTACTTTATGTCGGGATTCTTTCTCTCTCCTTCACTATTACCACCTTTTCTCACCTATACACACTCTTTCCTTGAAACCCTAACCCTAGTTTTTGATCTAGAGTGCCTCATTGCTTCTCAAATCAAGAAAAAGGTGTCTCCTCTCCATTCTCCTCCATTGTTCTTTACCTGTTTGAGGTACCATTTTTTAAAAATCTTTTAATGGCTCCTTGCTTGTTCAATCGTGGGAAGAGGATTCGAGTTGAGAGTATTTCTCTTCGGATTCTCCTCCATCAATTGAACAAATCATGAACAACTTCAACCACCTCACCCTTTGCTCAATCCACCTCGTCCTCAACATCTTTCCACTTATGACAATAGACTTTTGTCTCACTTGATGCATCAAACAACTGGTTTAGTGACTTTCGGAATCGTCAGGTATTCACAGGACATCCTATCAAATTTTCCATATTCTCTCAATGATTCTTTATTCCATGACCTCTATATTGATGAACTAGTCACTACATCTTCTGCTATTTATCGTCATGCCGTTCAAATGTTCTACTGCAACTTAACCTTTGATGACCTTCGTATTTATTCACGAGTTGCTGGTATCAATATCTCGTTTGATGACTTTGAACTAGCCGAATATCTTGATCTTCTTGAGCCAAGTTCTTGGGAAAGGCTTGTTGATGCTCGCTCGCGTTTTTTCCCAACGGACTTTCACTTGAAAGCTTCAAGGACGATTTGTGCACTCCATACACACGTCCTCGAAAGCTCATGACGAAATATCTCAACCCTATTTTTCTGATCTTCATTGGATCATCTCTAATACCATTCTACCCAAGATCGGTTCCCCTGATGAAATCACTTATCTTGACATTTCTGCTCTTTATCATCTTCACTTTGGAATTCATTTCAATCTTCCACGTACTATGATGGACTGGATGATTCGCTGTAGGAGGAAACCACGAGCTTTGGTTTATCCTCTGTATCTTCCTATGATCTTTCATGCTTTTCGTATACCACTTGATGCTTGTCCGTTCCTGCCGGCACCTACCTTTCTATCTAAGGTACGACGCCTTCAGCCTGTTGCTACTACTGAGTTGTCTGCTGATGAGGAGCCTGACGCCCCTCCGCTCGGTCAGACTGCACCTCCTGCCAACCTGGATTCGCTTCAGACTATGCTTCGCGATCGTTTTGCTATTGAGGATGATCGCTGGACGCAGCAGGATTACCGTACCACTCTGCAGATTAGTGCCCTTGGGAACTCTCTGCATGATATGCGGTATTCGCTTGCTCGTCATCCTGATTTGCATGTGCCTATTGAGCGGATCCACATCGCTCGGGTCATCGTCTAGACGATCCGTGGGTCATGTAGTATATGGATCCAGATGATACTTTTGTGGATCTTCAGATGTTCCAGGACCTTTTCGTTGGCCCTTTCCCTGGTCCTTCAGATGTTCCAGGACCTTCTGGTGCTCCGTGATGGAGACTGGCTTGTTATGCTGCTGCCACTGCTGATGGTCTTAGTTGCTTTATGTTTTTAGTTATTTAGTTATGGATTTATGTACTGGATTTTTATCTTAGAACCCTGATGATGTGTTTGACATTCTGGTTGGTGGATATCATTTTATGCTATTTCGTAGTTTCTTTTATGCCAATGCACTCTCTTGTCTAGTATTATACTATTTTTTTCTCTTGGTATGGTTGCATTACTATTCATTGCTTATTTATATTGCTAACTGCCAAAAGGGGGAGAAACATATGTATATTTCTGTGCTGGCTTGTTTTGGGAAACTATTACAGGTTCTATGCAGGTTCTATGCATTCATCTGTGTATATCTGTGCTCGTTCTGGGAATATGTTATCTATCAGGTTACAGGGTATATGTACTGTTTACGGGGGAGAGCTACTACTTCTAGCTCGGAACCGTTCACTGATTACGGAGGAGCTATCCGATTCTAGCTCTGCATCAGTTATGGGGGAGCTATGTTGTAATCAACTGTGTCAAGGTATGAATATTGAAATATACATATATTATTTTGTCAATTATCAATATGGGGGAGATTGTTGACACAAAGTCACAGTCAACCAAATATTGACTACATTGACTAAATAATATCTGTATAAATTCAATACGACACACGACGTCTGCTTTCAGTTCGGGACAAACGACAGCTCAGTTTCCGACTCTCAGTATATTTTCGAGTCTGTACTTTTACATTTCATTGAGTCTAGAAGTATGTACTCTGAGTTATGCTGAGCTCTTGGAACTTGGTCTACAAGCCTACCCAAATCCCAAGCTCCACCAAAACAAAATTGCCCACAAGTCCCACTTAGAATCACTCTGTGCTCTGGAGACAGAGTTCGGGCCGAACTCTGCCTCCACACAGAGTTCGGGCCGAACTCTGTCCCCTAGAAATCAGGAACCCTAATTTTAGGGTTAGCTGGTTGCTAGCTGTCCAACGGCCAATTTTTTGAATTCTCCTACCCGAATTCTGGCCGAATTCTGCCTCAAAAATCAGTATAAATAGGGCATGAATTCTCTCATTTTGAATCACTCAATCTTCTCTTCTCTCCTACAAGCTCTATAAGCCATACCCTTCCCATCTACTAGCCACAAGCCTCCTAAGTCTCGAGTGCTCAGCATCTCTCAGTTAGGATTCTTGTGCAAGAGTGAAGAAATCGCTTGGACAATTCCAAGCAATCGCCACTGCGATTCTCTGTAAGAAGTTGACGTGCTCTTCTGAAGTAAAGGCACGGGTTGTAAGCTACTATTTCACAAATAGTGGATTTAATCCTGAGCTAGAGTTCTCAGGCCTGGACTAGTCCTCCACGAGGGAAACCAGGTTAAAATTGCTGTGTTTGCGTATGCTCTCTTGTCTTTCATTTACATTCCGCATTTTACTCTGATTATTCATTGTTCGTGAAAGAGTAATTTTTTAATTGGTCATTATATATATATATACTCTATTCACCCCCCCTCTAGAGTTGCCAAACTGTTCTTCATAAACAACATCACAGAGTCACAAAAATATAATATAAAAATACTACAGTCTGAAAACACAAACTAGGCAAACCTAACTAAGTTATACTAGTCCAGGTGTGCAAAGTCTAGTTGCTCAACTGCCAGGTCACAGTCCTGGCCTAAGTCTCCATCTGCCCCGACCCCATAGTAGGTCGGAGAGTCTGCCTTTGAATCATCTGTAATATATCAACGATATCCTGTCAGAAAAATGAGCAAGTACAAAACACTAACAGCAGATCCATATGAATTGACAAATTCTATAAGAGACAATCATAATGAAGTACAAGACAATATCAAAACAGGAAATGTAACTGGATATGTGAAACAGGATATCATGTCATGGTAATTGTGAAACCCAGTTTGAATGCGAATTATTATTATTATTATTATTATTATTATTATTATTATTATTATTATTATTATTATTATTATTAGTATTATAATATTATTGCTATTATTATTGGTATTATTTTTGGGTTTAAAATAAGTTTCAAAATTAAAACATAGATTTTTGGGTGCTGACCCAGACCCGAGCACGGACCCGACTTCCGAACCCAAACCCAATCCTATTCTTGAAACCTGGTTTGTTTTAAAATATATATATATATATATATATATATATATATATATATATATATATATATATATATATATATATATTTCTTTGAGCTGGTCCACGTTGGACCAGCACAACACCCCCACCCTATTCCTTCTCCCACATTTTCCTCTACTCCTCACGTTCTCTCCTTCCCACCAACTCATAACACCACTCCCTCCTTATAACCCCTTCACCAAACCACTCCACAACTCCAACCATCTCCCTCACTACCTTCTCCAGAGAACACAACTCCACTTCTCTTCCCCAAACACTTCCCTTCACTCCAACCCCCAGAGCCGCGAGCCCGAGCCCGACCCCTGCCGAGCTCCCGACGGCCGCGACCCCGCCCTGCGCGGACCCGACGCCGGAGCCCCGCAGCCCCGGTGCGCGACCCTGTGTGGCGCCTCCCGGCCTCCGCGCCGACCCCATCAGGCGCCGACCCCCTTCCCAGCGCCTCCCGCAGCCCCCGGCGCCCCACGCCGCCGGCCAGCGCTGACCCCGCGTGCTTCCCGCGCCCTAGCACGAGGAACGTTGTTCTCCTCGGCGCACCCTGAGGCTGTCCGCTGTTCTGGACAGCGTTCTTCGCTGGACTTTAACCCCGATATGTGGATTTGTGCGTCCCGAGTCCGAGGCAACCCTTCGGATTCCATCATTTTAGGTAAACCCTGGTTAATCACAGTAGTTCGTCCCTCTCCGGTGTCGATGATGATTTGGTCCAAGAGTTTCCTTTGGGAAATTCGATTTTTGGGGTGAACGTCGTTCCCGGGATTTTCGTGGAACGTCGGGAAGTTCTGTTATTTGGTTTTCCTTATTTCCGAAATATTTTGGAAATGGTTTTCTAAATACTTTTAGTTTCGGATCCTTCCGATATTGTGCTGAGATGTTTTGGTTTGGTTTCGGTTTCCCGAATTCGTTTCGGGTCGTTCCGAATTAATCTGTGGAATGTTTGTGGTTATTTATATATATATATTTTGGGATTCCCTGGTTTGGGATTTGCAGAAAAAATATTGGCATATTTCTCAGTTTTTGGGTTGACCAAAAACAGAGGAGATGCTGCGAATTTTTCCATAAATCTAATTATATTTTAAAAAAATGATTTTAAAATGGATTTCGGAAATATATTAAATATTTTGGTTTTGGGCGACGACCGTATCGGTCAATGGGCCCCGGCTAAGTGCAAACGAAACCGACTTTGCCCGGACGTTGAGGCATTAGCCTAGTTGACGATTGGACCATATCTGAGACTCATCAAATATTTATATTTAACTTATTTTATTATTACTATTCATAATTAATTATAGGAAGTTTTAGAACTAACGATCATTTTGTCTTATTTCAATTTATGTAAATAAATTGTAATGGGCATAAACCCAGCTGGTCTTTTGGTTCTGTGATCTGTAATTTTGGTTGCGTAGGATTTTCTGTTGTTTTCTGGTTTTGTGAGTTATTTTAATGTACGCGTAAATCAAAATAGATAATTATTTTCATATAGAAAATTAATAAAGTTTTCTCACATTAAAAATTGCCTATTTTAATATTTAACAAACGATCATGTTTTTCTCATTAAATAAGAAATTTAGTTTTATATGTATAAATACGAAAAATACAAAGTTTTAAATAATTAAATTGGAAACTACGAGTTTTTCCAAAATACAAGTTTTAATGATCTTTCCCTCGTTATTAATTACAACGCACCGATAATCGCGTTTTTGTTCGTGTTTAATAAATAAAGATTTAAAATTGATTAGGACATAATTAGAGATTTCAACTAGTATAGTTAGCTTGGTAACCCTGGATTCTGAGTCAATTTCTCGAATGTAGGAATTCGAGGACGATCCTAATTCCCATCTTGAAGTCTTCAACCTTTCCAGTTCAGTCAATTTTGAGGCAAGTACATTTTGTGTTAGTTTACAATTATTTAGTAATCGTCTTAATGCAAGTTTAAACCACGATGCAACACGGAACTCTCTCTGAGAGCACTGACTGTAACTACTGTAACTGTTTGGGGACTGGGGGAGTAGTGTAATGATTATGACCACATCCAAAACAATAACTTAGGCCAGTATTAGCTTACCCCTCTTACACACGGGGATAAGCCGAATCGTATCAATAGGATACAATTGTACAACCCAAGCCGGTCATATTCATTGCCTATTCAAATCACACTGTTTTACTGCTAGAAAACTGTTTACTTCAAATTATTTAAAAGTGCACGATTCTATTATTATTTTAATTGTCAAATTAGCATAAATTGTACATTGCTCCCTCCTGACTGGAGATAACATTTTTAGGAAACATTGAGGATGCTGAGCTGTTATACAACAGCTAATATGACCCGATTCTGTACCCCGTAGTGCTGCCAGAGTCCCCATTGTAGGATGCAGGACCTGAGGCCGATGTGCCAAGTGTTTAGCTAGATTTTTTTTCCAGTTCTGTCATCTCTTTGAAAAAAATCTGTTATTTGAATTCAGTTCTTTTAATTCCAGTTGTATTTATTTCAATGTTTAATAAAGTTTTGAATTCCTGAATATTTGAGTTGTGACAAATATAGATGTTGTTGTGGTTATCTGCTAATGGAATAGCTTACTGCCGCCGTCTCAACAACGGTGCAGGCTGGGCATGATCCGGTTCGACCCAATTATTTGGAATCGGATCGTGACATGTTTTTAGTGGTAGCCCATGCAGGTCTCAACAACAACTTAGGAAAACATACCTAGAAACAATTAGAACACTAGAACATTGATTTGTCACAACATAGGTCCGAATTATATATAAATAAATATTTTTGTTTGATTATAGACTGGTAGGCTACCTTGCTTATGTGTGTATCCTAAACCTTCCAGAGAATGACCATTGACAAGACCAATCCTGCTGGCGATGAGGTGTCATCTCCGGATCATACCCCATCTCCTCAACCAAGTCCAGGGTTTATTCTTTCGCAGCTGATTGACCGTCCCCATAATACATCCAGTGAAGTTTCTACTACACCGACAGATCCTACCTCTTCTCAATCTGAGCTGCATTTCCTTGAGGAAGTACCCATTCCTGATGCTCCACCAGTACTAGCGAACATCTCCCAAATGGTTGTTCTATTTCAAGAAATCCTGGAGTCCCAGAAGGCCCAAGCCGAGGCCCAGCAGAAACAGATTGATATTACGAGAGATATTATGAAGGATGTCAATGACGTAGCCTTAGCTATCTTAAACCGAGTTAGTGCGGAACCTCACCCTAGGAGGTATACCCCTGAATCTATAAGATATTTGGGTCCCATCAAGTACTCTACTTTCCGGCAGTCTTGTCGTAAGAGGCTATTGGCTTGTGACTACTGCAAGAGGCCTGGTCATCAGGCCGTTAGTTGCCGCAAGAGATTGGGACAATGTTTGGCATGTGGATCCGCTGAACATCGGGTAAAGAACTGTCTCTTATCTTTCCATTATACCAGAGCACCTATCCCAGCAACACCTGCTACGCCGCAACCTATGGACTCTCTTTCTATCGTGCAGACCTTGCCTCCTACACCCATTGCAGAAGGACATGATGCAAACTCGAGGATCATAGAAGAAGATGAAGCAGTTAGAGACTGCTCGTACAAGAGCCAGAGCCATGAGGATTAATACCTAGAACTGCTGAGTAGTAATATCTATTGTTATAAGAAGTTGTAACAGGATGTCCTTAGAATAATCATGAGAGTCTTGCTGTAATTCTCCATTATGAATAAAATTCTTGGTTACACCTTTATGGTAGATATCTTTCCTAAAGTCTTTCCCTTACGATACAATTTATAAGGATTATAATTTTAAAGAGAAGGTATGTAAGACGACATTTATCAAGGATATATTGGTGATTAAGAATTGGAAAAATAGTATTTTGGAATACCCAGATATTAGTTGGTACTTATAACAATTGGAAGTGATGATGACATAAGGGGTGAATTCTGACCTTAACCAGTTTAGGCCGATTGTATGATGGTATATGTTACTACATATTTTATTTTCTAGATGTTTGTATCTTTTAGTGTCCCGTGATTTTCGGAATTATCTCCTTTCCATATCTTTAACAAAATTTTAGCATCCCTTAGGATCTATACTTTTTGCTATTTATGAACCGATATTAGAACTCTTCAATCTCCTTATTCAGCAAACCTATTTCCAACTTCTCGATCAAATCTTAATTCTCTATTTTTATTTAGAATTTGGATCCGTTCGCTATTTTGAGATTCAAAATTTCCTTTTATCAATTCTATTAAACTCTTAACTACCCAGAGTATTTCTACGACTAGCGTATCCGACCACTTGCCTTGACCTCATTCCAATTGACTTTCTCGGAACTAATCCTGAACCAAATTCTTCGGGAACCGTAAATCCTCAAGGATTACCTATTACCAAAAGAATTGGTTCAGCCCAGCTAGTTTATGATCCTCCAAAAGGAGTTATATTCAAAAAATAATTTCAATATTGATTGATATCTCCTAAGTTATCTCAAAGACCGAAGTATTGTCATCTGATAGTTTCCTCCACTCAACTAGAAACCCTACTCTCTTTATGCAACTTCTTGATCAATTCAAGGCCTAGACAGCTTTTAAACTCAATGCTCGAGTATCGTGAAGTACGAACGGTCAGAGAATTGATCCCATCCTATTATTAAATCTTCTTTAAATCATTGAAAAACTTTTAATGGTTGAACCATCGCCTTGTTGGTTTTACTAAACCATTCTAACCTGACTTCTTTAATCCATAAAGACATACTTCTTTTGTGTCAACCCTACATACCCATCACATTCTCAAAATTTTCTTTGGATAAGAAATTATTTCTTCAAATAATTTTAGTAAATGCCTGTATCCTTTAAGTGATTTGTCGTAAAAATTCTCATTAGCTTCTTCAACTCAACTCAAAGCTTTGATTCTTCTACCTTATCCTGTGTCCAACTCAATTGGTCATACTCAAGTTTGATCAATTTCTTCAAAATCAAATCTCTTAAATCTCAAGAGCTACTGGAACACTTATTTACCCTGATAAATTTTTTTGAAATCAGAAGAACATACATCAATATTTTTTTCTATCATGACTGGAACCGTAGAACTCGTTTGAATTTTTTCGGAAACTCCTTTGAAATTCTTATGGACAAAGTTTGGGAAAATATTCCGTGACCTAATATGACTTCGCACATTGCGTTATAGTCAATTGTCTGAATTATGGAAAATGCGAGTTTACTGCAGCCAACTGCGTACTGGCGAGGCAAGGACTCTAAAGTTGAAGTGATTTCAGGTGTTCATAGGTTTTTGGATATTATTACGACTGTCCTAAATGCACCATGTTGACCTTCTTTGTTGCTTAGCCATGAAATGGATAAAGTTGAAAGATTATTCGGTAACCTAAAATTATTCAAGTTATTGGATCAAAAATTCACTGCAGTCAGGTGCACTCTGGCGAGGCATGAATTTGAGACAAAATGACTTCAAACATATTTGGTTCCCGAACACTATTCAGACTACATTCATACCATGGTTGTCTTTTGTACTATCAAATCATTCTGACTTTTGCCTGATTAGAGGATTTACATTTCTAGCGGTTGTCTTCATTTCCAGAAATCTCTTGTCACAACCAGAGATAAAAGATTTCCTTCAAAATTCTACTTGATCGTCCTAAAAAACTTATTAGGACCATATCAATCTTTTTGCCTTAATCTCTTTTCTGTTTCAACCTTAGTACGTGTGCATACATATATTCTTATATCTTATTTATCTAGTTATTTATTTATTTACTATTATTTAGTTACAGATTTTGGAAGCCATAGATAGTTATCTTGTAAGTATTTTCCCGCATATCTTATCTACCGACCGTTGAACAGTGAAACAACATACTTTCTATCCTCTTTGATCATCACTCGGCCCTCAATAGAAATATTTCACTCGATTACATTCCTATCATAGGTATATTATTCTAATCATCTCTAATATCCTACTATCGTACGACATTTCTATCCTTTCCGAGTCACAAATCTTTATACCCCATTCCAACTTGATTTGACATTTAGGTTCCTCATCTCAAAAGATTCCATTACCTTCTGCCTTCTCAATAAAATGTTGACCTCCGCTTCTTTCTTGCCTTTCCTGTTTCACGAAATCTCATTTGGTTCTTTCCTATTCTATGATCCTGGTTGTCTAGGTTCTTTCTCGTGCCTAAAGTAATTTTGATTACAACAGACATTCCAAATTCCATTTCAGATCATATTCTGATAATTCTGATCGTGCCCGATGGTTTAAATTTTTTGTTGATCAAAGTTAACGGATTTTGATCGATACCCCGACCCTGCCTTTAATTTCGAGGATGAAATTTTCTAAGGAGGGAAGATTGTGAAACCCAGTTTGAATGTAAAATATTATTATTATTATTAGTATTATAATATTATTGCTATTATTATTGGTATTATTTTTGGGTTTAAAATAAGTTTCAAAATTAAAACATGGATTTTTGGGTGCTGACCCAGACCCGATCCCGGACCCGACTTCCGAACCCAGACCCAATCCTATTCTTGAAACCTGGTTTGTTTTAAAATATATATATATATATATATATATATATATATATATTTCTTTGAGCTGGTCCACGTTGGACCAGTACAACACCCCCACCCTATTCCTTCTCCCACATTTTCCTCTACTCCTCACGTTCTCTCCTCCCCACCAACTTATAACACCACTCCCTCCTTATAACCCCTTCACCAAACCACTCCACAACTCCAACCATCTTCCTCACTACCTTCTCCAGAGAACCCAACTCCACTTCTCTTCCCCAAACACTTCCCTTCACTCTAACCCCCGGAGCCCCGAGCCCGAGCCCGACCCCTGCCGAGCTCCCGACGGCCGCGACCCCGCCCTGCGCGGACCCGATGCCGGAGCCCCGCAGCCCCGGTGCGCGACCCTGTGCGGCGCCTCCCGGCCTCCGCACCGACCCTATCAGGCGCCGACCCCCTTCCCAGCGCCTCCCGCAGCCCCCGGCGCCCCACGCCGCCGGCCAGCGCTGACCCTGCGTGCTTCCCGCGCCCTAGCACGAGGAACGTTGTTCTCCTCGGCGCACCCTGAGGCTGTCCGCTGTTCTGGACAGCGTTCTTCGCTGGACTTCAACCCCGATATATGGATTTGCGCGTCCCGAGTCCGAGACAACCCTTCGGATTCTGTCATTTTGGGTAAACCCTGGTTAATCACAGTAGTTCGTCCCTCCCCGGTGTCGATGATGATTTGGTCCAAGAGTTTCCTTTGGGAAATTCGATTTTTGGGGGGAACGTTGTTCCCGGGATTTTCGAGGAACGTCGGGAAGTTCTGTTATTTGGTTTTCCTTATTTCCGAAATATTTTGGAAATGGTTTTCTAAATAGTTTTAGTTTCGGATCCTTCCGATATTGTGCTACGATGTTTTGGTTTGGTTTCGGTTTCCCGAATTCGTTTCGGGTCGTTCCGAATTAATCTGTGGAATGTTTGTGGTTATTTTTATATATATATTTTGGGATTCCCTGGTTTGGGATTTGCAGGAAAAATATTGGCATATTTTTCAGTTTTTGGGTTGACCAAAAATAGAGGAGATGCTGCCGGATTTTTCCGTAAATCTAATTATATTTGAAAAAAATGATTTTAAAATGGATTTCGGAAATATATTAAATATTTTGGTTTTGGGCGACGACCGTATCGGTCAATGGGCCCCGGCTAAGTACAATCGAAACCGGCTTCGCCCGGACGTTGAGGCATTAGCCTAGTTGACGATTGGACCATATCTGAGACTCATCAAATATTTATATTTAACTTATTTTATTATTACTATTCATAATTAATTATAGGAAGTTTTAGAACTAACGACCATTTTGTCTTATTTCAATTTATGTAAATAAATTGTAATGGGCATAAACCCAGCTGGTCTTTTGGTTCTGTGATCTGTAATTTTGGTAGCGTAGGATTTTCTATTGTTTTCTTGTTTTGCGAGTTATTTTAGTGTACGCGTAAATCAAAATAGATAATTATTTTCATATAGAAAATTAATAAAGTTTTCTCACATTAAAAATTGCCTATTTTAATATTTAACAAACGATCATGTTTTTCTCATTAAATAAGAAATTTAGTTTTATATGTATAAATACGAAAAATACAAAGTTTTAATCAATTAAATTGGAAACTACGAGTTTTTCCAAAATACAAGTTTTAATGATCTTTCCCTCGTTATTAATTACAACGCACCGATAATCGCATTTTTGTTCGTGTTTAATAAATAAAGATTTAAAATTGATTAGGACACAATTAGAGATTTCAACTAGTATAGTTAGCTTGGTAACCCTGGATTCTAAGTCAATTTCTCGAATGTAGGAATTCGAGGACGATCCTAATTTCCATCTTGAAGACTTCAACCTTTCCAGTCCAGTCCATTTTGAGGCAAGTACATTTTGTGTTAGTTTATAATTATTTAGTAATCGTTTTAATGCAAGTTTAAACCACGATGCAGCACGGAACTCTCTCTGAGAGCACTGACTGTAACTACTGTAACTGTTTGGGGACTGGGGGAGTAGTGTAATGATTATGACCACATCCAAAACAATAACTTAGGCCAGTATTAGCTTACCCCTCTTACACACGGGGATAAGCCGAATCGTATCAATATGATACAACTGTACAACCCAAGCCGGTCATATTCATTGCCTATTCAAATCACACTGTTTTACTGCTAGAAAACTGTTTACTTCAAATTGTTTAAAAGTGCATGATTCTATTATTATTTTAATTGTCAAATTTGCATGAATTGTACTTTGCTCCCTCTTGACTGGAGATAACATTTTTAGGGAACATTGAGGATGCTGAGCTGTTATACAACAGCTAATATGACCCGGTTTTGTACCCCGTAGTGCTGCCAGAGTCCCCATTGGAGGACGCAGGACCTGAGGCCGATGTGCCGAGTGTTTAGCTAGATTTTTTTTCCAGTTCTGTCATCTCATTGAAAAAATTATGTTATTTGAATTCAGTTCTTTTAATTCCAGTTGTATTTATTTCAATGTTTAATAAAGTTTTGAATTCCCGAATATTTGAGTTGTGACAAATATAGATGTTGTTGTGGTTACCTGCTAATGGAACAACTTACTGCCGCCGTCTCAACAACGGTGCAGGCTGAGCATGATCCAGTTCGACCCAATTATTTGGGATCGGGTCGTGACAGTAATAATACATGAATGTAGAACAGAATAGGATATATGATATATAAAAGTAAACATAAAAGGTGCCATAAATTATTAGTGCGTTGTGTGATCGACTTAGGTCCAGATCAGGCTGTTCCATCTGACCGGCTATGAACATGTGTACAAAAGAGCAAGATCAGGCCGACCACCATAGAAAGCTATGAATAAGTAGGGTCAGACTTTACCCGTCGTGAGGCGAGGGTATAGCTATGAACAAGTAACAGGTACGAGTGTGAAGAACAAGTAGGGATTTGATCACACAACCACTAATAACTCCCCATCTCCGAATAGTATAATGGATCCGGACATTACACGTCATAACACGGGACTCAAAAGCAGGGGGCCAGCCCACTCCCAAGTCAATGTCTATACAAGTACATGTAACAAGTTGAGCAATATACCAATATACCAAGTAATCTAGGAACAACATCTCATGACAGGATCTGACGTATACTAGTCCGTGAAATCATCGTATCAGGAATCAAGTAAGACACTACAAATGAATCAGATATAGCAGATATCAAGACAATAAAAACTATCAGTGAATGTACTCGCCTGTGGTCCTGAGCTGATACAGTGAACAGATGCTCAGATTAATCACAGACCTAAAGATGAGATACTATGAGTCAAGACAAGGTTTAATAATACAAGGAATGCTAATCAAGTTATGATATACAAGTCTAAGTCAAAACTAGGTCAAACTAGGTCACATTAGGCTAAATTAGGTCATACTAGGTCATACTGAGCCAGACTAGGTCACACAGAGTCACACTAGAACAAACAAGGTCACAGGAAGTCAAACCTAGTCAAACTAGGTCAATCTGGATCAAAGGTTGACTTACAGTTGACTTTTGGTCAACTGGTCAACTTTGGTTGAGTTCGGTCAAGTTCTAGTCACTTTAGGCTAAGTTTGACTTTCGGTTGACTTTTATTGACTTTTGGTCAAAACGGTCAACCGAGGTCAAAACTGTCTAAGAGCACTAATCCTAACCATTATCAACCAAGACAATCAATTTCTAACCATATCTTAACACCTTAAACTCATACCTTTGCTTCTAGGTAATTACTGTCACGCCTCGATCCCGCTAGGGTCGTCTGTCTTGCCTGGATTCCTGCGGGATCGTTCGTCCTCGCTAAGGCGTGATGCCGTGCAAGCCTAAGTTGCGCTTGCACAAGGTCATGTACCTGCACAAAACAACTAGTCAAGCAAAACACACGCACGCACCCATTTATTGCAGAAAATCAAATATTGGACACAGAGATTTGAAATAGAAATACTTTTTTTTATTGATAAACTTGATAGGAATACAAGTACAAAGCTTTGCGAACTCAGATTTGCCTTATCTTGGCTACATAATTCTCTTTAAAACTCTCTTTTGAAAATAGTCACAATGCCCATACATGATATCCCTTTATTACATGCTGGAAAGTAAAGACACCTTCAAAGGAAAATTTTCTTTGAAACTTGACTGGAATTGAAAGGAAGCTTCGAGGCAGTCCACAGCTCTACTGGACTAGACGAGCTTTAGTGCCTCACTTGAAATCCCCATGTCTTCTTTTGCTTTCTGAAAAGGATGTCCACAACGTGGGTCAGCACACATCATGTACTGGCAAGCGACTTTTGGCCGAACTCGCAAATTTCTGCACTAAATCAACATGTGAAGCTAACATTTACTAGTGATCTTTCTACTTGTCTAGGTTCTTTTTAACAATTCATAAGAACATGATAGTAGAATATTTCATAAGTAACTTACCATCGTCGACAGTCATCCTTGCACAATAACATGTTAGCACAATTTGCATAACGAGTAATTCATGATTCATTCTTGCAGATATTGAAGTTGTCATTCGGGTCATGCAGGTGGACTATTCTACATGTTGGTCCATAGGGTATCCCCATGATTAGCCGCTGTGACTCTTTGGTTCAGCTCGTCGCTAAGGACTCAGATATCGACTCCTATTTTCATATGGAGGCCCTAATCTCTCCTAGACCGAGCGGTTCAAGGTACCCCCAGATACCACCCGAGAGACAAATGTTTTCCTTGTATACAAGTTGTCCGAGACCAAATGCATGCTCTAGCCGTTCTATCAAATGAGACACATTTGGACTTATGCACAGATATACGACACGTTCATTTCGTGTCTTCTTGTTCATCTCAACACGTACAAGTTCGTCTGTACATGTCTACATTTTCAAGCATACTTAGTAACCGAACAGATGATCATTCTTATGGAGCAGATAAGGTAGTAATACATATTCTTACATTTGATTCAATTTAATTATCTTCTTTTATCTTTTGTTGATGTGGTATCGTTGATCACAGGGACAAGGCAACAGAGTGGACTAGAGATCATTTTTATTAGGCGTACAGATCAATGTTTGTTCGGTTGAATCAACTCACTGAGATGAATCTTAGTTGAGAGAAGGAGGGACTTCACGCGCCGTTTACGAGCAGTTCACGCATCCTACGTTGGCACCAACAGTTGATTAGCATACTCCGGTCTCTTTCTCTCAATATTCGGAATGAATGCGAAATACGATGAAAGCGAACAATGAAAACCAATCATCGAAAACCAACCCAAAAACGCATTCATCAAAACCAAGCAGCGAAAGAAAACATCCAAAAAACTCTTTGATTCTTTTCAATAGAAGCCAATCCATCAATTGGAAAGGTTCATTACATTTCATCCGTGATCAATCGATACCGGCAAAGGTTTCCCCAAATACTCAGTTCAAGACTGAGTCAGCAAGTCGTAATGTTGGCATTCCGCAACTGCTGATTGTAAGGATGGTCTCGAAGCGGCGGTAGGCCTGGCAGCTGCCCACGCTCTTCAGCGTCATTACGGTTTTGAGTCGTTCTATTCTTTTTCGGGCAATTCCTGACGGAGTGACCCTGTTGGCCACAATCAAAACAAGCGTTATTAGCGGCACGACAGTCCTCCTTGATGTGCCCACTCTTGCCACAGTGACTACAACTCTGACCATTCGCATAGCGATAGTCTTCCTTCACATGCCCTCGTCGACTGTAGAAGGTGTATACTGGCTTATTGTTCTGTTCCCCGTCAGACTTTTTCTCTCCATCATGATATCTTTTGGCTGGCTGATTCCGACCGTGCTGTATTTTAGTTGACGCGTTCTTCAGGCAAAACTGTTCCACCTGTAGCGCTGCCTCAAAGGCCTGAGAATACGATCCATATTCTCGGTTCAGCACACTCAACTGAATATTGTCATTCAGACCTCCAACGAATCGATCTATGCGAGTCTGCTCGGTGGGTAACATAACAGCAACAAAATTTGCCAGCTTGGCAAATTCAGATTCATAGTCCTCCACGGACATATCTCCTTGTTTCAGAGTAATGATGTCATTCTCTATTTTCTTGCTCATGGCTGGAGGCAGATATTGATCCAAAAATGCCTTCTTGAACGAGCCCCATGAAATCTTTCCATTCCTAGCCGTTGCGAGCAGCGTCGGCTTCTTCGCCTTCTACCAGTCCTTTGCCCGCAGCCGTAGTAGCAGAATTGTACACAATACCTTCTTGCTACTCGGAACTCCTACGAATGTGAACAGACTTTCTATTTTATCGATCCAGTCCACCACCTTATCTGGTGATATCCTGCCCTCAAATTTTGGAGGTTTCACATCTAAGAAGTCCTTTGGCTTAAATGAAGAGTGCATTTGCGCCGGCTGGGGTTCGTCACCATCCACGGGCTCAATCTCAGGTGTTCCCGTTGGTTTTGTTGCTGCAGTGGTATCTCAATTTGTCGCAAGCACAGTTACCAGTTTGGTCAAGGAATCCAACTGCTTCTGTTGGGCCTCCAGTCGGGCCTGTTACGTTTGGCCACACTCCTCATTATCTTGTCTCTGTAGTTCCAACAAGGTCATGATCCGTTCTATCGGATCGGTCGAGGCAGCTGGTCGAGGAGGGGCCATTTCTCTACAAAAGAGTATAACTTCTGTCAGTCTCATAAAATATTATGGACTTATTGTATGGGGTATTGGTTTTCATAACTCAAAATTGGGACATTTAAAAACCATCAAAATACTTTATATACTTTTTCGAAAACGATGTTTGCAAGAGGCCAAGGACGTAAAACCGTACTCTGATACCACTTTGTCATGCCCCGATCCCGCTAGGGTCGTCCGTCTTGCCTGGATCCCTGCAGGATCGTTCGTCCTCGCTAAGGCGTGATGCCGTGCAAGCCTAAGTTGCACTTGCACAAGGCCATGTACCTGCACAAAATAACTAGTCAAGCAAAACACACGCACGCAGCCATTCATTATAGAAAACCAAATATTGGACACAGAGATTTGAACTGTAAATACTTCTTTTTATTGATAAACTTGATAGGAATACAAGTACAAAGCTTTGCGAACTCAGATTTGCCTTATCTTGGCTACATAATTCTCTTTAAAACTCTTTTTTGAAAATAGTCACAATGCCCATACATGATATCCCTTTATTACATGCTGGAAAGTAAAGACACCTTCAAAGGAAAAGAAAACTTGAAACTTGACTGAAATTGAAAGGAAGCTTCGAGGCAGTCCACAACTCTACTGGGCTAGACGAGCTTTAGTGCCTCACTTGAAATTCCCCTGTCTCCTTTTGCTTTCTGAAAAGGATGCCCACAACGTGGGTCAGCACACATCATGTACTGGCGAGCGGCTTTTGGCCGAACTCGCAAATCTCTGTACTAAATCAACATGTGAAGCTAACATTTACTAGTGATCTTTCTACTTATCTAGGTTCTTTTTAACAATTCATAAGAACATGATAGTAGAATATTTCACAAGTAACTTACCATCGCCGACAGTCATCCCTGCACAACAACATATTAGCACAATTTGTATAACGAGTAATTCATGATTCATTCTTGCAGATATTGAAGTTGTCATTCGGGTTATGCAGGTGGACAATTCTATATGTTGGTCCATGGGGGTATACCCATGATTAGCCGCTGTGACTGTTTGGTTCAGCTCGTCGCTAAGGACTCAGATATCGACTCCCATTTTCATATGGAGGCCCTAATCTCTCCTAGGCCGAGCGGTTCCAGGTGCCCCCAGATACCACCCGAGAGACAAATGTTTTCCTTGTATACAAGTTGTCCGAGACCAAATGCATGCTCTAGCCGTTCTATCAGATGAGACACATTTGGACTTATGCACAGATACACGATACGTTCATTTCGTGCCTTCTTGTTCATCTCAACACGTACAATTTCGTCTGTACATGTCTACATTTTCAAGCATACTTAGTAACCGAACAGATGATCATTCTTATGGAGCAGATATGGTAGCAATACATATTCTTGCATTTGATTTAATTCAATTATCTTCTCTTATCTTTTGTTGATGTGGTATCGTTGATCACAGGGACAAGGCAACAGAGTGGACTAGAGATCATTTTTATTAGGCGTACAGATCAATGTTTGTTCGGTTGAAGCAACTCACCGAGATGAATCTTAGTTGAGAGAAGGAGGGACTTCACGCGCCGTTCTCAAGCAGTTCACGCGTCCTACATTGGCACCAACAATTGATTAGCATACTTCGGTCTCTTTCTCTCAATATTCGAAATGAATGCAAAATGCGATGAAAGCGAACAATAAAAACCAATCATCGAAAACCAACACGGAAACGCATTCATCAAAACCAAGCAGCGAAAGAAAACATCCAACAAAACTCTTGGATTTATTTCAATAGAAGCCAATCCATCAATTAGAAAGGTTCATTGCATTTCATCCGTGATCAATCGATACCGGCAAAGGTTTCTCCAAATACTCAGTTCAAGACCGAGTCAGCAAGCCGTAGGTATTACATTGTGGACCGCGAGGAGCGGGGCACTACAATTACCTTAACCTTACCTATTACCTTACCAAGGTAAACTCACTATCAAGCCTCTACCTTAGTTTCTACGCACTTTTCTACCTCAACATGGTATCCTAATACCATGTCCTCGTATCTCGATACCATGCCATGGTATCTTGATACTCTAACTCTAAACTAACACTAACTCTAACAAGTAACCACATCTAACATTTACCTTCTTCTCTATCATTCAATACCTTATCTCATATATCAAATACCTTAACCTCTACCCTACTAACATACCACATCTCAACATAGCTTACTAACATTCTAACTAACTCTCACACACAAACATTCAAGGGTTAAGGGACTAAAATTGAATGTGAAATGGGGTGAATTTGTATGTGAACTGAAATGCTATGGAAGGATATAATATGGACTGATTTGTATGGATGTAATAGACTGATTTTGTAATGGGTGAATGGGGATGAAATGATGTTGGATGAATGGATTGAAGTTGGACTGAAATATGGAATGGATGGATTGAAATGGGGGGCTGAATTTGATGAATGAGGTGGACTGTATATATATTCATGGACTGATATATATATATATATATATACATGGGGATGGAGTGAATGTTTGGATGAATGGATTGAATGGATGAATGGATTGAGAGGAAGGAGCTGAAATGTATGCTGAAATGAATGGGGGGATATGAATGAATGGATGTATGCTTGCTGACCTGCCCTGCTACTGCTGCTCATATGCAGTCCCCTGTGGGGACTGCTGCTGCAACACAAACTGCTGCTGCTGTCCTGAGGACAGCTGCCTATTGCTGCCAAAGGAGCAGCAGCTCCTTTTCCCCCTTCAGTCCACTCTCATCTCACTCTCTAAACTCCTTTCTAACACTCTCTCTTCTCACTCTCTATATCCCTTTAATCCACAACAAACACACACTCTACATACCACTATCCACACACATATACACATTCACTCATACATATATATACACACACACCCACATGAATATATATATATATATATATATATATATATATATATATATATATATATATATATATAAACACAATAAAATATATATACATGAATATATATTAAGAACACATTTAAAATACACACACACACATCTACCAATATATATATATATATATATATATATATATATATATATATATATATATATATATATATATATATATATATATATATATAAGATACATGATATATAAGAAAAAAAAAGAAAAAAAAAAGATACATGAATGAATAAGTAAGGACACTCAAGAACAACATTTCTAACATCAAAAATCTGAGATTAAAACATGTATTAAATTATTTAAACATAAAGACAAACACAAGTGTGTCCAATATTGGGAGTTTTTTCACATGGATACAACAACACGTCAAGGACACTCCTAATATCTCCAAATGGACACAAATGGAGACACAACCATGGGGGTGATTCCGATGGGTTTAAAACATTTCTAAATGCATGAGAGTTCGATTTAGAGGGTAGATTTTACCTTCCGGGAGGTGAAATCTCAAGGAACTCCTTTCGATACGGCACCGACACGAAGGGATCTCCAAAAGGACACGAACCAATGCAAACTCCTCCCAAACTTGGCTAGCACCTCCTCTTGCTTGAGTAGAGAAGAAATAAAGAAGATTAGGTGGAAGAATGGATTGATTGGGAGATGAAATCAATGGAGGTTCTTCTCAAATTTGGAAAAGAACACAAGAGAGAGAAAATGGAGGCTAAGAATGAAAAGAGGATGACTCGCCCCCCTCCCTCTATGGCCGGCCATAATGGCTTGGACATGGCAGTTTGGCAAAGTCCAAAATGCACTCCTCTTGTCTCATTAGGTTCAACTTAAGTTAGGTTTTGGTTTGGGGCTAAAATAGACTAGTTTGAGTCTCTAATCAACCCAACCTAGTCATGAAATTTAGTCTAACCATACTAACTTAAATATTGTCATATGTGGGCCATGTCTAACTAATGAATGGGTCCCACCATAGTCAAAGCTACCCCGGGTCTCCGATACAAGTCGGATTGAGTTGAAATTCGAACCCGACTCAAATAACCCCCAAACAATAACATAAATAATAAAATAAGTCCAAAAATATTCTAAAATAAAAAATGACCAAAATATCTTTGTTCTTGAAAACTGGGGGTGACACTGGACGGCGGCGTCGGGCTCGCCTCGCCGAGCTCGACTCGTCAATGTCTTCGGCGGTCGACGGCGGGGTCGGGGCGCCGAAAACGGGGTGGTCGCCGGAGTATGGGCCGGCCGGCGGTCGGGTATCAGAAAGTATCAGGAGGAAAATTTTAAATATTAAAATTGAGGATTTTAATTCCAATAATTGAAATTGATAAAAAAATTAGAATTTTTCTCATTGAGATGTATGCCTATTTATAGAAAAATTTATTAGGACAAACTAACCATGGTTAATTACTAACTTGACCCTAGGGTTAGATATTTACCATTTTGCCATAACGGTGAGAAAAGCAGTTTTTACGGTAGCAGTTATTTAATTACCAAAATTCAAATGACGTCCAAACGACTCCAAACAAATTGCAGAAAATTCTAAAAGTAATAGAAAAATATTTAGAACATAATAGAATCAATTTGGGATAAATTTGAAATTGTTTTTCATTTATTAAATTTTTTGAAAATAGGGGTTACAAAGATGCTCTAATAATACTTTACTTCAACGTGCTCCGTGTGCTTCTGATGACTTTGGGTGGGGACTACATATTTAGGTCCAGTTTATTTTTGGGCTTGTACAAATAGAAGGGAGTAACGTGAACGCGGCCCAAAAGCATACCATTCTGCCGGCCCTGCCACATAAAATTCAAGGTGTTTAGTAGGTGTTGTTAGGTTTAAGATTGACAGTATTTTAACATGTATAGTCCGGGCCAAATCAGTCCGTCCAAAATATCCGATCCGAGCAGGGTAGAACCATTTTAATTAGTACAAAGTTCCAATTGCCCCGCCGGCTCTTCCACTTGTAAAAAGAAAAAAAAGAACTAAAATAAAATAATAATAAAATTATATATATATATATATATATATATATATATATTTTTACAAGTATATAATAATAAAATTATATATATATATATATATATATATATATATATATATATATATATATATATATATATATATATATATATATATATATATATATATATATATATAATTTTATTATTATATACTTGTAAAAATATATATATATATATATATATATATATATATATATATATATATATATATATATATATATAATGTTATTATTATTTTATTTTAGTTCTTTTTTTCTTTTTACAAGTGGATAAGCCGGCGGGGCAATTGGAACTCTGTACTATATATATATATATATATATATATATATATATATATATATATATATATATATATATATATATATATATATATATATATATATAATCACATCTATCTCAAATGGCTAAGGTGGAAGGCATCTCCCAAATGGTTGTGGATTCAAGATGTAGAAAACTTAATTTATTTTTAAGTGTCAAAATTAAATTAGTTCGACTAGTGGAGCGGGCCGAGTGCCCCTTAAAGGGGCAGGCCTCCCAATCGCATATGCTGGACAAAATTAATATTTTCTACTAGTATATATATAGTAAATAGCATACATATATAAATATAATATTACAATAATGATGTATATGATTTTTTTTTTGGTATTATCTAACTCTGTATACTCAATATTTAATCACAATATATGCTTTCTAGGTAGGGCTGACGATTTTGTCCTAGTGCACTCTACCCTAGCCGGGTACCCTGCACCCTTAGGTGCCCATGGGTACCCTCTACCCTAGGAGGGCAAGCCCTACCCTTATCCTCTTGGAATTAGGGTAGGGTAAGGGTTTTATCCTGTTACCCTAGTACACTTACCCGGGTACCCGCCCTACGCTCTGCCCTGTAACCCTACCCTGTAACCTGTAAATCTGTGCTTTGTAATTTTGTATAGTCCCACACTCCCACTGCCATAGTATTACTACTACATACTTGTAGTTTTTTGTAATTAGTTAGTACTTAAGATTAGAAAAACTACATGGTGCTTGATCCTAAGGAGTCAGCTCTAGCCCCCTCCTTGGGTATGTAGGCAGCCCAGGTTCCACTATATAACTGGGTTCAGCGCCTTTAATAAAAAAAATATTCTTCCTGTTATTTTTTGTTAAGTTGTTATGATTTTTGAATGTTGTAAAAATCTTAAGTATCAAGGTGTTTTCTAGCAAAAAAAATAATTTTTAAAGTTAAAAAAAACTGAAATGGCAAGGGTAATACCCTTATCCTCCCTACCCTGACCCTTAGCTACCTTGTGAGGGTAAAGGGCAAGGACGGGTAATGGGTATTGGTTTTTTGGAAGAGGGCTACCCTACCCTACCCTCATGACACCCCTAAGGTATCAAAAAAAGGTTAATACCCTACTCTGCCCTATCCTCTTCCTGCCCTTACCCTACCCTATCCTACACATCGCCACCCCTATTTCTAGGTCATTCACGATAACAATACAACTATAAAATAGAGGAGAAAATTGTAGACGGGTAAAGGGCAAGGACAGGTAATGGGTATTGGTTTTTTGGTTTCTGTCATGCTTGTCATTGTACTTTGTGAAATTTTCTATCCTAGTTAGGCCATCTCCAATGGTGAGTTCTAAAATTGAGTTTCTATCCTACTAAGTATTGTACTTTAAGGAGATTTCTATCCTACTTGAAAGAATTTCTACATAGAAATTGTAGAAATAAAAAATACTCTCAAATGGTTCTCCATTTATATCTTATGTGTCATAAAATAAAAGGATCAATTCTATGATGTGGGGTCCAATAATAATTGTCATGAGAGATGATAGAGTTTCTATATGTTGAAACCATCATAGAAACTCTCCATACTACATCAACGCCACGTAGAATAAAAATGATGATAGAAATCTCCATTAGGAGATATTTTTTATTAAAGTTGATTTATACCATATAAATGGGGAAAATAGAAACCTCCATTGGAGATGGCCTGATGATTTCTAAAATTGAGTTTCTATCCTACTTGGCATTGTAGTTTAAGAAAATTTCTATCTTAGTTGTAAGAACTTCTAAATAGAAATTGCACACACAAAACAAATACTCTCCAATGATTCTCTATTTCTATCATAGGTGTCACAAAATAATTGGACCAATTTAGTGGCATGGGGCCCAAAAATAATTGTCAAGAGAGGTGGAGAGTTTCTACATGTAGAAACTAGAAACCCTCATAGAAATTTTGTATCCTACATTATTGCCACCTAGGATAGAAATGAAGATGGAAACCACCTTTGTAATAAGTTTTTTTTTTTCTAAATTGAATTTCTGCCATAGAAATATGGGAGATAGAAATCCCCATTGGAGATGGCCTTAGTAGAGTTTCTATATTGAAATTGCATACACAAAAAAATACTCTCCAATAATTTTTTATTTTATTCTAGGTGTCACAAAATTGGTTTGATTTAATGGTGCGGTGTCACCCTCACTTTTTCCAGTTAGGGGTAAAATGATAATTTTCTATTTTATAATATTTTTGGGAATTTTATTTCATGAATATTATTATTTAATTATTATAGGAGTCGGGTTCGAATTTTATCGTATTCCGAGTTAATTCGGGACCCCGGTGAATTTCGACTTGAGCCGTAATTAGCATGTTAGCTAACCATGGCCCACCACATTAAACTTTTAGGTTTAGGAGTTTGGACTAGTCCCCCATAAGTAATTTAGTTTAATTATGATTTTTATTTATTTTTAGCAATTTCCTAAACCTATTTTGGAATTTAATTAGCATTTAGGCTTGGGAGGGGCAAACTTGTAAATACAAGTGCCCCTACCCATGCCCCCTTTGGCCGGCCACATGTAGGTTCACCCCCACCCCCTCTCTCTTTCCTTCACCACCAAGTAACTTCTTCATCTCCATTTCTTTCTTTCTTCCAAGCTTCTTCTCAAGAGAGAACCCATTGTTAGGTATGCTTTTAATTCTTCATTTATTACTCATTTGCATTTAACTCCCTCACAATAAATAGAGAGGAGCTCATTCTCCACCATTTGTCCACAAATTTGTAGATTTTTTCTAGAAAAATAGGTTAAGGATTTATTATGGTTTAATCCCTTTGAGAGTGGATATATATATATATATATATATATATATATATATATATATATATATATATATATATATATATATACATGAGTATTTATGAGTATGTATTATTATAAGTATTGTGTGTGTGTGCAAGGGAAATGGTATGTGAGAATGGTATGTGAGAGTGGTATGTGAGAGTGGTGAGAGTGTGTGTGTATTTGTGTTGTGTGAGGGGTGTGTGTGTTTGTATTATATATATATATATATATATATATATATATATATATATATATATATATATATATATATATATATATATATATATATATATATATTATATATATATATATATATATATATATATATATATATATATATAGATATGAGTGTGCATTTACATATGTATATGGATATGGGTGTGTATGTATGTATATAGATAGATATGTGAGTGTTGTGTGTATATATACATATTATATATATATATATATATATATATATATATATATATATATAAATATATATAAATATATATATATATATATATATATATATATATATATATATATATATATATATAGGAAGTAGGGATGAAGAATAATAGAAGGTGAAGAATAAGAAACAGCCACAGCAGCAGCATCAGCTGCAGTAACAGCAGCAGCAGCCCTGGCAGCAGCTGCTGCCAGGCAAACCGCCCTTGTGCTTTCACCTATTAAACCCCCCCTTTTACCTATATATATATATATATATATATATATATATATATATATATATATATATATATATATATATATATATATATAAGTTGGTAGATAGTTAAAATTAGAAGAAGTTTAAGGAATTAGAAGTTAGAAAAGAAAAAGAAGAAGTTAGAAGGAAAGAATTAGAAGAAGTTAGAAGAATAGGAAGAAAAGAGGGAAATAGGAAATAGAGGAGATTGAGTTAGAGGGCGAAACGGAGCTTGGAGTATTGGAATGAGTTGAAACTTAGCGTGGGGCAAGAATACGTGAATTAAATTTTGCGGGTAGGCTCCCGAGTAAAAATCGGGGTTGTAGGGTGTCACGCCCCAGAACCAGAATACTGGAGAGCGGGGGAATGACTCAGGCAGCTACGTATTACGGGTAGATGAATACCGTATAATACGATCAATGCTGTCTAACCAGACGAGGGGTGTATACTACATGAAAGTCTTACTATGGTCACTTCACATCTATTGTCTCAATCATTCAAAACAAGAAACAGAAATAGAGAACATGTGAGATAAAGCAGTAAGGCGTCCCAAACGTTTAGTCAAAATGTTCTTGAGATCTGGCTTTAGAAAACATAGCCAGATGGTATAGTAACATATACACAATTGTTATCAGCTGCAGTCTGACTTAGTTACAATTATGCAAAAGTAAGAGCAAGACAATCCGACTAACATATCGGTGCCAAACGGCTAAGTATGAAGTAAATAACAAAATGAGCGGTGAAGTAAGAAAACCCACTCGAGTTCTCCTGCGATCATCCCTCTAGTATTGACCATCTTGGAGGTAGAAGTAAGCTGGATCCTCGAGTACTGGCTCTAAATCTGGCCATGTAAAACCAGAGAGATTAGACCTCTAATAGCAAGTACCACAAGGGAGCACAATATGAAGGATTAAACCAGTAAGTAAGAGAATATAATAATAGATCTCTGCTATCTACTAGGATTTACATAACATCACGACACTTCGAGCCAACCTCCCAACCAAACAAGGACAGAAGTTGGCCCGTCATGTCCTGACATTCTGATCATCTCAGTTAGGCAACAGAGTAGGTACAGTACACAAACAAATCATCTTGAACGGCCAATCAACTACTACGGCTTGCTATTGTGAGTTCCAAGTTATCCTGGAATTATGCAAATAGGGATTCCTCAGTTCTTACTATGTGCAAGCAAGGCTAGTCTATCCAATCAATCAATTGCGCCAATCATGTATTTAGACGAGTCCCAGCGGGACGCCCGCCGTTAATATATCATGTACAATAATATAAGCAGATACCGTTCCCGGTTCGTGTGACAGATTTACAGTATCTGTGGGAACCAGCCGGCCTGTCGGACACCTAATAGTCCCAAGAGGGCTGCCATGTAAGAACTCGGGAATCCATTCTCTCCATGCCATCATTATTTTATTTTAACTTAATAGTCTCTACGCTAAGTGAAATCCCATGCCGTGGATCATGGTCATTCAAATGAGTACCTTCGTACGGGGTACGATATGCGTAACTCTACAACGATACCCGTGCTGCTAGGTTGTAGGTCTTACATAGCGTGATGCAACAATCAAATCTAACCACAGAGTAATCATGCCTTGACCATAAAATACACATACTGTTTTTGTAAGATAAATAAATAACTAAATAAATAAATAAATAATTTGAAGCCTGCATGTGCCTATATGCCAATATTCGGGATCGACTAATCGAGTACAATAGTTCATTACATGAACGTGTCTCATTCATTCAATTCAATAAGACGACTTGCCAGTCTCTTAGTTCCAACTAGGAACGCATGATCAATTTTAGTCAAGATAACCATTATTATCAATGGTAACAAGGCATGAAAGTCAATTAGTATTACATGGGGTCGAGTCTATAACTCTCATGGTTAAATTACAGTCTTACTGGGTATCCATAAACCAATCAAGACACATGGCACGTTCTACACAACCATATGTATCAAAAATATTAACATGCCAAGTTTATCGAGTTCATGCAAAAAGCATCAGGATATAATAGGAGAACTATCATGCCACCATTAAATGAATAAATTATAGAACAAATAAAAACACCCAAGTCAGGAAGTCACGCCAACAAGTCTAGGCTAAGGCCAACAAGTCATGCCAACAAGTCTAGGCTAAGGCCAACAAGTCACGCCAGCAAGTCTATGATAAGGCCAACAAGTGACGCCAAGTCTAGCAGGTTGGAGTGAGCGTGTAAACAGCGTGAGCGTAAAAAGTGGTTCACGTTGGCACGCACAGCGTGAGCATGAAGGGAAATTCACGCACTCATAAGTGAGCGTGAAAAGTGATAAGAAATTCACGCACGCACGCAAGGACGTGAGCGTAACTCAAATGTCACGCTGGCATGTAAGGACGTGAGCGTGACTAAAATTCATAATGACACGTACAGACGTGAGCGTGACTAAAAATTCATGCACGCACGCAAAGACGTGTGCGTGACTAAAAATTCACGCTGGCACATAAAGGCGTGAGCATGACTAAAAATTCACGCACGCTCGTGAGAACGTGAGCGTGACTAAAAATTCACGCTGACACGTAAAAGACGTGTGCATGACTAAAAACTCACGCAGACACGTAAGGACGTGTGCATGACTAAAAACTCACGCAGACACGTAAGAACGTGTGCGTGACTAAGAACTCACGCAGACACGTAAGAACGTGTGCGTGACTAAACCTTCGTTCCAGCCAGAAATGAAGTTCCCAGTTCAGAAAGCACGCCAGGTTGGGAGATAAAAACCCATGGTCAACCGAAAACACAGCAACTTAGATCTGTAAGAAACGAGCCCAGAAAATCAAAAATGCTAAGAACTAAACTCTCTTAGAATCATGAGAGGAAGAGAAATGAACCATAAAAATGGTTCTCCAAGCAAGAAGCAAGATTGTACTTGCCTGCTGTTGGGTTGGTGGAGAGAGTGATGAGGAAGAAGAAGAAGAAGTAATGGTGAAGAATGAGAGTTATGAGGAGAGAGAAGGAGATGGGGGCTTAAATAGGAAGGGTGGTGGTAGGTGGGGTTATTGGGTCAGGTTTAACCGGGTCCATCCAAGGCCAACCCGAAAGCAAAGCAGAAAGGTTAAAAGCAGAAAATAAAATGCAAAAATAAAATTGCAGGAAATAAAATGCAGATAATTAATTAACATAAAATTTAAAGGAATTTAAATACAGGATAATACATGATAAATACTAAATAAATATATATATGAGTTGCACATGTATAAAAATATATATGAGTTGCACATGTATAAAAATACGCATCCTGGAAACGGGGAGTGACATCTCTACCCACCTTAGAAAAATTTCGTCCTCGAAATTTCAAATCCAAGCAGGTAGAAATATCGGAGCTAAACTAATACAAGCAATTCTAGTGAGCAAGCAATCATTTTACCATATCAAAAGCAAGTACTATTTATGTAAATTCATCAATCCATGATATCAAGTAGCTCTACCCATAAGGTGATAAGCATGAAGAATCAGGACAATCAAGGTATACAGAAAGAGATATACCTTGTGAGTCAAACATGTGTGGATATCGTGATCGGATATCATCCTCACGTTCCCACGTTGACTCTCCCAAGGAGTGATGACCCCAAGCAACACGGACAAGACTAATTATTCGGTTCTTAAGTATCTTCTCTCTTCGGTCCAAAATGGACACAAGCTGTTCCTCGTAAGACAGGTTGGTACCAACAACCAGCTCCGAATGATCGAGGACATGGCTTGGGTCCGATACATACCTACGTAATTGAGACACATGAAACACGTCATGCACCTCTCGTAATGAAGGTGGAAGGGATAAACGATAAGCAACATCGCCTATCCAATCAAGGATAACAAATGGGCCCACGTACCGCGGACTCAATTTCCCGCGAACGCCAAATCTAATGATCCCACGAGTAGGTGAGATCCGCAAGAATACGTGGTCCCCAACAGAGAATTCTAACGGCCTACGATGCTGGTCCGCCCAATGACGATGCCGGTCCTGTGCAACTCGAAGTCGCTCTCTAATTCTCTTAACCACTTCAACCGTCTGAACAATCATTTCTGGTCCTAACATCTTCCTCTCCCCGATATCATCCCATGCGAGCGGCGACCTGCACTTCTTACGATATAGTGCTTCAAATGGCGCCATCTGGATACTGGCTTGATAACTATTGTTGTATGAGAACTCGACTAAGTGCAGGTGACTCCCTCAAGACCCTCCAAAATCTAGAGTGCAAGCTCGTAACATGTCTTCTAAAGTCTGAATCGTCCTTTTTGATTGCCTATCCGTCTGCGGATGGTAGGCCGTGCTAAACCTTAACTTGGTACCCAGACTATGATGTAAGCTCTTCCAGAAATGTGATGTAAAGCGGGTATCTCGATCCGACACAATACTGACAGGGACTCCATGCTGCCTGACTATCTGTTGCATATACAACTCTGCCAACTTTTCTGTAGATTGCCCTACTCTGAAAGGAAAAAAGTGTGCTACCTTTGTAAGTCGGTCCACTATTACCCAAATAGCGTCCTTACCACTTGGTGATCTGGGTAAACCGGTCAAAGTCCATTGTAATATGCTCCCATTTCCATTTCGAGATAGGAAGCGATTGCAATAACCCAGCTGGCCTCTACTGTTCTGCCTTCACTTGCTGACATACCAAGCAACGAAAAACAAATCTAGCTATCTCCCTCTTCATCCCGTTCTACCAGAAATGCTGCTTGATATCTTGGTACATCTTGGTCCCTCCAGGGTGAATAGAATACTGAGAACTGTGAGCTTCTGCCATAACCTCCTGTCTGATATCTCCACTAGGAACACGTAGACGTGATCCAAACCTAAGTGTGCCATCTTCATGAATTCTCATCTCCTTCCTGAGTCCTGACTCACATTCTGCCCTAAGCTTCTGAATTCTTGGGTTTTGTGCCTGAGCTGCCTTGATCCTGCCAACCAAGTCGGATTGAACTTGCAGACTTGTTAGAACTCCTACATCACTAGGAAGTATAACTTCGATGCCCATCTCCTGAAGGCCTTCTAAGATATGCCTCTGTGTTGTCAACATAAATGCGTCGCCTCTCCTGCTAAGAGCGTCTGCTACTATATTAGCCTTGCCTGGATGATACTGAAGCTCCACGTCATAATCCTTAATCAACTCCAACCATCTTCTCTGCCTCATGTTTAATTCCTTCTGAGTAAAGATATACTTCAGACTTTTATGGTCTGTGTACATGTCCACTCGGTCACCATATAAGTAATGCCTCCATAGCTTCAGAGCAAACACTACTGCCGCTAACTCCAAATCATGAGTTGGGTAATTCTTCTCGTGGTCTCGAAGCTGCCTAGATGCATATGCTATCATCTTCCCATGTTGCATAAGGACACATCCAAGTCCTTTACCTGACGTATCACAATATACTGTAAAACCTTCGGGTCCAACTGGCAATGTAAGAATAGGTGCTGATATCAACTTCTGCTTCAAAGTCTCGAATGATGCCTGACATTCTGCCATCCAAACGAATGGTACATCCTTCCGGGTCAAGCAGGTCATGGGTGCTGAAAGCCTTGTAAAGTCTGACACAAACCTTCTGTAATATACTGCCAATCCCAAGAAGCTCCGCACATCTGCTACGGTCTTGGGTATTGACCAACTTTCTACTGCTTCTATCTTCTTGGGATCTACTGCTACTCCAGCTCCTGATATGATATGACCCAAAACTGAAATATGATCCGACCAAAACTCACACTTGCTGAGCTTGGCATACAACTGGTTCTCTCTCAGAACCTATAACACTTTCCTGAGGTAGTCTTCATGCTCCTCTTTACTATCAGAGTATACGAGAATGTCATCAAGAAACACAACGACAAACTGATCTAAATATGGCATAAAGATGCGATTTATCAAATCCATGAATATTGCTGGAGCGTTGGTCAAACCAAACGGCATTACTAAGAATTCATAATGCCCATACTTCGACCTGAATGCTGTCTTTGGAATATTTTCCTTCCTAACCCTCACCTGATGGTACCCTGAACGAAGATCTATCTTGGAGAAAACTCTAGCTTTGCTCAACTGATCAAATAAGTCGTCGATCCTGGGTAATGGGTACTTGTTCTTTACTGTTGCCGCGTTAAGCTTCCTATAGTCAATGCACAATCTGGATGACCCATCCTTCTTCCCCACAAGTACCACTGGTGCTGCCCATGGTGACACGCTAGCTTGGATGAACTTTTTCTCCTTCAGTTCCTCTATATGCTGATATACCTTGGCCTGGTCTGAATCCGCCATTCTGTAAACTCGATCTGATATCGGTTTAGTTCCTGGTGCCAATTCTATACTGAACTCAATATCTCTAACCGGTGGTAGACCTAGAAGTTCTTCAGGAAATACATCTAGAAATTCTTCAACTACCTTCGGGATCTGAACTTCTTCCATTGTCGTTACTACTCCCTGCTCTTGCTGAGTTGCCTCTGACCTGACTAAAGTGAACCGCTTAATGCCTGGAATATCAAAAGATATACTCCCTCTATGACAATCTATTATCGCATGACTGTCTTTCAGCCAGTCCATGCCTAAGATAACGTCAAAATTTCCAACAGGAAATTCTATCAACCGGACGGGTAAGGAATGCCCGCAAACTACAACGCTACATGTTAAAATAACTCTACTAACTCATACGAGCCCATTACCAGGGAGTATATTCAACCTCCCTGGCAATGCCTCGAACTCCATTCCTAGTCGTGTCGCAAATTGTGCATATATAAATGAATGGGATGCTCCTGAATCAAACAATGCTACTGCGGGATATGAGGCACGAGAATGTTACCTGCCACAACATCTCTCGATGCCAATGCCTCCACCAAGGACAGAGTGAATGCCTGCCCTTGACCTCCTTGCTGATTCCCATGCTGCGGTCTAGCTTGATGCTGCTGCTGGCCCCTTCCTTGATGATGCTGGGGTGGTCTATGCTGGTGTTGCTACATCGGCGGTCCCTGCTGCCGAAACATCTGAGCCTGCGGACGCTGTGCCAACGGCCTTATTGCCACTGCTGGTCCTGGATACTGGCCTGCCCCTGGTGCTGACAGAGCAGGAAACTATTGCCCTGGTCCTCCTGACCTCGAATTTATGGGACATGTGGTAACCCGATGGTCTGGATTTCCACATATCAGACATAGTCCATTCAATGTCCGACACACATCTCTAGTGTGCCCTATCTTTCCACAATAAGTGCAGCCTGCCGGGGGTTGCTGGTTCTTCCTCTGTTGCTGTTGCTGCTGCCTGGGTGGTGGTGCTGTCCTCGTATCGCCACATTATGGATACGAATGCCGATGGATGGTGCTGTTGTTCGGGGCGCTGCTCCCCCTCCTTCTTCAATCTGACTGTGGGATCTCTTCTGACCCCCAGTCCTTGTCGCAAGCCTCTGAATGGTGATCTCATGCCTTCGAGTTGCCGTCAGTACTTCGTCAAAAGTTTGGTAATTGTGCCCCTGTATCAATTGCAAGAGTTCAAGATGAAACCCTTGCTGAAACCTCATGGCCCTCTGGCTCTCTGTTGCTACCATCTCTGGGGCGAATCTACTCAATCTGCAGAACTCCGCTGCATAAGCATCTACCGTCTTACCGGCCTGCCTGAGGTTGATAAACTTCTGTTGTAGCTCAAACCGTGCCACAACTCCATAGTACTTGATCTTGAATCTGGCAGTGAAATCGTCCCAAGCCACAGGACGTCTGATGCCCACTTCCTCTGATTCCCACCAATCACGTGCGAGATCCTGAAATAACAACTTCACTAGATCCACACGTCTTCTGCCGGTACCTTAGCTGTTGTCAGAATAGCCTCCATATCCTTAAGCCATGCATCTGCTGATATGGCATCCTCCGTGCCCTCGAAACGGCGAGGGTTGTACTTGTAAAACCTGGCTGATGCTCCTGAATCAGTCCTCACTCCTCTTTCCAAAGCCGTCTGCAATCCTTGGTTGAGCAACACATTCTGCTCTTGTAGCTGAGTGTGCATGTGTTGCTGGGCCAACATCTGATGTTACTGAGTAGCCATCATTCCTCTTATGATTTCCAGAAGGGCCGGTGTGTCCACTTGGGTAGGTGGAACTGTTGGTGGTGGTGGAACATCCGGATACTGCGATCCAGCTGCTGCTTCCACTATCACTTCTTCCTGGGTAGCCTCTTGAGTTAGTGCTGGCCCTTGTTGCTGACCAGCATGGTCAGGTTGCCCATGTTGCCCCTGCTGTTGTCCAGCTCTGACCGATACGGACGAAGTGCCCCTAAGAAAAGGGACAAGAGAACAATCAAACAACCGGACATGAAGGATCAATGAAGTCAAAGGATACCGGAATGTCAAGCAAGGGTTGAGGATAACGAATCATGAGATCAAGGGGGAAACACGTGTGATTGAGACATCCTATAAATCAAAATACCCCACAAGTCTGAAATCAGACCTGCATGGACCACCACTAAAACCTTATCACGCCCCAGAACCAGAATACTGGAGAGCGGGGGAATGACTCAGCCAGCTACGTATTACGGGTAGATGAATACCGTATAATGCGATCAATGCTGTCTAACCAGACGAGGGGTGCATACTACATGAAAGTCTTACTATGGTCACTTCACATCTATTGTCTCATTCATTCAAAACAAGAAACAGAAATAGAGAACATGTGAGATAAAGCAGTAAGACGTCCCAAACGCTTAGTCAAAATATTCTTGAGATCTGGCTTTACAAAACATAGCCAGATGGTATAGTAACATATACACAATTGTTATCAGCTGCAGTCTGACTTAGTTACAATTATGCAAAAGTAAGAGCAAGACAATCCGACTAACATGTCGGTGCCAAACGGCTAAGTATGAAGTAAATAACAAAACGAGCGGTGAAGTAAGGAAATCCAATCGAGTCCTCCTGCAATCATCCCTCTAGTATTGACCATCTTAGAGGTAGAAGTAAGCTGGATCCTCGAGGACTGGCTCTAAATCTGGCCATGCAAAACCAGAGAGGTTAGACCTCTAATAGCAAGTACCACAAAGGAGCACGATATGAAGGATTAAACCAGTAAGTAAGAGAATATAATAATAGATCTCTGCTATCTACTAGGATTCATATAACATCACGACACTTCGAACCAACCTCCCAACCAAACAAGGACAGAAGTTGGCCCGTCATGTCCTGACATTCTGATCATCTCAGTTAGGCAACAGAGTAGGTACAGTATACAAATAAATCATCTTGAACGGCCAATCAACTACTACGGCTTGCTATTGTGAGTCCCAAGTTATCCTGGAATTATGCAAATAGGGATTCCTCAGTTCTTACTATGTGCAAGCAAGGCTAGTCTATCCAATCAATCAATTGCGCCAATCATGTATTTAGACGAGTCCCAGCGGGACGTCCGTTGTTAATATATCATGTACAATAATATAAGCAGATACTGTTCCCTGCCTGTGTGACAGATTTACAGTATCTGTGGGAACCAGCCGGCCTGTCGGGCACCTAATAGTCCCAAGAGGGCTGCCATGTAAGAACTCGGGAATCCATTCTCTCTATGCCATCATTATTTTATTTTAACTTAATAGTCTCTACGTTAAGTGAAATCCCATGTCGTGGATCATGGTCATTCAAATGAGTACCTTCGTACGGGGTACGATATGCGTAACTCTACAACGATACCCGTGCGGCTAGGTTGTAGGTCTTACATAGCGTGATGCAACAATCAAATCTAACCACAGAGTAATCATGCCTTGACCATAAAGTACACATGCTGTTTTTATAAGATAAATAAATAACTAAATAAATAAATAAATAATTTGAAGCCTACATGTGCCTGTATGCCAATATTCGGGATTGGCTAATCGAGTACAATAGTTCATTACATGAACGTGTATTATTCATTCAATTCAATAAGACGACTAGCCAGTCTCTTAGTTCCAACTAGGAACGCATGATCAATTTTAGTCAAGATAACCATTATTATCAATGGTAACAAGGCATGAAAGTCAATTAGTATTACATGGGGTCGAGTCTATAACTCTCATGGTTAAATTCCAGTCTTACTGGGTATCCATAAACCAATCAAGACACATGGCACGTTCTACACAACCATATGTATCAAAAATATTAACATGCCAAGTTTATCGAGTTCATGCAAAAAGCATCAGGATATAATAGGAGAACTATCATGCCACCATTAAATGAATAAATTATAGAACAAATAAAAACACCCAAGTCAGGAAGTCTCGCCAACAAGTCTATGCTAAGGCCAACAAGTCACGCCAACAAGTCTAGGCTAAGGCCAACAAGTCACGCCAACAAGTCTAGGCTAAGGCCAACAACTCACGCCAACAAGTCTATGATAAGGCCAACAAGTCACGCCAAGTCTAGCAGGTTGGAGTGAGCGTGTAAACAGCGTGAGCGTGAAAAGTGGTTCACGTTGGCACGCACAGCGTGAGCATGAAGGGAAATTCACGCACTCATAAGTGAGCGTAAAAAGTGATAAGAAATTCACGCACGCACGCAAGGACGTGAGCGTAACTCAAATATCACGCTGGCATATAAGGACGTGAGCGTGACTAAAATTCACGCTGACACGTACTGATATGAGCGTGACTAAAAATTCACGTACGCACGCAAAGACGTGTGCGTGACTAAAAATTTATGCTGGCACATAAAGGCGTGAGCATGACTAAAAATTCACGCACGCTCGTGAGAACGTGAGCGTGACTAAAAATTCATGCTGACACGTAAAAGACGTGTGCGTGACTAAAAACTCACGCAGATACGTAAGGACGTGTGCGTGACTAAAAACTCACGCAGACACGTAAGAACGTGTACGTGACTAAGAACTCACGCAGACACGTAAGAACGTGTGCGTGACTAAACCTTCGTTCCAGCCAGAAATGAAGTTCCTAGTTCAAAAAGCACGCCAGGTTGGGAGATCAAAACCCATGGTCAACCGAAAACACAGCAACTTAGATCTGTAAGAAACGAGCCCAGAAAATAAAAAATGCTAAGAACTAAACTCTCTTAGAATCATGAGAGGAAGAGAAATGAACCATAAAAATGGTTCTCCAAGCAAGAAGCAAGATTGCACTTGCCTGCTGTTGGGTTGGTGGAGAGAGTGATGAGGAAGAAGAAGAAGAAGTAATGGTGAAGAATGAGAGTTATGAGGAGAGAGAAGGAGATGGAGGCTAAAATAGGAAGGGTGGTGGTAGGTGGGGTTATTGGGTCGGATTTAACCGGGTCCATCCAAGGCCAACCCGAAAGCAAAGCAGAAAATAAAATACAGAAATAAAATTGCAGAAAATAAAATGCAGATAATTAATTAACATGAAATTTAAAAGAATTTAAATACAGGATAATACATGATAAATACTAAATAAATATATATATGAGTTGCACATGTATAAAAATATATATGAGTTGCATATGTATAAAAAAAACACATCCTGGGAACGGGGAGTGACATAGGACGCCGGTATCGCGTCGTACCATTGCGTATCTTGAAATATTCAAGATACCGGCAATAGGCCGTAACATGGACTAGATGTCCACTTTACTTAGGTATCTTGGTAGGTAATATATGTATAGGCTAGTATCTTACTACCCTAGGGAGCTCGGGTCAAAATACCAAGCGTAGGTAGGCTAACTTGATAATTGCCTAAGCTAGAATTTTACCCTTTTTAAGGGTAAAATAGGATATTGGCCTACGGCCAAGATTTGAGTTTCGAAGTCCAAGATGGACTTGGATATGGGTTGTAGAGGTTGGTAATAGTTAGAAATAGTCGCCTAGACCTAGTCTTGACCCCGGTTGACCACGGTTGACTTTTTAGACCAAAAGTCAACTATGGGTCAACGCTTTACCCAATTTAGTCCCAAATTCTTTTAGACTTGTGTAGTTGACCGAAAGTCAACTATTAGTCACCATTGACCTAGGATTGACCTAGAGTTGACCAGAGTCGACCAAGGTTGACCAGTTGACCAAAAGTCAACTGTAGGCCAACTCTTGACTCCGTTTGACTTTCTTTGGCTTGTTTTGACCTGTGATGACTGGTATGACCTAGGGTTGACTTGGTTTGGCTTAGATTGACTTGATATAACTTGGTTTGGCCTAGATTGACTTGATAGGACTTAGTGTGACTCAGTGAGACCTAGTTTGACCTAGATTGCATATCATTCATTGTGAATCATTTCTAAACTTGTTTAAACCTAAATTAACATACAGTATCTCATCTTTAGGTCTCTGATTTTCTACTCTGAGCATTGATATACCATACAGCTCAGGACAGCAGGCGAGTACATTTACTGATAGTTTTTATTGTCTTGATATCTGCTATATCTGATTCAGTCGTAGTGTCTTACTTGATTCTTAGTTACGATAGTTCACGGACTAGTACACGTTGGATCATGACATGAAATGTTGTTTCTAGATTTTTGGGTATATGGGTACACTTTCTGTCTTGTTCCCTGTACTTGTATAGACACCGATTTCTAAGGGGATTTGCTACACTCTTACGAAATTACGTGCCATGACGTGTCATGTCCAGATCCATTGTACTATTCGGGGATGGAGAATTATTAGGGGCTATGTGATCCAAGCCATCTTGTCACTATTCATGTGCTCGCGCCACTCTTCCCTCACGAAGGGTGTAGCAAGATCTTTTTGCCTTGTGCTCGTTATCCAGGTTGGCCGGCATGACTTTCCGTTAAGGTCACCGTGGATTGCCGGGCCAAGTGGATAGCCTGTCCTGTCACTTATCCTAAGATGATCACATATCGCTCTAATAATTCAAATCATATTTTATATTTACTTTATCTTATCGTATATCCTGCTCTATTCTACATTCAATATTTTCTCACCATGCTATGATATACAGTTACTCACATGCTCTACTTGCCTTTACATTGTACCTTGATTGGAGACTAAGTTCTGCTCGGAAGAAGAGTTACAACCCGGTCCTTATTTGGTTTAAGGGTTGTAACTCGGCTTCCGAACGGTTCCCAAGTTTTCTATATTATATTTTGATACCCTGTGATGTTGTATATATCTGGACTTGTATTGGACTCTGGACTTATTTACTCTTTCATCTATCATATGTCTTTCCTTCTGAGCTATCTACCTTAGTTTTATTCTGTGATTGAGACTGTATTGTTATGTCACCTCCATTCGGAGGGTATATACTGTACAGGTACATTTTTACTGTTAGTCGTAGTATTACAGACGTTATATACAGCGTTCTACCGCCGATACTGCGGCGTAGGCTGGACGTACCCACGTGCTCGTGCCCCTCATAAGGGTGCGGACCGTGACACATTTTTGTGGTGGCCCACGCAGGTCCAGTGTCGCAATTAGTACAATCTCATAATGGTGCTCGACTTAGAGTACTAATTACGAGCCTGCAATTAGGACGTAGGACCTAGGACATGATTGGAGTTTCTCAATCACACCTAGAAAATTTCTGATCTTTTGATTATTATGATTATTCACCTTGTATTAAATTAACTGTCCTTCTTTGATAATCTACTCATGTGCCATATTGATCTCTTTGTTTCAATTCGTCTCCAGGATGACGAAGACGCATCCGCAGGCCTCTGGATCGAGTAGCTTGCCCGAGAGATCTGACCCGGCCGAGGAGGAGGTTCATGAGACTGCCCCCAGTGATTCCACTATTCCAGAGACCCCGGCAGTTGCACAGGGAGGTCTACCACCTCCACCCCAGAGGGTTACGACCGTTGTTCCAGAGATACTGCCGCCACTACCACCGATACCGACGGATATGCATCACATGTTCCTTCTCCTTCAGCAGATGATGGAGACACAGCGGGCCCAGGCAGAGGCATCGCAGCGCCAGTCGGAGGCATCATACCGTCAGATCGAGATGCTGAGGCAGAGTATGGAGAACTCGCATCAGATTGCACTGGCAGCAATAGAGAGAGTGGCACCGGGTACGATGCAGGGCCATACTGGCCAGCAGTCGTACCAGCAGTAGTCCAAGCCGGGGAAAGTATTAGACTTTAGGAAGATGAGCTCCAGGGACTTCACGGGCACAGAGGGCATCCTTTATGCAGACGACTGGCTAGAGGATGTGCAGCGGAGCATGGAGCTGGCAGAGCTTCCTAGAGCACTTTGGGTTTCGGCCGCAGCCAGCCGATTCTTCGACATTGCGCTGACATGGTACCGTACGAATCTTCGTGCATCGGCAAAAGGACTGACATGGTAGAACTTCCGAAGGCTCTTCAAGGAGAGGTTCTTCCCGGACGTGGCTCTTACAGCATTGGAGGGCCAGTTCGTGGGTCTAGTACAGGAGAACTCGTCGGTGGACGAGTATGCAGCTGAGTTCTTCCGCCTTAGCAGGTTCGCTCTCGATATGATCCAGGATGAGGGCAGAAGGCTCGTAAGTTCCGCAGAGGACTTATTCATGCAGTGCGCACCCGCACCTCGGGTCGCCGTGACGCGACGTTCGATCAGATATTAATGGACGTGCAGATTGCAGAGGAGGACTTCGGCCTCAAGCCGAGAAGGAGCGATGATACTATGGGGGCGAGTTCCAGTGCGGGACCGGCCAAGCGCCCCCACTTTCAGCATCAGCAGAGGCCATTCCAGCAGCAGCAGCCTCTGTTACAGATTCAGCAGGCACCAGCACGTGCCCAGCAGCACCAGGGGCAGGGCCAGAGACCGGCTACTCCGTACGGCTTCTGTGGGAAGTCGGGGCACACCAGGGAGGCTTGCAGGAAGAGGTTGGACGTCTGTCTCTACTGTGGGGCGCCCGATCATCAGCTGAGGGATTGTCGCTTTCGCGGAGTCAGAGGAGGCCAGGACAGAGCGCAGCCGGCTAGAGGACCAGCAGTTCAGCAGAGGGGTCCTCCACTTCAGACCCAGCAGCAGCGCTTTGTTCAGCACCAGAAGGGAGCACCCGCGGGCAGGGTGTTCGCTTTGGCAGCAGAGGAGGAGGCAGAGCCCATGGAAGATGTTGTAGCAGGTCATGTTTTTCTAGATTTTCCCTGCTTTCGCCTTATTTGATTTTGGGGCGACCCATAGTTTTGTGTCTGTTTCTTTTGCTCTGAGACACAATATTATTGCTGAATATATGGGTAGGACTTGCAAGATTATGACCGGGGGAGGTATTATCATGGTTAATAATATTTGCAAGGGGCGGAGAGTCACTCTGAGAGGCCGGGACTTGAGTGCGTGTCTGCTCGTAATGCCCCTACCGAGGTACGATATGGTACTCGGTATGGATTGGTTGAGCATGCACCATGCTAGCATTGATTGCAGAGGAGGCAGAGTTCTTTTTAGGACGCTGGGTGAGCCAGAGATCGAGTTTGCTCGAGGACCAGCGGAGCCGGAGGCTGGATTCTGTGGAGCTTTGTTGGCGGGGCAGGATTTGCCATATCCGTTGATTGCTGAGTTCTCGGATGTCTTTCCCGAGGAGTTACCGGGGATGCCGCCAGACAGGGACATTGAGTTCTCCATAGACTTGGTGCCGGGCGCCGAGCCCATCTCGTAGCATGTCTATAGGGTGAACAACAGCGAGTTGATAGAGCTGAAGAAGCAAGTCGACGAGCTGATGAAGGACTTCGATATATCCTTACAGTACCATCCGGGGAAGGCCAACGTAGTTGCAGATGCCTTGAGCAGGTATCCAGTTGCTATGTTCTTGACGACAGATCGTCACTTGTTGGCCGACCAGGATAGTTTGGGTATCGAGGTCATCATTCCGGGCATGAAGATCCAGATGTGGGGTTTGCAGATTCAGTCTGAGCTGATGGATAGAGTCAGGTCAGCGCAGTATAATGATGTTGCCCTGAGGAGCATCAGGGAGCAGGTGAGGATGGGCTTGTTTGACGATTTCTCTGTAGCCGAAGATGGGTCGTTGCGGCACGGTACTAGGCTGTGCGTTCCGCGTGGAGAGCTTCGGGAGGAGGTTCTTCAGGAGGCGCATCGCTCTCAGTATTCTATGCATCCTGGAGCCAACAAGATGTATAGGGACCTGAAAGAGCATGTATGGTGGCATGGCATGAAGTGCGAGGTAGCTCAGTTTGTATCTCGTTGCCTTGTGTGTCAGCAGGTGAAGGCTGAGAGGCAGAGACCAGGTGGATTGCTGCAGCCGCTATCCATTCCTGAGTGGAAGTGGAAGCACATCACCGTGGACTTTGTATTTGGACTTCCACGATCGCCAGGAGGGAAGGACGCAGTTTGGGTCATAGTTGATAGATTGACCAAATTGGCCCACTTTTTGCCTTTCAAAGTGGGTTTGTCTACGGAGAGGCTGGCTGAGCTGTATGTTCGTCAGATCGTGAGATTGCATGGAGTTCCGGTGAGCATAGTTTCAGATTGGGATAGCCGATTCACTTCCCACTTCTGGAGGAGTTTGCAGGCTAGCTTGGGCACCTCGCTCAAGTTTAGTACTGCTTATCATCCTCAGACAGACGGGCAGTTGGAGAGGACCATCCAGACCTTGGAGGATATGCTTCGCACATGTGTGCTAGATCTCGGGGGTTCTTGGGAGGACCATCTTCACCTGGTAGAGTTTGCTTACAACAACAACTACCAGGCCAGTATAGAGATGTCACCATTTGAGGCTCTATATGGACGGAGATGCCGTACTCCCTTGTCCTGGGACGATGTCGGCGAGCGGGCGCTTTTTGGGCCGGAGATGGTTGTGGATGCGGCCGAGAAGGTCAGATTGATTAGAGACAGACTTCGGGTGGCTCAGGATAAGCAGCGGCATTAGGCCGATAGTCATCGGAGACCGTTAGAGTTCGAGGTTAGTTTCAGTTCTTGTCATATTGTTGTAATTGTTTGTTAGTTGTGTGTTGAGTTTTTGTCGTGTGTCTAGGTTGGTGACATGGTATTTCTGAAGATATCCCCGACACGTGGCACTATTCGCTTTGGCGGCGGTAGAAAGCTCAGTCCACACTACATCGAACCTTTCACCATCTTAGAGAGGATCGGTGCAGTAGCCTACCGACTGGACTTGCCTACCAGGCTCGAGGGAGTGCACAACATGTTTCATGTATCTCAGCTGAGGCGGTACGTAGCAGATCCTAGCCATGTATTGGACCATTCAGCGATACAGGTGGGACCTACTCTCAGCTATCCAGAACAGCCGGTGGAGATTCTGGATGGCAGGAAGAAGGTGCTCCGGAACCAGGTCATACCTTGGTTCGGGTTGCATGGAGACATCACTCTCCAGGTGAGTCTACCTGGGAGAGGGAGGACGACATGCGGGAGCGTTTTCCTTATCTTTTCGTGCCCTGAGGTATAAATCTATTTCTTGTGTCTTTCTGTTTGTGATTTCCTGTGCTTGTGTCTTCAATTTCGAGGACGAATTTTTTTTACGGTGGATAGACTTGTCACCCTCACTTTTTCCAGTTAGGGGTAAAATGGTAATTTTCCATTTTATAATATTTTTGGGAACTTTATTTCATGAATATTATTATTTAATTATTATAGGAGTCGGGTTCGAATTTTATCGCATTCCGAGTTAATTCGGGACCTCGGTAAATTTCGACTTGAGCCGTAATTAGCATGTTAGCTAACCATGGCCCACCACTCTAAACTTTTAGGTTTAAGAGTTTGGACTAGTCCCCCATGAGTAATTTAGTTTAATTATGATTTTTATTTATTTTTAGCAATTTCCTAAACCTATTTTGGAATTTAATTAGCATTTAGGCTTGGGAGGGGCAAACTTGTAAATACAAGTGTCCCTACCCATGCCCCCTTTGGCCGGCCACATGTAGGTTCACCCCCCCCTCTCTCTTTCCTTCACCACCAAGTAACTTCTCCATCTCCATTTCTTTCTTTCTTCCAAGCTTCTTCTCAAGAGAGAACCCATTGTTAGGTATGCTTTTAATTCTTCATTTATTACTCATTTGCATTTAACTCCCTCACAATAAATGGAGAGGAGCTCATTCTCCACCATTTGCCCACAAATTTGTAGATTTTTCCTAGAAAAATATGTTAAGAATTTATTATGGTTTAATCCCTTTTGAGAGTGGTATATATATATATATATATATATATATATATATATATATATATATATATATATATATATATATATATATATATATATATATTTATATATATATATATATATATATATACATGAGTATTTATGAGTGTGTATTATTATAAGTATTGTGTGTGTGCGCAAGGGAAATGGTATGTGAGAATGGTATGTGAGAGTGGTATGTGAGAGTGGTGAGAGTGTGTGTGTATTTGTGTTGTGAGGGTGTGTGTGTGTTTGTATATATATATATATATATATATATATATATATATATATATGAATGTGTATATATATATATATATATAGATATGAGTGTGCATTTACATATGTATATGGATATGGGTGTGTATGTATGTATATAGATAGATATGTGAGTGTTGTGTGTATATATACATAGATATATACATATAGATGGTTATATATATATAAAAAAAATATATATAATATATATATATATATATATATATATATATATATATATATATATATAGGAAGTAGGGATGAAGAAGAATAGAAGGAGAAGAATAAGAAACAGCCACAGCAGCAGCAGCAGCGGCAGTAACAACAGCAGCAGCCCTGGCAGCAACTGCTGCCAGGCAAACCCCCCTAGTGCTTTCACCTATTAAACCCCCCCTTATTGATTGGCAACATACCAAATTTCAAGAAAAAATAATATTGTTCAGCCCCCTATCTATCCCTTGCAAAATCGACGGTCTAAAACTTTGCTGCTACACCGTCAATTTTGCACCTTATTGATAGGGGGCTAAACAATATTATAATTACTTGAAATTTGGTATGTTGCCAATCAATAAGGTGTAGATGAATTCCATAAAAAAAATTCAAGAAAAAAATATTGTAAAGTGAGGAAAATGAGGTCGACCTTAGGTACATTTTCCTCATATATATATATATATATATATATATATATATATATATATATATATTTTTTTTATTTTTATTTTATTTTATTTTATTTTATTTTTTTTTTATTTTTATATATATATATATATATATATATATATATATATATATATATATATATATATATATATATAATGAGGTCGACCTTAGGTACATTTTCCTCATATATATATATATATATATATATATATATATATATATATATATATATATATATATATATATATATATAAAAGTTGGTAGATAGTTAAAATTAGAAGAAGTTTAAGGAATTAGAAGTTAGAAAAGAATAAGAAGAAGTTAGAAGGAAAGAATTAGAAGAAGTTAGAAGAATAGGAAGAAAAGAGGAAAATAGGAAATAGAGGAGATCGAGTTAGAGGGCGAAACGGAGTTCGGAGTATCGGAATGAGTTGAAACTTGGCGTGGGGCAAGAATACGTGAATTAGATTTTGCGGGTAGGCTCCCGAGTGGAAATCGGAGTTGTAGGGCGCCGGTATCGCGTCGTACCATTGCGTATCTTAAAATATTCATGATACCGGCAATAGGCCGTAACATGGACTAGATGTCCACTTTACTTAGGTATCTTGGTAGGTAATATATGTATAGGCTAGTATCTTACTACCCTAGGGAGCTTAGGTCAAAATACCAAGCGTAGGTAGGCTAACTTGATAATTGCCTAAGCTAGAATTTTACCCTTTTTAAGGGTAAAATAGGATATTGGCCTACGGCCAAGATTTGAGTTTCGAAGTCCAAGATGGACTTGGAGATGGGTTGTAGAGGTTGGTAATAGTTAGAAATAGTCGCCTAGACTAAGTCTTGACCCCGGTTGACCACGGTTGACTTTTTAGACAAAAAGTCAACTATGGGTCAACGCTTTACCCAATTTAGTCCCAAATTCCTTTAGACTTGTGTAGTTGACCGAAAGTCAACTATTAGTCACCATTGACCTAGGATTGACCTAGAGTTGACCAGAGTTGACCAAGGTTGACCAAAAGTCAACTGTAGGCCAACACTTGACCCCGTTTGACTTTCTTTGACTTGTTTTGACCTGTGATGACTGGTATGACCTAGGGTTGACTTGGTTTGGCTTAGATTGACTTGATATAACTTGGTTTGGCCTAGATTGACTTGACAGGACTTAGTGTGACTCAGTGAGACCTAGTTTGACCTAGATTGCATATCATTCATTGTGAATCATTCCTAAACTTGTTTAAACCTAAATTAACATACAGTATCTCATCTTTAGGTCTCTGATTTTCCACTATGAGCATTGATATACCATACAGCTCAGGACAGCAGGCGAGTACATTTACTGATAGTTTTTATTGTCTTGATATCTGCTATATCCAATTCAGTCGTAGTGTCTTACTTGAATCTTAGTCATGATAGTTCACGGACTAGTACACGTTGGATCATGACATGAGATATTGTTCCTAGATTTCTGGGTATATGGGTACACTTCCTGTCTTGTTCCCTGTACTTGTATAGACACCAATTTCTAAGGGGATTTGCTACCCTCTTACGAAATCACGTGCCATGACGTGTCATGTCCAGATCCATTATACTATTCGGAGATGGGGAATTATTAGAGGCTATGTGATCCAAGCCACCCTGTCACTATTCATGTGCTCGTGCCACACTTCCTTCACGAAGGGTGTAGCGAGATCCTTTTGCCTTGTGCTTGTTATCCAGGTTGGCTAGCATGACTTTCCGTTGATGTCACCGCGGATTGCCGGGCCAAGTGGATAGCCTGTCCTGTCACTTATCCCAAGCCGATCACATATCGCTCTAATAATTCAAATCACATTTTATATTTACTTTATCTTATCTTATATCCTGCTCTGTTCTACATTCAGTATTTTTTCACCATGCCATGATATACAGTTACTCACATGCTCTACTTGTCTTTACATTGTACCTTGATTGGAGACTAAGTTCTGCTCGGGAGAAGAGTTACAACCCCGGTCCTTGTTTGGTTTAAGGGTTGTAACTCGGCTTCCGAACGGTTCCCAAGTTTTCATATATCTTTGTCTTGTAGTTCATTATACTGTCTCTTATAGAATTTGCCAATTCACATGGAACTGCTGTTAGTGTTTGTACTTGCTCATTTTCCTGACAGGATACCGTTATGATATATTACAGATGACTTTGAGGCGGACTGCTCGACCTATTATGGGCTCGAGTTAGATGGAGTAGCCTTGGATCGTGGCCTTATAGTAGAGCCACTAGATTTTGTACTTCCAGAGTAGTGTAGGTTAGCTAGGTTTGACTGGACTGCGATCCAGCTAGCTTTATCAGACTGTAGTTTCTATATTATATTTTGATACCCTGTGATGTTGTATATATCTGGGCTTGTATTGGACTCTGGACTTATTTACTCTTTCATCTATCATATGTCTTTCCTTCTGAGCTATCTACCTTAGTTTTATTCTGTGATTGAGACCGTATTGTTATGTCACCTCCATTCGGAGAGTATATACTGTACAGGTATATTTTTACTGTTAGTCGTAGTATTACAGACATTATATACAGCGTTCTACCGCCGATACTGCGGCGTAGGCTGGACGTACCCACGTGCTCGTGCCCCTCATAAGGGTGCGGGTCGTGACATGCGGGGTCCAATATTAATTGTTATGAGAGACGAATAATTTTTATGAGAGTTTCTAGATATAGAAATCCTAGTAGAAACTCTCAATCTTACATCACTGCCACCTATGATAGAAATTGGCATAGAAACCACCCTTGGAAGAATTTTTTTCCAAAATAAATTTCTATCATAGAAATAAGGGATTTCTAAAATTGGGTTCAATTCTATGCTACTTGTCATTGTCATTGTGCTTTATGGATATTTCTATCCTAGTTGGTAGAGTTTCTATATAGAAATTGCAACTACAAATAAAACTCTCAAATGGTTCTCATTTCTATCATATTTGGTAACAAATAAAAGGATCAATTTAATAATGTGGAGTCAACATTAATTGGAATTAGTGATAGAAAATCTTTATGAGGGTAGAAATTCTCTATCCTACATCATCGCTATGTAGGATAGAAATTATTATAGAAATCACCATTGGAAGGATTTTTCTTTTCCTTAAGTCGGTTTCTGGCATAGAAATATGGGAGATAGAGGCCATCCCAAATGGAGATTTCTAAAATTTGGTTTCTATCCTACGTGTCATTGTACTTTATGGAATTCTATCCTAGTTGATAGAGTTTCCATATAGAAATTTAACATACAAATAAACACTCAAATGCTTCTCCATTTCTATCATAAGTGACAACAAATAAAAATGATCAATTTAGTGATGTGGTGCCCAACATTAATTAGTATAAGTGATGGAGAGTTTAAGTGGACCGTTAAGATTAGATCAAAATCTTATAAAAATATATGAATCGGAATCTTCGCACTTAAGCATCTTCATATGTTTTGTGGGATAACAACCGTTTGATTGTATTTATGGACCATTGAAATTAGATCAAAATCTTATAAAACTTTGAATAGTTTAATAATCTAATCTTAACGGCCATAAAGATAATCCAAGATCTGCTGTTCATGAAAATATGTGGAGACACTTAGGTATATATATATAAATGACTGAAACTCACTAACTACTGCTCTTTACTTTACTGAGTCCTTTATTAAAGAGTTCGAGTCTCTGTTTGATTGAAGAGGATTTGTTGGATTGTGAATACAGAGCTCATTTTTGTTAGTGTTAACCTCAGCGATACCATCCTTAAGTCCGCCATCATCCTCCATTGGTCCGAGCGGAGCGCCTGCCGGTGGCCAGCTATCAGTCCTCTACTTTGCCATATTCCTATTGGCGGTCGGGGTTGGAGGGTCCCGTCTCAGCTCGACCACGTTCGGAGCCAGCCAAGTGGATACCTCCGAGGGACAAGCCTCTTTCTTCAACTGGTTCAGCATGACCTCCTACACCGCGCTCATCGTCGGCATGACAGCCATCGTCTACGTCGAGGACAACGTCGGCTGGCTCATCGGCTTCAGCCTCTGTGCAGGTGTATGTGCAGTGGGCATACTCTTGTTCCACCTGGGGAGGCCCTACTACCGCCATCCCGAGTGTCGGGAGAACCCATTTCTGACATTGTTGCGATCTCTCGGACGAAAATTAGGGAGGAAGACCAAAAAAACCTATGAAAGCGTTAGCCATTACCATAGGCTTGACGCCGCAGGTTCGGAGTGTTGGAAAAGAAATGCGGAAACCTTTCCCCAAACCGGAGAGTACCTGCGAGAGGACCGAGCAATACAACGCACGAACCAAAAACAACCACACAAAAATAGTCCACGCAGACACAGAGAATTTTTGACGTGGAAACCCTTGCGGGAAAAACCACGGGACGATCGGAGTCCAACCCTGAGAAGCCTCCACTAATGGAATAGAAGAATTACACCCTCTACAAACTCCTCCGATCCAAATCGGATCCCCACAACACTCAGAGATAAGAACAATGATCACAAGGCTACGAAGAACGAGAACGACGAGTAGAGATTACCCGAAACACGATCTCCTTCGAAAAACGACCTTCGATCCTCCGTCTTCTTCTCCGAAGTTGCAATGGCACTCTTGCCTCCTTCTCTCTCGAACCTTTGTGTTGTCCAATACTTGCGATTTTGAATTAGGGTTGAGAAAACTCAATATAACTCCCCAATCCCGCAACCAACCTGGACCGTTGGATTAGATCCAATGATGAAAACTCATCCTAAAATCCGCTTCAGCCCCCGACGACACAGAGTTCGGCCAGAACTCTGTGTCAAGCATCCAGAACCTCACCCCACAGTACTGGAGTGGCCAGACCGAGTTCGGCCCGAACTCGCCATGGGACCGAGTTCGGCCCGAACTCGGATCCCCTGTTCCAGAATCTCCCCCTGGGCAGCAACAGCAGCAGCGACTCTACGTCGCCCACTTCCCGAGCTTCTTCGACACACGAACGGCGCTCGTCGCACTCCGGGGTCTTCTCCACATAGGTTGGGAACCCCACCCACTCCAACAAATCTCCCCCTTCACAACTATGGGGAGGACGTCGTCATCCCGACGATCTGCCTGCAGTACTCAAACTTCCCCCTTGGTAGAATCTTCGTAAACATATCAGCTCCGTTGTCGTCTGTATGCACCTTCTCAAGCTCCGCGTCCTTCTTCTCAACCACATCCCGTATCCAATGATACCGGGTCTCGATGTGCTTGGACCGGCTATGAAACGTCTGATTCTTCACAAGGTGGATAGCACTCTGACTGTCGCAAAGCAAAGTATACTGCTCTTGCTTCAGTCCCATTTCCTGCAACAGCTTCTTCATCCATAACAGCTCCTTGCAAGCCTCCGTCGCCGTAATGTATTCCGCCTCCGTCGTCGACAAGGCAACACACTTCTGCAACCGCGACTGCCACGATACTGCTCCTCCCGCAAACATCATCACGTAGCCCGAAGTCGACCGCCTCGTGTCTACATCTCCAGCCATATCAGCATCGGTATACCCGACCAGCTTCGGCTCGTCACCACCAAAGGAAAGTCTCCAACCGGCAGTGCCCTGAAGGTATCGTAGAATCCACTTGACCGCACTCCAGTGTACCCTTCCAGGATTCGAAAGATACCTGCTAACCGTACCAACTGCATGAGCAATATCTGGCCTCGTACACACCATAGCATACATCAGGCTTCCCACAGCTGAAGCATATGGAACCCGCTCCATATCTTCCTTTTCGTCCTCGGTAGATGGACACTGCTCCTCAGTGAACTTAAAGTGAGCCGCGAGGGGGGAACTCACTTTCTTCGACCCGTCCATCCCGAAACGCTGAAGTACCCGATGAATGTACTTCTTTTGGGACAAGTGTAGCAGCTTGGACTCTCTCTCTCGGCTGATCTCCATCCCAAGAATAGTCTTCGCTGCGCCCAAATCCTTCATAGAGAAGGCCGCGCCCAGTTGGCGCTTCAACTCCGCTATCCTAGTGGCATTCCGACCCACTAATAGCATATCATCCACATAGAGCAGTAAAATGATGAAATCATCCTCGGCAAAATACCTCACAAATGCACAATGGTCCGACGTCGTCCGTGCATAACCATGCTCCCCCATAAACGACTCGAACTTTCTGTACCACTGCCTCGGAGCCTGCTTCAGACCATACAAGCTCTTCCTCAACCGGCAGACCAAATGTGACTTGCCCTTCTCACAGAATCCCTCCGGCTGCTCCATGTACAACTCCTCCTCAAGATCACCGTGGAGGAACGCCGTCTTCACATCCATCTGCTCGACCTCCAAGTCGAAACTGGCTGCTAATGTTAGCACCACCCGAATAGACGAATGCTTGACGACAGGCGAAAAGATCTCATCATAATCCACGCCTTTCCGCTGACCGTAGCCCTTGACTACCAGCCTCGCTTTGTATCGAGGGCGAGTAGCATCATCCGTCTGCTTCACTCTGAACACCCATCGATTCTTCAAAGCCTTCTTGCCCTTTGGCAACCGCACCAGATCATAAGTAGAATTGGTGTGCAAGGAACTCATCTCCTCCTGCATAGCCACCATCCACTCCTGCCTGTGTTCGTCTTCCATAGCCTCTGCGAAACTTTCGGGCTCTCCCCCGTCAGTCAGTAGCACATACTCATCCGGCGAGTATCTCGTAGATGGTCGACGATCCCTGTTGCTCCTTCTCAGTGGAGCCACTGGTGCTGGCTGTATACCGACAGCCTCCTCCCCTTCAGGAACTACCTCTCCGGCATGCTCATCCTCCTGAGGGACACCCTGACCACCATCAGCAGGCTGATGATCAAGGTTGGGAGCAACTCCATGTACCGGCTCCCCCATAACTGGATCCTCCGCGATGTCTTCTGGAAACTGCTCGAAGCGAAATGACTCTAACTCAGGCAATTCCTCAGCCTCAGAAGGCGTCTCGGAATCCTGAGTGTTGGTCATGGTCTGATCCTCGACGAACACCACGTCCCTGCTTCTGTAGAGCTTTCCTTCCACTGGGTCGTAGAGTCTATAGCCAAACTCATCCCGACCGTAGCCGACAAAGACGCATCGCCTCGTCTTCGGCTCAAGTTTGGTCCTCTCGTCCTTCGGTACATGCACGAAGGCCTTACAACCAAACGCCCGCAGGTGACTGTATGACGGCTCTTTGCCGTACCATACTTTATCAGGCACATCACCCTGCAAAGGAGCACTAGGAGACAAATTAATAATATAAGCAGCTGTGAGAAGAGCCTCACCCCAATAACTGCCCGGCAAGTTTGCTTCTGACAGCAAACACCGCACCCTCTCCATCAGTGTCCTGTTCATGCGCTCCGCTACACCATTGAGCTGAGGTGTCTTTGGCGGAGTCTTCTGGTGTCGTATCCCTTGCTCTCTGCAATACGCATCAAAGGGACCGATGTATTCGCCGCCATTGTCGGACCGAACACACAACAACTTCTTGCCCGTCTCCCTTTCAACGGAGGCCTGAAACTCCTTGAAAGTAGGCAGCACCTGATCCTTGGTCTTTAAGGCATAGACCCAAACCTTCCTGGAACAGTCATCAATAAAAGTCACAAAGTAAGAAGCACCACCAAGAGTTTTTACCTTCATAGGACCGCAGACATCCGAGTGAATCAACTCGAGCAACGTCGGCTTCCTCGAACTTGGGTGACTCTGAAAAGACACCCTATTTTGCTTCCCAGCCAAACAGTGCGTGCATTTCTCCAACTTTGTAGACTTGAGCCCCGGAATCACCTTCCTGTTCACCAAGTAGCTCATCCCCTTCTCGCTGATATGGCCGAGCCGCCTGTGCCACAACTCGGTAGACGCATCACTGACTGCGTTCACCTCCTGTGCCCCCTGTGCGCTCCCCTCCATATAGTAGAGACCGGACTTCTTGCTTCCTCTGGCAATCACCAACGAACCTCTGGAAAGCTTCCACTGACTATTCCCGAAGAGACTGAAGAATCCCTCGTCATCCAACCTTCCAACCGACACCAGGTTGAAACGGATATCAGGGACGTGACGAACATCCTTGAGAACAAGAACCGCACCCGTCTTCGTTCTCAAATGCACATCTCCAATGGCAACCGCCTTCGACACATCTCCGTTGCCCATCTTCAACACGCCACAGTCGCCTGTCGTGTAAGTGGCAAACAGTGTCCTATTGTGAGATACATGTGCTGAAGCCCCTGAGTCCACCAGCCAAGAATTGTCATCGCAGGCGAGGTTAGTAATGACCTCATCACCTACGACGATCACATCGCCTCCATGCGTCGAGGCCGCCGCTGTAGTGTTCTCTTCTTGCTTCCCCTTGTCGCCCTTCTTCTCCTTCTTCCAAACGAAACAATTCCGCTTGATATGGCCCTTCTTACCGCAATGGTAACACTCTGAGTCCTCGTACCGACCTTTGGACTTCCCCCTGCTCTTGTCTCTGCCACCACCTGGACCCCTGCTTTTGCCCCTTCCGCGGCTCTCTGAAACCAATGCCTCTGAGTGGTGGGATGTGAATGAAGTGCCCTGAGAACGTCTCCGCATCTCTTCATTCAACACCCCGCTCTTGGCAAACTCCAGACTGACCACGCCCTCTGGAGCAGAAGCGATCATAGATACTCGTACGGTCTCCCACGAGTCTGGCAAGGTACACAGTAGCCACAGTCCCTGAACTTCGTCGTCGAACTTGACTCCCATAGAAGATAACTGGTCAACCACGCCCTGGAAATCACTCAAGTGATCCGTAATAGACGCCCCATCCTTGTACCGCAGACCCATCATCGTTCGGATCAGGAACAACTTGTTTACCCCGGTCTTCTTCGCATACAAGGATTCCAGCTTATCCCATAACGTCTTCGCGTGCTCAATATTGGCAACGTGATTGTACACGTTCTCATCAACAAACTGCCGTATGTATCCACACACCTGTATGTGCTCGAACTTCCAGTCCTCGTCGGATTTATCACTGGGCCTCTCGGATGCAAACACAGGTAGATGCAGCTTCTTGACAAATAGCAAATCCTTCATCTTGCTCCGCCAATAATGATAGTTTGTGCCATTAAGGTTCACCATGCGCACCGGCTTCGCGTCCATCTCTCCTCTCTGGTTCCTCTGTCAACTCCTGACACCCTTTGAACCCAAAGCTCTGATACCACTCTGTTGGGAAAGAAACGCGGAAACCTTTCCCCAAACCGGAGAGTACCTGCGAGAGGACCGAGCAATACAACGCACGAACCAAAAACAACCACACAAAAACAGTCCACGCAGACACAGAGAATTTTTGACGTGGAAACCCTTGCGGGAAAAACCACGGGACGATCGGAGTCCAACCCTGAGAAGCCTCCACTAATGGAATAGAAGAATTACACCCTCTACAAACTCCTCCGATCCAAATCGGATCCCCACAACACTCAGAGATAAGAACAATGATCACAAGGCTACGAAGAACGAGAACGACGAGTAGAGATTACCCGAAACACGATCTCCTTCGAAAAACGACCTTCGATCCTCCGTCTTCTTCTCCGAAGTTGCAATGGCACTCTTGCCTCCTTCTCTCTCGAACCTTTGTGTTGTCCAATACTTGCGATTTTGAATTAGGGTTGAGAAAACTCAATATAACTCCCCAATCCCGCAACCAACCTGGACCGTTGGATTAGATCCAATGATGAAAACTCATCCTAAAATCCGCTTCAGCCCCCGACGACACAGAGTTCGGCCAGAACTCTGTGTCAAGCATCCAGAACCTCACCCCACAGTACTGGAGTGGCCAGACCGAGTTCGGCCCGAACTCGCCATGGGACCGAGTTCGGCCCGAACTCGGATCCCCTGTTCCAGAATCTCCCCCTGGGCAGCAACAGCAGCAGCGACTCTACGTCGCCCACTTCCCGAGCTTCTTCGACACACGAACGGCGCTCGTCGCACTCCGGGGTCTTCTCCACATAGGTTGGGAACCCCACCCACTCCAACACGGAGTCCCCGCCTCAATTCGAAAGGTACATATATACAAAACTGCCAACTGCCTACACAACAATTGCATGCTATACAACAAGTATTGTAATTAGAAATCAGTATATATTATTGCTCCACCAAAGTTTAGTGACAATTACGCAGCATCGGTTAACTGAAACGGAGGAAGATCAAATCCTAAGCAGCATCATCCGACTTTTGCCGCTGCTGTCGACCATCGTTCCCGTCGGCCTTCTTGGCAATATCCAGAGCAGCATGATCATACTTCAGGCCATGGTCATGGACCGCCACTTGGGCCCCGACTTCCTCATCCCAGCGGCCTCCACCGCCACCTTCACCCTTGCCGCTTTTGTTATTTCCATCCCTTTTCTCGAAGGGATTGTCTACAAGAGATGGCATATATCACCCCTCCAGCGCATAGGGATCAGCCACGTCCTGGCGATCCTCTCCTTCGCATGCACGGCCATCATCGAGTCCATAAGATTGGCATCACTGGATGGTCCTGGCGGAGCCATGTCGGTCCTGTGGCTAGTGCCCCCTCTGTTGCTTATGGGGTTAACGGAGGCATTCACAGTCCCGTCGCAGTTATTGTTCTACTTCCAGGAGTTCCCCGAGTCGTTGAGAAACTCGTCGGCTGGTGTGACTGCGCTGATGACTGGAATCGGATGTTATCTGAGTACCACCGTCGTCGCGGCGATTCGGAGAGATACTAATTGGTGGCAGGATGATACAGACCAGTCAAGATTGGACAATGTGTACTGGCTGATGGCTGCCCTAATGCTGCTCGACTTTGGTTTCTTCTTGTTATATGCAGTTTTATACAAGAGCAGGGGGAAAGCAATTATTTGAATAATTTTTCTTTATTGAAAAATTATTGTACTATGTTGCTGTCACTCTATGGCCTTTTATGAGAGTGTATGGTTATTTGAAAGTGCAAGTATCAAAGTGGTGGATACACCTTTTATGTATCTATAACTTTTGAAGTTTACAATAAATTTTGATGCTTAAACCTTAAAAATTGGAAGTGGATAAATATGAAGTTCCCTTGTTTGATTGATGCAATAAAGTAGAAGTGAAGAAGAAATATGGTGACCTGAATAATCTTGGTTAACCATGGTTAACTCCCAGCTCTGTTGGCCGAGTTTCTTTATGTCTGTACGCATAGTTATAGCCATATGCTTTCATGTTGATATGCATGTCTATCATTGTAACTCCATTAACTGCAAGCTTACTAAAGCTGGGATCAGTGGATCTTTCTCTACTCACCAAATCCTAGCGCGCTTAGCTTTTTAGCTGCTTCTCATCCTTTCAAGTTAATCATCAATGTTACATGCATTAGTCTTTCCCTCTGGCTGACCTCTTGCACAAACTAGACAGTTAATTCTTTGCATCTAGCTCCACTTGTTGGAATGGGTGGAGTTCCCAATCTATGTGGAAAATATCCCGGAGAACGACGAGCACCATCCGTGTGTCGGAGAAGTTCGGGGAGTGCATGAATTTTATTTTGGAACATATATGGTAAGAAAATATATGATTGGATTTACATATTTACTTTGATCATATATTTATGATTGGACTATTCATATAGTAGCTTTTCATATAATTGGGTTTCCAATTATGACAAGCCAATTATGATTGAATTTTCATTAAATATATGATTGATGCATATTGGAAGTTTTCATATATATTAGCCTTCCATGTATGTATTACCAAGGGCGTATAAAAGGGTGATGCATGCTAGTTGTAATCTTATCTCAAAACAAGAGTGCTTTACAATCTTTGAGAGAGAGAAGATTAAGGACTATTGTGAAGGAGAGATTGCTTCGAATAATTTTTTGGCATCTCTTATTCTTCGGAGTCCGCAATCAAAAAATTTCTTCTTTCAAGTGAGTTGTGGTGATCTGTGTTAGATTGGGAGGAGCTTGTAGAGGGTGTATTCTCTTTATTCCATTAGTGGAGGTTCTTCATGGTTGGACTTCGATCGTCCCGTAGTTTTTCCCGCAAGGGTTTTCCACGTCAAAAATCTTTGTGTCTGCGATTGTGTTTGGCGTTTTTGGTTTGTGTGCTTTTGCTCGGTTCTCTCACAGGACTTTCTGGTTTGGGGGAACGGTTTCCGTGCTTCGTTCCCAACAGAGTGGTATCAGAGCTTTGGGTTCAAAGAAGTGTCAGGAGTTGACAGTTAAACCAGGAAGCAGAGATGGACGTGAAGCCGGTGCGTATGGTGAACCTGAACGGTACGAACTACCATTATTGGCGGAGCAAGATGAAGGATTTGTTGTTCTCAAGAAGCTGCATCTTTCAGTATTTGCATCCGAGAAGCCCAGTGACAAATTCGATGAGGACTAGAAGTTCGAGCATATACATGTGTGTGGGTACATCGGCAGTTCGTTGACGAGAATGTGTACAACCACGTTGCCAATATTGAGCACGCGAAGACGTTATGGGATAAGCTGGAATCTTTGTACGCGAAGAAAGTCGGGGTAAACAAGCTGTTCCTGATTCGGATGATGATGGGTCTGCGGTACAAAGATGGGACGTCTATTACAGATCACTTGAGTGATTTCCAGGACGTGGTTGACCAGCTGTCTTCGATGGGAGTCAAGTTCGACAACGAGGTTCAGGGACTATGGATGCTGTGTACATTGCCAGGCTCGTGGAAGATCGTACGAGTATCTATGATAGCTTCTGCTTCAGAGGGCGTGGTCAGTCTGGAGTTTGCCAAAAGCGGGGTGCTAAATGAAGAGATGTGGAGACGTTCTCAGGGCACTTCATCCACACCCCACCACTCAGAGGCATTGGTTTCAGATAGCCGCGGAAGGGACAAAAGCTGGGGTCCAGGTGATGGCAGAGACAAGAGCAGAAGGAAGTTCAAGGGTTGGTACGAGGATTCAGAGTGTTACCATTGTGACAAGAAGGGCCACATCAAGCGAAACTGTTTCGCTTAGAAGAGAGAGAAGAAGGACGACAAAGGGAAGTAAGATGAGAACACTACAGCGGCGACCTCGATACATGGAGGCGATGTGATCGTCGTAGGTGATGAGGTTATCACAAACCTCGCATGCGATGAAAATTCTTGGCTGGTGGACTCAGGGACTTCAGCGCACGTATCTCATAACAGGGCACTATTTTCCACTTACACTACATGCGACTGTGGAGTGTTAAAGATGGGCAATGGAGATGTGTCGAAGGCGGTTGCCATTGGAGATATGCATTTAAGGACGAAGACGGGTGCAGTTCTTGTTCTCAAAGATGTTCGTCATATCCCTGATATCCGTTTCAACCTGATGTCGGTTGGAAGGTTAGATGACGAGGGATTCTTCAGTCTCTTCGGGAATTGTCAGTGGAAGTTTTCTAGAGGTTCGATGGTGATTGCCAGAGGAAGTGAGAAGTCCAGTCTTTACTATATTGAGGGGAGCGTACATGGGGCACATGAGGTGAATGCAGTCAGTAATGCGTCTACCGAGTTGTGGCACAGGCGACCCGGCCATATCAACAAGAAGGGGATGAGCTACTTGATGAACATGAAGGTGATTTCAGGGCTCAAGTCTACAAAGTTGGAGAAATGCACGCATTGCTTAGTTGGAAAGCAAAATAGGGTATCTTTCTAAAGTCATCCAAGTTCAAGGAAGCCGGTGTTGCTCATGTTAATTCGCTCGGATGTCTGCGATCCTATGAAGGTAAAATCTATTGGTGGTGTTTCTTACTTTGTAACTTTTATTGATGACTGTTCCAGGAAGGTTTGGGTCTGTGCCATAAAGACCAAGGATCAGGTGCTGTCCACTTTCAAAGAGTTTCAGACCTCTGTTGAAAGAGAGACGGAAAAGAAGTTATTGTGTGTTCGGTCCGACAGCGGCAGCGAATACATTGGTCCCTTTGATGCGTATTGTAGAGAGCAAGGGATATGACACCAGAAGACTCGGCCCAAGACACCTCAGCTCAATGGTGTAGCGGAGCGCATAAACAAGACACTGATAGAGAGGGTACGGTGTTTGCTGTCAGAAACAAACTTGTAGGACAGTTATTGGGGTGAGGCTCTTCTCACAGCTGCTTATGTTATTAATTTATCTTCTAGTCCTCCTTTGCAGGGTGATGTGTCTGACAAAGTATGGTACGACAAAGAGCCACCATACAATCACCTACGGGAGTTTGGCTGTAAGGCCTTCGTGCATGTACCAAAGGACGAGAGGACCAAACTTGAGCCGAAGACAAGGCAATGCGTCTTTGTCGGCTACGGTCGAGATGAGTTTGGCTATAGACTCTACGAGCCGATGAAAAGAAAGCTCTACAGAAGCAGGTGTTTTCCATAAATAAATTCACTTTATTTATTGTATTTCTGGGAAAATTACAACTGTAGGAATCCGATCTAGAAGACGATCGCTTTATCCTTTAGACGATGCGAAGAAGAAAAGCTCTCAAAAATGCAACAGTAATTTAGATATCTATGTATCTGTACAATGAATGAGAAAAGAACTCTATTTATAGAGTCAAAAATAACTGAAAAAGATAACTGTCTTCACAACCTGTGCATAGTTGAAAATCACGCAGGATTTAACATACGCAAGGTTATGAGCAGTTACTGGACGTGGCCTGTAACTGTTGGACACATGACAATCATGCATGAGTCGTGTACAAGTTACAGGACACGCAGGTGAGAGATCAGTGGCATGGCTGCTACGTACTCCAATTTGATGAAATTTACGCAGACTTGGGTCTGAAAGCTTCAAAATCCACGCAGACTTGGGGCAGAAAGCTTCAAAATCCACGCAGACTTGGGGCAGAAAGCTTCAGAATCCACGCAGACTTGGGGCAAAAAGCGTCAGAATCCACGCAGACTTGGGGCAGAACTGCCAGCTGTCTTGATTCGACGTGCCTCGACTGACACAAAATCTCTGACATTGATTGCCTTTTGTCAGTTGCATTAAATGACAATAAGCTCTTTTGGTACGCCAACTTGATGAAGGCTGAGTCTTGTTGAAGAAGATTTCGAAAGTCACGCAATAGTCGACTGTGATCTCTCGAGTTCCGTGCATACGTGGCATACGAGAAGACATTCTTTAACTGTCGTGCTGTCAGTCATAATGACACTCTGACAAATGATGAGCTGTCTCTGCGTGTATTTGCGAAAACATTGTCTGTCTAGATTAACTCAGCGTGACTTTTAGACTTTGTCCTGATCAACTCAGCGTGACTTTTAGACTTTGTTCTGATCAACTCAGCGTGACTTTCATTTTTTAGGCCTACAAAACCCCCTTCAAAGTTTTCAAAAAATGATAAATTATTTCGAAATACTTTGAAATCGAGATGATAAAATGAATTTAGTCACGCTGAGATGACTTTAAAGAGAGATTTACTCCGAAATGATTGGACTGTTGGGATTCTGTGCAGTTAGGATCCCGTGCAAAGCTCCTAAATCGAGGCAAATAATGATGTTGCCGTTTGGAATTCTTCATGAGCCTATAAATAAGCCTTAAACCACTTCTTTCATTCTTTACTTGCTTTTAGAGAGAGAGAATCCACAGAAGAGAAACTTCATCTCCTCCGACGAACTTCATCTTCTTCGACTTCTTCTTTTCCTTCTCAACAGCAATGGCTCCTAAGAAAGCCGATGCTCAGGCCAAGGGGAAAGCTCCTGCGACTTCCTCTCGTGCCACCACTGACAGACTCCCTCGACGAGAAGTCACGCATCCTCCTATGCAGCGTAAGTGATGGATGAGGATACGAACTTTTGAAGGCGACTTGATGAAGATGACTTCGATGAAGATGAACTTCACATAGAAATCTTAGGATCTTAAAACAAATAATGAACTTTAGAAATATATCCCCCCTTCTTAGGGCAAAGGATATTAACAAAGTATGCCCCCTCTTTAGGGTCGGCCATACTTCACATCTTCGTGTTTATGAAGCTCTGTGTTTCACGCAAATGAGCATGGCTCTCATGACTCTGCGTGATTTTTCATGTATTGGCAGGGATGTCAATGTTTGAATTATTCACGCAGCTTTCATGACTCTGCGTGATTTTTTACATGTTGGCAGAAATGTCCATGTTGAATTATTCACGCAGCTTTTATGACTCTGCATGATTTTTCACATGTTGGCAGAAATGTCCATGTTGAATAATTCACGCAGCTTTCATGACTCTGCGTAATTTTTCACATGTTGGCAGAAATGTCCATGTTGAATAATTCACGCAGCTTCTGAGAGTCATCTTCTGGATAGATTAGTCTTTGATCTGTCAGCGTATTTTTGTCATTCTCACTTTAAATGTGATTCTGGCAATGATGCGTGACTTTTCATTCTAATCTGTCTGGACTTTGCGTGAATTAGTCATCTGCATGATTTTTGATAGTATATCTGTCTGAAGTCTGCGTGACTTATGAAATTTCTTTCGAACACTGCTATACATGCATAAGGCTCGTAGACATAGAAAATACATCTGACCTTGTCTTCTTTTATTTTCTGTAGTGAACATCAGAAGTGAAGAGGCAGATTATGAAGGGCACCTGAGTTTTTCATTTAAACATGATTTATCTCATGTGAAATTTCCTCAGTTTGACCTTCCAGAAGCCAGACTGTCGTTGTTGGCAAATCAAGACCATACAACTCTACTCTGTTTGATGAACGGTGAACCCTTTCAGAGCCTTGATTTGGTGTTCCACAAGAAACCAGCATTTCAGTTCGGGGATGCCATAGCACAGAAATCACAGCCAAAGGGCATCAGAGAGAAAGTATGCTTCTATTTCGAAGGCGATGCAGGACAGCCTATGTACTGGCCAAAGGTTTCTAGGGGCTTATCTATCATGAGATTCATGTATGCTAGTTATCCCCGAAAGATGTCCTGGTACTTAACAGAATATCAGCAGGCAAAGGCGAGCCATATCATTTACAGGAAGGAGGGATTCTTCAGTTCCCCAGAGAATCATGTATCCGTGTTCCGAGGTCTGAAGCCGGGATGCGTACCACCTGAAGACTCATCAATATTGATGCCATTCAGAACGCCTGTTTTCATAAACGCATTCATGGCCAACGAGAAGGCATTCTACCCCACAGATTCGACGCCGAGGACGAACGGCTTAATGAATCAAGAGAACGTGAGGTGGAAAACTTTGGTGCATTGGGCTTTGGAGAAGTTCGAGAGTGAGCTGAAGAAGATAAACCTTTATGACGCAATCGTCAATTCATCATACGGCTTCAGACCCAACCCCTTTTTGTTCCTGGCCTTAGTTGAGAGGTATAACTACAGGACGGGGACATTTATGACTCCCAAAGGGGAGATGGGCTTTGCCCTTCATGAGATGGAATACATCTCGCATCTGCCTTCAGGCACATTACCGTATGAAGAGTATGTGCCTACGACAGAATAGCTGAACTTTCTGTCAGAGAAGAATCCAGAGATGGTACACCTGTTTGAAGAGATGATGTGCCATTTCGACACATATACTCTATATTACAAGAGTACCAAGGAAGAAGCCGGCAACCACATCCAGAAGTGGATGTCCTATCTTTTCATGAACCGTGAAAAGGATGAGAAAAAGATAAACGAGAAGAGATGGTACCAGATTAACTCTTTCAAGCCTCTCTCTGAGAGTGAAATCATTTATTTACTAGAGAAGTATGATTGCAAGGATTTCACGATCGATGAAGACTGGTACGAGTTTAAGGCTGGAACCACTTTCAGCTCGTATGTGAGGCAGAGTGGAAAGACTCTGTCAAGGAACGGTCATTTGGCCGGATTCTTGTCACGACCCGCACCCTAGAGTTAGGGCACGAGAACGTAACAACGCCCAGCCTACGCCGCAGTGTCGGCAGTAGAACGCTGTCCTAGGTCTCAATACATCTAACAGTATAAGACTAAACAGTTTATACTTCCCGAATGGGGGTGACATAGCAGAATGTAAACTCAATCACATCTAAGGTAGAGCATAAAGGAAGATAGATAAAACATGAAATCGAAAAGAGATACAACAGATAGAAGTCTAAGTGTCTAAGATACAAACTCAGAATACATCTCAAAACCTAAATACAGTAATCCATAAATACAACTCAAGATAACTGAAAATAAACTATAAGCAAAAACCTTAGCTATCTATGCAACCTCTACTGTCTCCTCTAGGCTAGCAGGCAACCTCCAGGCTATTTGTAAAATTTATCAACAGGTCCAGTCAGGACAGGAACGAGCACAATACATCTCAACAAGTCATAGCAGGAAAGGAAATATAATCATGATAGAGAATAAAATACAGGATCTGAAGAAATAGCATAATATAAAAAGAGAGACTGTAGATAAATATCTATGATATATATAAAAAGAGACAGTGCTAGTGATTCAGAGTACTGCATAAACATGTGAATGGCTAAGGACTGATTCATGATTACACTACTGGAAATTGATTCATGATTACACTACTTGGATTTATTCACATGTTCACTTATACTCCTCCATCCCCAATCAATACACAAGGATCCATTCAAGTTACGTTAAGATTCATGATTATACTACGTTGCCCATAAAGGGTGATTCATGAATTGATTCGTGAAGGCTCGGTGATCATGAGGGTACATGAGTCACTAGCTGATTCCCGAAGATTTATGATGATAGAAGCATATGATACGTGATGTAAGTGAAATACACATGACAAAAGTATCTGATGCTTCCGAGAGGGATAATATCTCATGAAGGGATCCATATAGTACCAATCCGTGTTACCAACGTGTCAGCATCAAGTAAGATAGTCTAAAGCAGGAAATATAATCCTAAACATGATATGAAATGATCAGAGAATGTACTCGCCTGATATCTGAATGTCCAAGGTAAAGATACTGTCCGAGGAGAGGTGTCTGGCTCCTAATTAGAACAGTACAAGTCACAACATGTCCAGAAGGGTAATATAAAGCACTACAATGCATTCTACATGAATCTAGGTCAAACTAGGACAAAGTCAACCCTTGGTCAACTCTGGTCAACTGCACTAGTCAAACTAGGTCATGTCCTAACCCAGCAAGTCTTACTAGGCCTAACCAAGACTATCCTAGCAAGCACACATCAATACAAGGCTATACAAGCCAACATACACCCAACTCTATATAGCATGCAATTATTCAATACTCAAATAAGCAAGAATTCACATTGGATATACACTAGGTAATCTATTACTTTAAGCTATATATGTCTACACATATATACACATGCATATATTGGTATTCAACATTAGGTCTATAATCATGGCATTTCAAATGGTTATATAAACTTATATATTACAACACAATATGCTAACATATATATAATATACATACATAGCTAAGTTAACTATATTCATAAATACTTATTTAAGAGGCTATGTGTGTGTATGTGAACATGGCAAAGGGGCAAGTGAGGGTTAAATGGGCATACATAGTGTATACATATCAAAGAGTGTCAAAGTGTAAGTGAACAATGTGTCAAGTGTGATAGTGTCAACATAGTATAAGGGGGTACATGAGGTAATATAGGATTTGTGTTAACATAGAACATTACATCTCATTAACTTATATATTACATATATTACATCTATTATTATATTATATTCATGCTTACATTCATTCATCATTCATTTATTCTCTTGCACTACTATATGCACCATACATTACATACTATGGAACCTACATATTCATTACAAGCCATACTTATACATGCTTACATTAGATAGGATACTTACACCTCATACATTATTTATTTAAACATTTACTCATGCTTGCATTCTTTATTTAATTACATAATGTATATACATTAACATGGGTTAAAATCAAATAGAACATTATATTACACACAAGGGTGCACAAAATGCATATATCGAATAGTAACTCATACTAATAATCAATACTGTAACATCTCAGCATGAATTAAAATCTAGGATTAAAGTATGTTATAGATCTATGTGTTAGCTTTCTGAAACTTCAAACGGATCGCGTTTTCGTTTCCGAAAACTCCCGGAATCGCGAAAACACCGAGAACGCATTTATCTTTCGTACAGCTGACACTCAAATAATTCTCCAGAAAGTTACATAAAGAATTAGGCCTATTAACACATGTTTTTGGAAAGCTAACTTCAATACGCTTCATTTAAAAAAAATAGAAGATTAAATCGAGCTTTGAGCTAGAAGTTATGACATTTCTAAGTTAGGGCTGAAATTAAAAACGTGGATAAAAATCACGACGAATTTAGATAGTTTGAGCCAAAAGAATACACAATATATATCCTAATTATCCACAACAATAATAGCAATAATAATATGAGGAACCACACTCACAAACTTGATTATATAATCATCATGAACCATTTATTACATATATAAATATAGATACACTCTCATTACAATATATATATATATATATATATATATATATATATATATATATATATATATATATATATATATATATATATGTAACATGAACACATCCACAACACAAAGAACACTCCTATGACCTCCAAATGGACACAAAATGGACACAAATTGAGATACAACCATGGGGGTCATTCCTATGGGTTCAAAATAGACCTATATGCATGAGAAAATAAAAAGGAGAAGGGATTTATACCTCCCGGTAATCGAATCGAAGAAAAATCTTTCCGGAGCGACACCGACACGTAGAGATTCCAAAAGGACACGAGCGAGCTCCGAATCCTCCCAAACTTGGGTAGCTTCCTCCTTGGCTAGAATAGAGAAGGAAGGAAGAAGATTTGGTGGTGAAATAGAAGGATTTGGTGGAGAAATTGCTAGGGATTGCTCTCTAGGAATTTGGGGAAGAACAAGAGAGAGAAAAATAGATGGATAATGACAAATAGGAGGCTCAACCCTATCCTTATTGTGGCTGGCCATAAAGGTAGTTTTGTCCTATTAGGAAAAGTCCAAAAGCCCCTACTAACCTATTCTATGAGTATTAGGAAAGGGCTAATTGGTTGGGGCTAAATTAGTCATTCTAAAGTCTCTAATCACACTAACCTTATCCATAATAATTAGTCTAACCTCTAACTAAAATATTTCTATCATGTAGACTAAAATTAATATCATGTGGGCCATGCCTAACTAGTGTGTGGGTCCCACTAGAGTCAAACTACCCCCGGGTCCCCGTTTCAAGTCGGATTGAGTTGAAATTTGAACCCGACTCAAATAACCCCAAAACAATATCATAAATAATAAAATAATATCAAAATAATTCAAAGAGGTCAAATGTAAAAAATATCCTTAGGCCAAAAATGACATTAAAATATCATAATCACATGGTTAGGCTCTAGGTCAAACAGTCTCTAGGGTTTCACTAGCAAAACGTCAAAACCACAAGTCATTGATTTAAATAATTTTAAAATAATTTAAAATCACCAAAAATCATATCATGAATTAAATATCATTATTAAAATAATTATAAATACAAAATTTCAAAATTACCCTCATTTGGAAAACTGGGTGCTACAACTCTACCCACCTTAGAAAAATTTTGTCCTCAAAATTTAAGATCGATAGTACTCCTTCTAGAGCCTCTAACCTACCCAATATCTAAGATAACACTTCCTAACACTGGAATAATAAACGGACATCTAAAAAGTGTCAATCTAGGAATACCTCCAATACTGCTCTGCTGTACGGCGGTAATGAAACTTCAATAGAATATGGACTAGAACCTATATCCAAGGGACTGGACCTATTTTAAAGTGGTCTTAACTAAGGATGAAAAGGAACTGATCATAGGCTATACGTATGCTCAAACTATTATCTTCCTATTAACCATCTATTAATACATTCTATTACCATAGGAACGATGCATTACTAAGACATATAGGCCCCTATCTCTCATAACACATTTATACTCACCAAAAGACTAGTACATCCTATCAAGGTTGATACTATAATCTCTCATAAATCTCATAAGCTACATGTTTATAGACACACATCCCCATATCAAGGACTAACCTATATATATCTACAACTGATACTAATGGGGTGACGTCCCTATTTCCCAACAATCAAGGTCTATTTTTTTTTTCTAAATCATGCAATTTGAAAGAATAGTATACAAGGTCAGGGCATACCGTAGCAGTTGGAAGTCTCACCTAGGTACACTAATCATTCTAGGTCAAAACAGTACTATGGTATCAACACACAAACAATCTAGGGTGTCCTAATTGGGAAGGTAAGGGAACAACAATCATCAAGGTTGTAGGGCTATCTACCATCCTATATGAAAATTGATCATTAACAAGCAACTAAGAAATTATTAAAAGGTTACTATTCCATAAAATGGCAAAAATTAAAAATTTAGGCACAACAAATCACAAATAGATTTTTATTTTGACACGATCTAAGTTGATCAATTTCGGGATAAAACGAGATTTGGGCAAGAAGGAAAATCAATGAAATCAAAGCATGAGCACGAGCATCCAATGATGGAGGTTCAGGTCATGATTAAATTTAATTCGACTGAGTACGAATACGAGGTTCATAGGCGATAAAAAGATTTCAAGGAGAATTGTCAAGGCTGTCGCGAATGAGACTCTAGGGTCAAGTTTAACTATGTCTCCATTCTCGTAGATTGATACATAAAAAAGCGAACCAAAGTGCAATAGGTTGATCAGACCATCATGTACCGATTCTGATTAGACAATATGTTAGTGGGTGGCCACCCAATAATATATGTCATGATCAAGCTCGAAAATAGATAAGCTTGCAAAACTAAAGCTAATTTAGCAGCACAAGATATAAGGGTGGTAATGATGAAAGGAATTACATAGTCCAAGTTTCTTAACCAACGGGTCAAGTAATCAGATAAGGTACAAGGTTAAGCATCTAAGGAAACAAGCAGAACACCATCACATGTCGGGTCGAAAGAATTGAGTCAAGGCTGGATTTCTAATTGAAATAAGAAGAAATTTAGTATAATGGTAGAGGTTATAGTTTAGCCAGTTATATATCAAGAAAATAGAGTACAAGAAGACGGGTTTTAGTGGGACATGATATACCTACACGATGGTGAGCTCGTCTAGGTCTTGCATATAAGATTTGTTGGAGGGTAACAGCTAGTATTACATTCCGAATATCAAAGTCACGATAAGGAACGCCAAGGATCTCAATTAGAAAGTGGGAGTTCAAGAGGTGGTAATTAATGCACAAAAATAATGAAGATCGAGTTAGTCATCTGCTTCTGATACTCTTAAGTTCATCTGGTCATAACTTGCCAATCATATCTTTACCTCACCAGTCTCCATATGAAAATTTAACCTTTACTTAAACCCTTACCATGACTACCGTAGGAAATTTCCAATTTCCAAACATCACTCTTGAAGCACAGCCCTCACATTTAGGAATCAATATTAACCATTTATTTAAATTTCCAAGTTCTTTCACCTTGTCTTAAATTTGACCCAAAACCTCTAAATCCCGTTTACGAATTCCTTGAACTTGTTCAAATTGTTTTCCTCGTATTATTTAATTTAAATCTCTAGGCCTTACAAAACTTATCTTCCATCATAAAATTATTTTCTTTGACATACACCCTTGAATATTATTCTCTAAAAAATATTTCACAACAATCTTTAAACTTCCATAACTTTGTGTTCTCTCTATCCCTAGTCATTTCCTCGCAACATCTTGTTTAATATCCTTATTAAACACAATTAACTTCTCTTTTCCATTACTAACCTTCTACATAGCCTCAGAGTAAAAGTTTTCCCCAGAATCAATAACCAAGATTTTCTAAGTTCTCAAAACTAGGTTGACCTCTGATATTCTCATTAGTTTTGAATACACCTATAAACTATCTCATAACCCCAAATTTTTTCTAAATGTAATTGTTTCTAGATTGGCAGTATACATCTTCTTATTCTATTCGAGACCTTTACCACATTTCTATCTCAAGTTTCCATATGGGATACTCCACATTTGATTTCCTTTAGATCATCATAAAATAACCAGTTACGTCTTCTCTGAGCAACATAATTTACGTCACTTCCTTAGCCTTCCCCATGTAAAAGATACGAAGATTCAAGGGTTTCGAAGTACATCTGGTAGGGACGACAAGATATGGGTAATTAATGTAATGAGACAGAGTTTAAGATAAGAGGTAAATAAGAATGCAAGGAAATAATGGCGAGAAAGAATAATGAAGATATGTTCCTTCTCATCGGTTCAAACGAGAGGAACCCATCAAGCTTAAATTCAATAGCAAGGAATGAGGGTGAATCCAAACAAGAGGAAAAGGAATTCCAATTGAAGTTCAAAATAAGTTTCTCAGGGGTCGTCCCAGAAATCTCTCAAAGAATCCTAAGTGTGATTGAGTACCTTGGATTTGAAAATATTAATCCAAATACAAAATTAAATCAACAACTACAAAATTTTATCAAAATCATCAACTAATACCAAGATTCAAAGTTCTACAATGAATCCACAAAATCAAATTCAAATCAAGGAAAAAGGTGAATCAAAATAAGAAAAAGGAGTTTAAATCGGAATTCAAAATGAGATTCTCAAGGGTCATCCCAGGAATCTCTCAAGGAATCCTAACAGTGATTGAGTATCCTCTCATCCTAACATCTTAATTTATATATCCTATAGCAGGCTCATAGTAGTACAACTAAGTCGTTGCGCTACTACGAAATCGCACTAATGCGAATCTCGACCTGCATGGGCCACCACTAAAAACGTGTCACGACCCGCACCCTAGAGTTAGGACACGGGAACGTAACAACGCCCAGCCTACGCCGTAGTATCGGCGGTAGAACGCTGTCCTAGGTCTCAATGCATCTAACAGTATAAGACTAAACAGTTTATACTCCCCGAATGGGGGTGACATAGCAGAATATAAACTCAATCACATCTAAGGTAGAGCATAAAGGAAGATAGATAAAACATGATATCGAAAAGAGATACAACAGATAGAAGTCTAAGTGTCTAAGATACAAACTCAGAATACATCTCAAAACCTAAATACAGTAATCCATAAATACAACTCAAGATGACTGAAAATAAACTATAAGCAAAAACCTTAGCTATCTATGCAACCTCTACTGTCTCCTCTAGGCTAGCAGGCAACCTCCAGGCTATCTGTAAAATTTATCAACAAGTCCAGTCAGGATAGGTGCGAGCACAAAACATCTCAACAAGTCATAGCAGGAAAGAAAATATAATCATGCTAGAGAATAAAATACAGGATCTGAAGAAATAGCATAATGTAAAAAGAGAGACTGTAGGTAAATATCTATGATATATATAAAGAGAGACAGTGCTAGTGATTCAGAGTACTTCATAAACATGTGAATGGCTAAGGACTGATTCATGATTACACTACTGGAAATTGATTCATGATTACACTACTTGAATTTATTCACATGTTCACTTATACTCCCCCATCCCCAATCAATACATAAGGATCCATTCAAGTTACGTTAAGATTCATGATTATACTACGTTTCCCATAAAGGATGATTCATGAATTGATTTGTGAAGGCTCGGTGATCATGAGGGTACATGAGTCACTAGCTGATTCCCGAAGATTCATGATGATAGAAGCATATGATACGTGATGTAAGTGAAACACACATGAAAAAAGTATCTGATGCTCCCGAGAGGGATAACATCTCATGAAGGGATCCATATAGTACCAATCCGTGTTACCAACGTGTCAGCATCAAGTAAGATAGTCTAAAGCAGGAAATATAATCCTAAACATGATATGAAATGATCAGAGAATGTACTCGCCTGATATCTGAATGTCCAAGGTAAAGATACTGTCCGAGGAGAAGTGTCTAGCTCCTAATTAGAACAGTACAAGTCACAACATGTCCAGAAGGGTAATATAAAGCACTACAATACATTCTACATGAATCTAGGTCAAACTAGGCCAAAGTCAACCCTTGGTCAACTCTGGTCAACTGCACTAGTCAAACTAGGTCAAACTAGGTCATGTCCTAACCCAGCAAGTCTTACTAGGCCTAACCAAGACTATCCTAGCAAGCACACATCAATACAAGGCTATACAAGCCAACATACACCCAACTCTATATAGTATGCAATTATTCAATACTCAAATAAGCAAGAATTCACATTGGATATACACTAGGTAATCTATTACTTTAAGCTATATATGTCTACACATATATACACATGCATATATTGGTATTCAATATTAGGTCTATAATCATGGTATTTCAAATGGTTATATAAACTTATATATTACAACACAATATGCTAACATATATATAATATACATACATAGCTAAGTTAACTATATTCATAAATACTTATTTAAGAGGCTATGTGTGTGTATGTGAACATGGCAAAGGGGCAAGTGAGGGTTAAATGGGCATACATAGTGTATACATATCAAAGAGTGTCAAAGTGTAAGTGAACAATGTGTCAAGTGTGATAGTGTCAACATAGTGTAAGGGGGTACATGAGGTAATATAGGATTTGTGTTAACATAGAATATTACATCTCATTAACTTGTATATTACATACATTACATCTATTATTACATTACATTCATTCATCATTTATTTATTCTCTTGCACTACTATATGCACCATACATTACATACTATGGAACCTACATATTCATTACAAGCCATACTTATACATGCTTACATTAGATATGATACTTACACCTCATACATCATTTATTTAACCATTTACTCATGCTTGCATTCTTTATTTAATTACATAATGTATATACATTAACATGGGTTAAAATCAAATAGAACATTATATTACACACAAGGGTGCACAAAATGCATATGCCGAATAGTAACTCCTACTAATAATCAATACTGTAACATCTCAGCATGAATTAAAATCTAGGATTAAAGTATGTTATAGATCTATGTGTTAGCTTTCCGAAACTTCAAACGGATCGCGTTTTCGTTTGCAGAAACTCCCGAAATCGCGAAAACACCGAGAACGCATTTGTCTTTCGTACAGCTGACACTCAAATAATTCTCCAGAAAGTTACAGAAAGAGTTAGGCCTATTAATACATGTTTTTAGAAAGCTAACTTCAATACGCTTCTTTTAAAAAAAACGGGAGATTAAACCGAGATTTGAGCTAGAAGTTATGACATTTCTAAGTTAGGGCTGAAATTAAAAACGTGGATAAAAATTATGACGGATTTAGATAGTTTGAGCCAAAAGAATACACAATATATATCCTAATTATCCACAACAATAATAGCAATGATAATATGAGGAACCACACTCACAAACTTGATTATATAATCATCATGAACCATTTATTACATATATAAATATAGATACACTCTCATTACAATATATATATATATATAAATCTATATATGTAACATGAACACATCCACAACACAAAGGACACTCCTATGACCTCCAAATGGACACAAAATTGACACAAATGGAGATACAACTATGAGAGTCATTCCTATGGGTTCAAAATAGACCTATATGCATGAAAAAATAAAAAGGAGAAGGGATTTATACCTCCCGGTAATCGAATCGAAGAAAAACCTTTCCGGAGCGACACCGACACGTAGAGATTCCAAAAGGACATGAACGAGCTCCGAATCCTCCCAAACTTGGGTAGCTTCCTCCTTGGCTAGAATGGAGAAGGAAGGAAGAAGATTTGGTGGTGAAATAGAAGAATTTGGTAGAGAAATTGCTAGGAATTGCTCTCTAGGAATTTGGGGAAGAACAAGAGAGAGAAAAATAGATGGATAATGACAAATGGGAGGCTCAACCCTATCCTTATTGTGGCTGGCCGTAAAGGTGGTTTTGTCCTATTAGGAAAAGTCCAAAAGCCCCTACTAACCTATTCTATGAGTATTAGGAAAGGACTAATTGGTTGGGGCTAAATTAGTCATTCTAAAGTCTCTAATCACACTAACCTTATCCATAATAATTAGTCTAACCTCTAACTAAAATATTTATATCATGTAGACTAAAATTAATATCATGTGGGCCATGCCTAACTAGTGTGTGGGTCCCACTAGAGTCAAACTACCCCCGGGTCCCCGTTTCAAGTCGGATTGAGTTGAAATTCGAACCCGACTCAAATAACCCCAAAATAATATCATAAATAATAAAATAATATCAAAATAATTCAAAGAGGTCAAATGCAAAAAATATCCTTAGGCCAAAAATGACATTAAAATATCATAATCATATGGTTAGGCTCTAGGTCAAACAGTCTTTAGGGTTTCACTAGTAAAACTTCAAAACCACAAGTCATTGATTTAAATAATTTTAAAATAATTTAAAATCACTAAAAATCATATCATGAATTAAATATCATTATTAAAATATTTATAAATACGAAATTTTAAAATTACCCTCATTTGGAAAACTGGGTGCTACAATTCTTATCTCTTTGGTTAAGAAGATTCATCGTTCCTGGCTCCAGTTCTCTAGACAGAATACATAAAGGCGTTATCTTTGCAGCAGTACACCTTATATATGGTTATAAGATAGACTTGTTATCAGCGATGACCTGTAGGCTGAATGCAGGTCTTCGGAACTTTGTAACCAATATGCTATCTGATCAGAGGAGGATGATAGATGAATTTCCCAGAACAGTCTCTTTTTGAAGAAGTATTCTGGGGAAACTTTCTGGAAGGTTCACACTCTTCCAGAATGTAGAAATATTCTGAATCGAGCGTCACATTGGTCCATTCAATGTGTCCCTCCACCACTGGGTTATGAAAGCATGCCCTTGAATATGATAGATAGAAATAAGGGGAATAGGCTAGATGATGTAGCCTTTCAGTGGTTGCAGAGAATCCGGCCCTCTCATTTAGTATACCGTCATGAAGAAATGACGTATCTGGAGCCGTATTTACCAAGCCGATTTGCCAGGCAGTTTGGATATGACCAACTTCATGTTGGAAATGCCACGACCTGCCTCTCTGCTCGTGGAGGGCTTATTGACGGAGCTCGGGCCTGGAGATATTTTGCGGCTAGGGATACAAAAGTTGTATTCTCTATGCCGAATCCTTTATCCAGCACGGGGACGAAGATGCTTTACACATATGCTCGCTTCTATGTTTCGTCAAGCACCTTCAAGCCGAGTTTCCATCTGAAAACTTTTGTAGCGGAAGACGACCCAGCTCCATCAAAGAGGTCGAAGAAGAAAATTGTTATTCAACGATTTTCTCCAGAACCTGAAGATGAGACAGCAGAGGTTGAGCCCCTATATGACTTATTTCAAGAGCGAAGTTTTCATGATGAAGTTCTTCCTCCCATATTTGTATCCCTTTCTAAGAGGAAGAGAAGTGATGAATCTGAGACAGTCTCCAAAAAGAGTACTAAGTCTCAGACATCTAAGAAGAAAGAGAAAGGGGTCTCAGTAACTGCCACTTCATCTTTAGGTGGCATCTCAGTGGATGAAGATGATGCCGCCGATAAAGACAAAGATACCGATTAAGACGATGCTCCTTTGATAACAAGGAGGTCGAGAGACAGGTATGTCAAGAAGACCGTCGGCAAAATGAAGGGCAATGATCTCCTAGAAACGATTATGAGTGGAGGGGTCTTGCCAGAGATTAATGAAGCGGCTTCCACTGAGAAAACAGAATCTGATGATGTTCATCGTCCAGCAGCTTCAGCTGAACGGACTGAGGTAGAGTCCACTCGAGCTCAGAAAACAACTGCTCCGACAACAAGTGGAGTAGTTATTGAACCCTCAGAGACAAGGATGATCCCTTTTGAGCATGGGACAGAGGGCATCATCCAAGCATTGGATGATTAGATTGAATATTCTGAAGAAGAACCAGCCCCGGCAGAAGTTATGGAACAATCGGAAGTTCCAGAAACTCAAGTGGAAGAAAATATTTCTTTGGCCAGAGGCGATGAAGACGTGCCAACGTCCGAGCTATCAGCTGCTGATGACTTGTTGAAGAATGTTTGTAAAGACATCGTTCTTCGAACTGATATTCCAGGGGAAACAGAACCGGCAGTCAATACTGAACTTGCTATCATTACTATTCCTGAGATTCATCCATCTCAAGGAATAGATGAGGATGTGAACATCATGGACTCCGGATCAGAGACTCATCTTGAAGCCGGGGATGAAAAAGAGTCTGAAGAAGAAGAAGAAGCTGAAGATGGAGAGGATTGGCATGCTGGCACTTCTACTCCTTATGATGAATATAAAGTCAGAGGGAACAGAATGGAACTCGGCCCCGAACCTGCTCAATCTCCGGACAACGCTCCAGCACCCAGTAATTCTGAAGCTGGAAGCAGCCACATGAAGCAGGTGTCGGACACCATCATGGACCGGCTACGAGAAGACGCAAGACTCCCTCACCACATAGAATATGAACCTCAGCCTGGTATAATTTTATTTCAGATTCTGTTTTTACTGTTTCTTCTTCTTTAGATGCTGATTATTTTTTCTTTGACTAACAGGAACTGCTGCAGCAATGAGTTCGACTCATGCTCCACTTATCCAGGCTGATGCTGATGAAGGGAGTTCACACTTGCCAACTTCTCCAGTGGCACATACTTCCGTTCCCAGGATGGAGAACGTTCAAGCTTCTTCTTCCATGATGACAATGACTCCTGGGTTTGATACTGGACTAGCAAGAACTCTGGGAATGTATTCAGAGATCATTTACTCATATCTAGATACATACTCCAGACGTTTCTTGAAGGACGAAGCTATGCCTTTTTCTGAGCTTCGAACTATGATCAATTTCCCGCTCATGGCGTTGTGACATGCTGGTTGCGAATCTCAGTACATCTTCTTCGAATATCTCCTGGATGAGTTGGAAATAACTATCCGAAAATACTGGAAGACTAAGAAGGAATACATTCATTCTTTAACGGTGGCTGAGATTAGTCAACTAGAGCATGAAGCCCAGTCCCAGCAAGCTGCATTAGAAGCATTTCTTGCCTCTTCTTCTGAGAAATTAGTAGAAAAGGGTGAAGAAATATTAGCTACTCGTCAGAGAGTAGAGCTTCTGGAGAAAGATAAAGCATCTAAGGCTGAAGAGCTGCAGAAGTTGAAAGAGGAGTTGGCTCGTCTTCAAGAACGAATTGCTGTCATAGAAACAGAGCAAGCTGAGGTCAATGCTGCCTATATTTCTGAAGCCGAATGCTGTGAAACTCTTTAAAAGGAACGAGAGCAGATACAGACAGAGCAAATTGAAGAAGTTAACCGTCTCCAATCTGCTATTATCATTTTTGATGAACAAAATATCACAGTGGAAGCAGCTGAAAGAGTTCAAAAAGCTCATGAAGAGAAAATGAATGCTGTTCTTGATCGTATCAGGGAGCTAATAACTCTTAATAAATGAATCTTTTTCATTTTCACTTGTATTCAATGTTTTGATTCTGAATGAAAACAAATGAGAATTCTTGATCTGATTTATAGTTTTGCTGTTTTGGTAATGATATATTTATAAAAAAATATGTTCAGAGGTAAATAATACATGACACATTTTAATAGAATAGAATATACAAACAAACTTTATAATTCTATCAGATGATATTAAACCAGAAATGATCTTAGTTTAATACTGATTAGAAAAAATAGAATTCCGACATAAAAATATCTTTGAACTCAATTTTTCATGAATGGCTGAACCGTCAGGCATTTAATGAACGGGCGAACCGTCGGATGAAAATGAACGGATGAACCGTCAGGTATTAATGAACGGGCGAACCGTCGGATGAATGTGATAAATGAACGGATGAACCGTCAGGCATTAATGAACGGGCGAACCATCGGATGAATGTGATGCTTCATTATTTGAGGAACTTCTGCCTATAAATATAGCAGAAATCTGACAAGAACGAACACTTCTACTCTTCAACATAAAAATGTCGTCTGAAGAAGCATCCAAGAAAACTGAAATCGTTCCGAAGGTTCGGAAGGGCACTGAAGAACGCCTTGCCGATCCAGTTCAGCCGAAGGAGTTAGAAGCAGGCAAAGGTTCGTCTGCACCCAAGCCACCACGAGACATTCTGGACTTTCTACTTGATCCAGGATGAACTGAAGAAGAGGAAGCCATGAGGATGGCTGCTTGCAAGTTCCTCGTGGGTTCCAGTAAAGAAGTTCTCAGCTCTTTTGCTGATCGTATTTTCGAAAAGGACGGCAGCGGTCCGCGTCTAAATGTAGAGAAGGATGATAGTGACCTTCTTTAATATCATGTACTATCATATGATGAAATAAAATTTAAATTTTATTTATGAACTTGAGCTTTGGTTGCTGATTTACAAGTATTTATATTTATACATAATACTTTTTAAGGAATTTGCCATTAATAGGCATCATAACAATTCGACCATCCAGTTCTGAGAGTTGATAAGCTCCATTTGAGAAAACTCTGCTCACAACATAGGGACCTTCCCACTTTGCGTCAAATTTGCCTTTGCTCATATGAGTCATAGTCATAGGACGTCTGACTGTTAGAACAAGTTCTCCTTTCTGATATGCTCGAACTCTGACTTTCTTGTTAAAAGCTCTTGAGATTCTAGCTTGATAGAATTCGATATTCTGTTGAGCAGATAATCGTTTTTCATCCAGAGCTTCTAATTCCTGAAGTCGAAGACGATCATTATTCTCGGCGGTAAGTTCATTAGCGATTGCTATCCTTAAAGAAGGAATTTGAATCTCTAATGGGAGAACAGCTTCGCATCCATACACCAGAGAGAAAGGTGTACATTTAGTAGCATTACGAACGGTAGTACGGTAAGCCCACAAACATTCACCGAGTTTCTCACTCCAATTGCGTTTGTTAGTAGAGACAAACTTCTTTAAGAGTTTGATGATGATTTTGTTGAAAGCTTCTGCTAATCCGTTAGCTGCCGGATTATATGCAGTAGAAGCCACATTGTTGATCCGATGATCGTCACAGAATCGAGTAAATTTCTGGCTGACGAATTGTGGTCCATTATCATGAATAATGCGTCGGGGAACACCAAATCTGTAGATGACATGATGCTTGATAAAGTTGATGATATTGGAAGTTTTAACTTCTGATAAAGGAATAGCTTCGGCCCATTTGGAGAAATAATCAGTTATTGCGAGAATAAACCGATGACCTTTTGACGACGGCGGATTGATCGGACCGATAATGTCCATGTCCCAAGCTTCGAAGGGCCATGATGCTGTAACACCCAGTTTTCTAAAATGAGGGTAATTTTGAAATTTTATATTTTAATTTATTAATTATGATATTTAATTTGATAATATGATTTTTGGTGATTTTAATCATTTTTAAAACTATTTTTTTAAATCATGACTTATGATTTCGGTGTTTGTCTAGTGTAACCTTAGAGCCTAGCCATGTGATTAGGATATTGACTAGTACATTTTAACTTAGAGGGTATTTTGGTCATTTTAGGATTTATTTGAATTTAATATATTTTATTAGGATTTTTTGAATAATTTAATTGAATGGTTGATTTAAATACTAATTTAATTATTGCCTTGTGTTTTGGTTAGCCTAACCTAGATTGGACCTAACCTAGATGAGTCATGACTAACTTAGTGAGCCACTTTGAGAATTAGATGGGTTGGTTAAGGGGTTAAGTCAAGTTTAGTCATGGTTAAGTGATTTGCAAAGGACTAAGATAGAACCCTTTGTTCTAGGCCATCTATTTCCCTTGATTCAATCCTAGCCATAGGATAAAACCTAAAAACCCTAACCCTAACTTTTATGACCAGCGAAGACCCCCCTTGCCTATATAATGTCTCTATGGGGATTTGTGCCTCTTTCTTTATTAGTTCTTCATTTTCTTAAGGAATAGGTAAACCTCCATTGAATTTCTTCCTAGTTTAATCAATAGGACTCCTTTTTGATTGGAATTTCTTCCATTAGGATCTAATCAATGTTCTCTTGCTGTTTGTGGTGTTCAACCTCAGCTTTGGGGAAATTTGGAGAAGTTTGCTAGCAAGAGGAACCCCCCATTTGAGGCTTTTCTTGTATTTTGACACTAATAGGTAAATTAATATAAACACCATTAAAATTCTAGTTTTTTTGCATGTAGACCTAGCCCTAAGTGTCCTGGTCCTGTAGGTATGCCTAGACCTAGGTTTTGTGTCCATTTTGTGTCCTAAATGGACAATATCAGCCTATAGACCTAGGTGTTTGATGAAATGTCCCAAAGGACATTTCGGTTGAATTTTAGGAATGTGTTTGAATAAAAAATTAGGGTTTGGTCTTGCTTGTCGATTTCTGGTTGACTGATGTGATTATTGTGTCCTGTCGTGTCTGTATGGACACGTGAACACGCACGTTCCCGCACGGTAGCATTGCCCTGCTACTCGGGGGCAATTACTCCCTGTACACGACACGTGGACACCTAAGATTTGACACAGCCCTAGGGGCAGACACTGACACAAGGCCCTCAAAGTTTGAGACACTCTTGTGTCGTGTCGGACACGCACGAGGCTGTGCATTGATTTTATACTGTTTCGTTCAGCAGATTTTCGTACACTGATACGCTGTCTAGGACACGCCTGTGCGACTCGACACGGGGATTCAGGGTGTTGGACACATAGCCTGACACCTGGCAAACACGTGGGTGAGTGCACGAGTTGCGATGTGTCCTGTGTCGAGTGCACGACACGCGTGCACTCGTGCACGAGACTGCATTCAATTTATGTGTCTGTGTTGTGCTCGTTTTGGATTTCTGTGGATTGGACACGTCGTGTCATACTAGGGTGGACACGAATTGGATCCTAGGACACGTGCACATGTGTGTGTACCATTACCAACCATTAGGAGTTTATTTTAGTTTGATTTATTCATCAGATTTTCCAAATCCCCCCCAATTCCTGATACATGTTATTCATAGTTTTTCTCTCAGTTTACAATTTGGGCTTTTGCAATCATTTCACCTAGTTTAAATGCTGATTATAGTTGGTTTAATCCCCTGATATGGACCTCCTACTTGTAATCTATATATGGTTCAATTTATTGGGTCTTTGGTTGTGTTTTGATATATGAAATGAGTTTTTTTTTTAGTTTGAATAAACAAGAACTGAAAACTGTCAATTGTATGAACCTGAGTATATATATATGTTGAAATTTCTGAGATTTCATATATTGTAATTCCTGAGATTCCTTCTTGTTAAAACCTGAAAACTGAACCTTGTTTGATATGGGTTTTCCTAGTTCCTGGAACTACTAAACCTGAGATTCACTGATACTTGATTTCTTAATAGGCTGGAAACCAGAGATTGGTTCTTAATATCACCTAAATTGATTTCCATTTCTGTTCTCTATTTCAGTCCTAAGAACTGAGACTAAGTCCCATTCTTGAGAGTGGGTTCATATAGGCAAATGTGTTCTTGTTTTTCCAGTCTTCATATTAATCTGTTAATGCACAAATTTACATGTTAAGATGATGCACCTACATGATTTCTAACTATAGGGTGAGTTGGTTTGAATTTGTGTATGATTGGGACTGATTTCTAGGTAGGTTGATTTGGACTGATTTCCTGAAAATCGTTCCCTTCATATTGTTAATGTCCTGCATATGACACTACACACACACAGGGGATTAATGTACTTACACACATGTAACCCTTCACTGAATTGTATTCACATTGTCATGTGCTCACTGTTTTCCTGATCATTTCACTGAATTCCCATTTGTATGCACTGTTTATATACTTCACTAATTTCCAGATTTCCTATACCTGGACTGATTTCCTATGCCTAAAGCATGTACTGTTTTTTCTTTCCTTTTCGAATGAATTGTAGACTGTTACAGATTACCTATAAGTTGAAATTGGGTTTCAAACTCCTAATTCTCAGATTTTGGCTGCCTCCTATTCTCAGTTTTTCTTTTTGCCATTTCCAGTTTTATCAACTATGAACCCACATTCAATTTGCATTCTAATGTTTCATTTTTAAACATTGAACAAGGTGGTGATTTAAACTCAGGTTGAACTGAGCTTCATGGGCTCAGCTTCATTTTTTTTAACTGTAAGGATTTGGTTGAATTGGTGTTAGGATTTGAAAATGTGAACTGCCATTTCCCTATTCCTGGGAACTCATTACTGTTAGATGATAAACTGTTTTCAGTTTTACACCACACCATGCTTTCATGCATCCACACTACTTAACCATCATGCTGATAACTCCCTATTCTAAATCCTATTTCACACACATATGTAATAAATTGGAACATTTGAATATACACAAGTACACTGTAACATTCCTATCACTGTGGTTCAACTCAGCACACACTTGAGCACACACAGGCCACACTCTCACATGTTCACATTTATGCACACCCTATTAGCTAACTGTCATGTGGTAACACATGACACACCCTCACCCTCACACTCATGTACACACACACTCTAATTACCTTCTATCACACTCTCATGACACTATACCATGCCACACACTTTAACTCTATTGGCACTCTCTACACATTGCCTCTCTAACACACACACATGTATACCTTAATCTCTCTCTAAATCTCTATGTATATATGAATATATATAAATATGTATATAGGCTTGTATAATATGTAAAATAGGTAATACAATATATGCATGGATAATGTGGTATGTAAATTATAGGTTTGATAGCTTGTATAGACTTGTGATTGGTGTGTGATTACTAGACTAGGCTTGGTTAGGACTAGTGAGACTTGTTAAACTGGTTTAGGCTAGGACTTGACCTAGTTTGACTAGAGTGGTTGACTAGAGTTGACCAAGTGTCGACTTTAGCTTAGTTTGACCTAGACAACATGCAGATTTATTGTACATTTCATATATCACCCTCTGTATACATCTTGACTTATGTTGCTCTAACTAGGAGTCAGGTATCTCATCTCGGACAGTACATTTACTTCAGACATTCAGATACGAGGCGAGTACATTCTCTGATCATTTTATATCATGTTAGAATTATTTTCCTGCTTTAAATTACTTTACTTGATACTGTCATATTGGTCACACGGATTGGTACTATATAGATCCTTTCGTGAGATGTTATCCCCCTCGGGAGCATCGGATACAGCATATTTTGTACGTTTCACGAATCATCACGTATCTCTATGCTTCCTCTGATTCACGAACCGCCTGTGACACATGTACTCTCATGTTCACAGAGCCTTCATGAATCACCTTCACGTATCACTCATTTTATGAGCCATGTGAAGTTTCACGAACCTTAACATAACTTGAACGGATCTTTGTGTATTGATTGGGGTTGGGGGAGTAGAAATAGACATGTGAATATTATCTAAGTAGCTGTAGTCATAAACCACTTCCTTAGCTGTAGTCATGAACCTCCTATGCCATTCACATGTTTATATTTTACTCTGACTCACTAGTCACTATTAGTTCTCTATGTATAGTAGATATTTCTATTACAGTTCTCTTACATACTGCATTTCCTTCAGTATCTATATCTTACTTTACTGCATGATTATATTTTCTAACCTGCTATGAACTGTTGAGATGTATTGTGCTCGCTCCCGTCCTGACTGGACCTGTTAAAATTTTTACAGAGGATGATGAGGAACCCTGCACCCTTACTTGGAGCTTGCCTAGATGACACTCGCGACCTGGACCCCTGGGGAGGTTCAGACAGCTGCTCAGGATGATACCTTGTATAGTGTAGATAGCTTAGACTATTTCTCTTCATGTTTAGCTGTTGTCTTGGTTTCAGAGTTGTATATTGTAGAGATGTTGAGACTTGTACTTCTTTTCTGTTGTACCTCAGTTGAGGATTTCCTTATCTATTTCATCGTGCTATATTCTACCTTAGATTGTGATTGAGTTGTACCTCTGTGTTGGCCTCCTTATGGAGAGTATTTATATTTGTAAAGTTATAGTTCATGACCTAGAACAACGTTCTACCGCCGACACTGCGGCGTAGGCTGGGCGTTGTTACGTTCTCGTACCCTCACAGTGGGTGCAGGTCGTGACACGTTTTTAGTGGTGGCCCATGCAGGTCGAGTTTATGTAGTGGTATTCGAACTAGAGTATCACTACAGCCTGCAGTAGGATTAGGATATTTTTGGAGATACTCAATCACATTAGTAAAGACTCTTAACCCGATTCCTTTTGTCTAAAATTGTTGCTTATTAACTTCCCTTGGATATAAACTGTTCTCCTTTGAATTTTCGCTTCATTCTCAGAAATTGCTTCTTGTTTTGATCTGTTTTCATGATGGTTATGAAGACACGATCTCATCGCTTCGGTTCGGGGGATACTATCGAGAGGCTGGCCACCTCTCGTCCTGTTCATCAGGGCCTCGAGACCGCAGCTCCTGTTGTACCGACTTAGGTTGGCATTTCTGCTACATTGGAGTTGCACCTCTATCTGTACAGAGATTTTCTTCCGTCATTTCTGATTTCTCTCAGCAGCGGTGATTCATGCAGCATCAGCAGTAGACCAGGAGAAACTAGCAGGGCGAGCTATCGTCAGGACAGTCGAGGATGCACAGACCATTGAAGATCTTGCTGCAAGTTCCGTTCTTCTTGATTCCATTCCCAAAAATTGTCTTTTATAATTACCTTGAAATCCGATTCCATCTGTTCCTTGTTGATTGATTAATTTTGTCATGTTGTTCTTTTATCATGTTTGTTTTTCTTTTGAAAAAAATCATATGGGCTAGGTCACCTCAGTTATGGAATCTAGAATCTTCGATGGTCGTGTTAGTTGGCATAGTAAGGACATATAGTCAGATTTTGGATGTATTTCTCGGGTATGGGAATTTAAGGTTTTCGTCGTCGCATGCGGCAATGCAAAAATTTTAAATACCATGAACCTAAGGGTACGTACCTTAGTCAAGGACTCTGTGATTATCGTAGCCTTGCTCACTAGCATGATGAAGACTCTGGACAACATAATTTTGGACAGACGTATATGATTATCTGACGATATATTTGAGACTTTGATTGTGGGGTGTTTGACCTAGAACGACTGCTACCATCTTAATTTCGAGGACAAAATTTTTATAAGGTGGATAGGATTGTAACACCCAGTTTTCTAAAATGAGGGTAATTTTGAAATTTTATATTTTAATTTATTAATTATGATATTTAATTTGATAATATGATTTTTGGTAATTTTAATCATTTTTAAAACTATTTTTTTAAATCATGACTTATGATTTCGGTGTTTGTCTAGTGTAACCTTAGAGCCTAGCCATGTGATTAGGATGTTGACTGGTACATTTTAGCTTAGAGGGTATTTTGGTCATTTTAGGATTTATTTGAATTTAATATATTTTATTAGGAATTTTTGAATAATTTAATTGAATGGTTGATTTAAATACTAATTTAATTATTGCCTTGTGTTTTGGTTAGCCTAACCTATATTGGACCAAACCTAGATGAGTCATGACTAACTTAGTGAGCCACTTTGAGAATTAGATGGGTTGGTTAAGGGGTTAAGTCAAGTTTAGTCATGGTTAAGTGATTTGCAAAGGACTAAGATAGAACCCTTTGTTCTAGGCCATCTATTTCCCTTGATTCATTCCTAGCCATAGGATGAAACCTAAAAACCCTAACCCTAACTTTTATGACCAGCCAAGACCCCCCTTGCCTATATAATGTCTCTATGGGGATTTGTGCCTCTTTCTTTATTAGTTCTTCATTTTCTTAAGGAATAGGTAAGCCTCCATTGAATTTCTTCCTAGTTTAATCAATAGGACTCCTTTTTGATTGGAATTTCTTCCATTAGGATCTAATCAATGTTCTCTTGCTGTTTGTGGTGTTCAACCTCAGCTTTGGGGCAATTTGGAGAAGTTTGCTAGCAAGAGGAACCCCCCCATTTGAGACTTTTCTTGCATTTTGATACCAATAGGTAAATCAATGTAAACACCATTAAAATTCTAGTTTCTTTGCATGTAGACCTAGCCCTAAGTGTCCTGGTCCTCTAGGTATGCCTAGACCTAGGTTTTGTGTCCATTTCGTGTCCTAAATGGACACGTATCAGCCTATAGACCTAGGTGTTTGATGAAATGTCCCAAAGGACATTTCGGTTGAATTTTAGGAATGTGTTTGAATAGAAAATTAGGGTTTATTCTTGCTTGTCGATTTCTGGTTGACTGATGTGATTATTGTGTCCTGTCGTGTCTGCATGGACACGTAAACACGTACGTTCCCGCACGGTAGCATTGCCCTGCTACTCGGGGGCAATTACTCCCTGTACACGACACGTGGACACCTAAGATTTGACACAGCCCTAGGGGCAGACACTGACATAAGGTCCTCAAAGTTTGAGACACTCTCGTGTCGTGTCGGACACGCACGAGACTGTGCATTGATTTTATACTGTTTCGTTCAGCAGATTTTTGTACACTGATATGCTGTCTAGGACACGCCTGTGCGACTCGACACGGGGATTCAGGGTGTTGGATACATAGCCTGACACCTGGCAAACACGTAGGTGAGTGCACGAGTTGCGATGTGTCCTGTGTCGAGTGTACGACATGCGTGCACTCGTGCACGAGACTGCATTCAATTTCTGTGTCTGTGTTGTGCTCGTTTTAGATTTCTGTGGATTGGACACGTCGTGTCACACTAGGGTGGACACGAATTGGATCCTAGGACACGTGCACATGTGTGTGTACCATTACCAACCATTAGGAGTTTATTTTAGTTTGATTTATTCATCCGATTTTCCAAATCCCCCCCAATTCCTGATACATGCTATTCACAGTTTTTCTCTCAGTTTATAATTTGGGCTTTTACAATCATTTCACCTAGTTTAAATGCTGATTATAGTTGGTTTAAGCTCCTGATATGGACCTCCTACTTGTAATCTATATATGGTTCAATTTATTGGGTCTTTGGTTGTGTTTTGATATATGAAATGAGTTTTTTTTTAAGTTTGAATAAACAAGAACTGAAAACTGTCAATTGTATGAACCTGAGTATATATATATGTTTAAATTTCTGAGATTTCATATATTGTAATTCCTGAGATTCCTTCTTGTTAAAACCTGAAAACTGAACCTTGTTTGATATGGGATTTCCTAGTTCCTGGAAATACTAAACCTGAGATTCACTGATACTTGATTTCTTAATAGGCTGGAAACCAGAGATTGGTTCTTAATATCACCTAAATTGATTTCCATTTCTGTTCTCTATTTCAGTCCTAAGAACTGAGACTAAGTCCCATTCCTGAGAGTGGGTTCATATAGGCAAATGTGTTCTTGTTTTTCCAGTCTTCATATTAATCTGTTAATGCACAAATTTACATGTTAAGATGATGCACCTACATGATTTCTAACTATAGGGTGAGTTGGTTTGAATTTGTGTATGATTGGGACTGATTTCTAGGTAGGTTGATTTGGACTGATTTCCTAAAAATCGTTCCCTTCATATTGTTAATGTCCTGCATATGACACTACACACACACAGGGGATTAATGTACTTACACACATGTACCCCTTCACTGAATTGTATTCATATTGTCATGTGCTCACTGTTTTCCTGATCATTTTACTGAATTCCCATTTGTATGCACTGCTTATATACTTCACTAATTTCCAGATTTCCTATACCTGGACTGATTTCCTATGCCTAAAGCATGTACTGTTTTTCCCTTCCTTTTCGAATGAATTGTAGACTGTTACAGATTACCTATAAGCTGAAATTGGGTTTCAAACTCCTAATTCTCAGATTTTGGTTGCCTCCTATTCTCAGTTTTTCTTTTTGCCATTTCCAGTTTTATCAACTATGAACCCACATTCAATTTGCATTCTAATGTTTCATTTTTAAACATTGAACAAGGTGGTGATTTGAACTCAGGTTGAACTGAGCTTCATGGTCTCAGCTTCATTTTTTTAACTGTAAGGATTTGGTTGAATTGGTGTTAGGATTTGAAAATGTGAACTGCCATTTCCCTATTCCTGGGAACTCATTACTGTTAGATGATAAACTGTTTAAAGTTTTACACCACACCATGCTTTCATGCATCCACACTACTTAACCATCATGCTGATAACTTCCTGTTCTAATTCCTATTTCACACACATATGTAATGAATTGGAACATTTGAATATACACAAGTACACTGTAACATTCCTATCACTGTGGTTCAACTCAGCACACACTTGAGCACACACAGGCCACACTCTCACATGTTCACATTTATGCACACCCTATTAGCTAACTGTCATGTGGTAACACATGACAAACCCTCACCCTCACACTCATGTACACACACACTCTAATTACCTTCTATCACACTCTCATGACACTATACCATGCCACATACTTTAACTCTATTGGCACTCTCTACACATTGTCTCTCTAACACACACATGTATACCTTAATCTCTCTCTAAATCTCTATGTATATATGAATCTATGTAAATATGTATATAGGCTTGTATAATATGTAAAATAGGTAATACAATATATGCATGGATAATGTGGTATGTAAATTGTAGGTTTGATAGCTTGTATAGACTTGTGATTGGTGTGTGATTACTAGACTAGGCTTGGTTAGGACTAGTGATACTTGTTAAACTGGTTTGGGCTAGGACTTGACCTAGTTTGACTAGAGTGGTTGACTAGAGTTGACCAAGTGTCGACTTTAGCCTAGTTTGACCTAGACAGCATGCAGATGCATTGTACATTTTATATATCACCCTCTGTATACATCTTGACTTGTGTTGCTCTAACTAGGAGTCAGGTATCTCATCTCGGACAGTACATTTACTTCAGACATTCAGATACGAGACGAGTACATTCTCTGATCATTTTATATCCTGTTAGAATTATTTTCCTGCTTTAAATTACTTTACTTGATACTGTCACGTTGGTCACACGGATTGGTACTATATAGATCCTTTCATGAGATGTTATCCCCCTCGGGAGCATCGGATACAGCATGTTTTGTGCGTTTCACGAATCATCACGTATCTCTATGCTTCCTCTGATTCACGAACCGCCTGTGACACATGTACTCTCATGTTCACAGAGCCCCCATGAATCACCTTCACGTATCACTCATTTTATGAGCCATGTGAAGTTTCACGAACCTTAACATAACTTGAACGGATCTTTGTGTATTGATTGGGGTTAGGGGAGTAGAAATAGACATGTGAATATTATCCAAGTAGCTGTAGTCATGAACCACTTCCTTAGCTGTAGTCATGAACCTCCTATGCCATTCACATTTTATATTTTACTTTGACTCACTAGTCACTATTAGTTCTCTATGTATAGTAGATATTTCTATTACAGTTCTCTCTCTGATTACATACTGTATTTCCTTCAGTATCTATATCTTACTTTACTGTATGATTATATTTTCTAACCTGCTATGAACTGTTGAGATGTATTGTGCTCGCTCCCGTCCTGACTGGACCTGTTGAAAATTTTACAGAGGATGATGAGGAACCCTGCACCCTTACTTGGAGCTTGCCTAGATGACACTCGCGACCTGGACCCCTGGGGAGGTTCAGGCAGCTGCTCAGGATGATACCTTGTATAGTGTAGATAGCTTAGACTATTTCTCTTCATGTTTAGCTGTTGTCTTGGTTTCAGAGTTGTATATTGTAGAGATGTTGAGACTTGTACTTCTTTTCTGTTGTACCTCAGTTGAGGATTTCCTTATCTATTTCATCGTGCTATATTCTACCTTAGATTGTGATTGAGTTGTACCTCTGTGTTGGCCTCCTTATGGAGAGTATTTATATTTGTTAAGTTATAGTTCATGACCTAGAACAGCGTTCTACCGCCGACACTGCGGCGTAGGCTGGGCGTTGTTACGTTCTCGTACCCTCACAGTGGGTGCGGGTCGTGACAATGCTGCCGTTGGATGTAGAAATTCTGAGGGTTGATGAATAAAATCCACATGGATTTGACAGGCTTTACACTTCCTTGCATATTCGATGGCATCTGATACCATAGTGGGCCAATAGTAATCCATACGTCGAATACGGTCTTGAAGTTTTGGTCCAGGCTGATGTGCTCCACAAATTCTATTATGTGCTTCGCGGATAATTTGTTGAGCCTCATCACCGGCAATACATCGAAGAAGTAAACCATCATAAGCTCGACGATATAAGGTTTTTATAGTATGATTGTAATAGAACCTGAGTGATCGTCGTCTGATAGATGCTGCCTCACTCAGATTATCTGGAAGAATATCATACAATACAAAATCCAAGAAAGAAAGTCTCCAATCTTTATCCGTATTCTGAGTCTCAGTTGAATTACTAAAGATGAATTCCATGCTAGAATCAGATGAAGATGATAATGATTTACGACTTAATCCAAACCCTCTTGTTGCATTGACATCATGAGATATTGATTCTTCAATGTCAACTGGAAGTCTTAAAGTTAGATTGTTTTCGAGATAAAATAATTCTCGATTGCAGACAATAATTATTTGTTGACGTTTAATTGGAATAGCTAACACTGCCGCAAGATTAGCAAGAGCATCAGCTTCTGTGTTACATGCTCGCCTAACATGCTCGATGAAGAATCCTTCGAATGAAGAAGCCATAGATATAGCCGATCTATGATAAGGAACTAGATCTTGATGGCGAACTTCATAAGTACCCCTTATCTGATTGACAATGAGTTTAGAATCTCCATATGCTTCCAAATATTGAATATTTAGATGTTTAGCGAGTTGAAGACCAATAAGCAGTGCATTGTACTCAGCTACATTGTTTGAACATAGTTGATCGAGAGAATAAGCTCTTTGGATAGCAAGACCTTCTGGCAACACAAGAACGATTCCAACCCCAGCGACAATGTCACCATTAGGACCTATTCTTGAGGCTCCATCAAAGAATAGACGCCAAGTAGGATCTTCTTCAGCAATTTGGTTTGAATCTAGGACTTTATCTGGGATTTCATCATAGAGTTTTGAATTTTCTGGAATTGAATGAGCAGCCAGAAAATCGGCTAAAGCTTGTCCTTTGACTGATTTCTGAGGGATATAGTGCATATCATACTGAGCAAGTAAGATTCCCCAGTTAGCCAATCGAGAATTTAAAACACTCGGTTTCTTCATCATAACTCGTATAGGATTGATCCTGGAAATGATATGAATGGTCTGACCAATGATATAATGTCGTGTCTTTTGGACAGCGAACATCAAGGCTAGACATTCTTTTTCGACCGGTGAATATCGAGGTTCAGCTCCGATCATAGTACGACTGAGATAGTAAATGGCTTGTTCATGACCATTTTTATTCTTTTGAGCGAGCAATGCTCCCAATGAATGACTCATTGCTCGGGTGTATAGGAGGAACGGTAATCCTGAGACAGGAGGTACCAATACTGGAGGGCTCATCAGATATTGTTTTATATCATCGAATGCTTTCTGACATTCATCATTCCAGACAAAAGAAACACCTTTCTTCATAAGTTTATTGAATGGTCTGCAGCGTCCTGAAAGATTAGAGATGAATCTCCTGATATAAGCGATCCTTCCTTGAAATCCTCGTAGCTCTTTTAAGGTACGTGGAGGACGCATCTCTTGGATGGCTTTGATCTTCTCGGGATCTACGTGTATACCTTTCGAGGTAATGACGAAGCCGAGAAATTTGCCACTAGAGACGCCTAAGAAGGACTTAGTAGGGTTCATCTTTAGTTGATGCTTACGCATTAGATCAAAAATAGTCTTCAAATCTTGGATATGATCCGATTTTTGTCGACTTTTGACTGCAATATCATCAACTTAGCATTCGACTATTTTTCGCAAATGTTCACGGAATATAGTGCTCATAGCTCGTTGATAAGTTGCTCCTGCATTCTTGAGACCGAATGGCATCACTGTATAACAGTATGTACCGATCGGTGTTCTGAAGGAAGTGTGTTTCTCATCATCTGGAAACATTTTAATCTGATTGTACCCAGAATACCTGTCCATGAATGACATCCGTTCAAACCCACAGGTATTATCGATCATAACATCAGTAATTGGTAGAGGGAATTCGTCTTTAGGACATGCCGCAATGAGATCGCGGAAGTCTATGCATACTCTGATCTTGCCAGTCTTCTTAAGGACAGGAACTATATTAGCCACCCAATCGGGATGTTGTTCCTCTCTAATAAACCCAGAGGCCATGATTTTATTGACTTCAGCTTCAATTGCATCCATAATGTCTGGACAAAATTGTCGCTATTGTTGTTTGACCGGTTTAGCATTCGGCATGATATTGAGTTTATGAGTTACGATTTATGGATCAAGTCCTGGCATATCTATATAACTCCAAGCGAAGACATCGATGTATTCACGAATAAGTTTGACCATGTCTTGCTTATCAGTTTCTGAAAGACTTTCACTGATGAATATCAGTTTGGGGGATCCCTCTTCACCAACATCTATTTGAACAAGTTTATCTTCAGTCGGAGGTTCTTTTTGTTCGAATCGGAACTCCCATTGATTATCTAACCTTTGGGCCCATTGTTCTGATTCAGGTGAGATTTCAAACTCGTCTTCGTTTTCATCATCTTCAGAACCATCGACGGAAACCATGTTGGAAGACAGAATGTTGCGGTGGAAGTCGCCGATACTTGTATCAGAATCCCAAGAGGTAGTACTGGAAGAATCAGATCTCTTATCTTCTTCAGATTCGGGATCTTCATGGATAGTATTGATAAAGGGAGTAGGAGCAATATAACCTAATCCGTATTTCGTCCTTCCATATTTTAAAGGAGGAATCCGAACAGGCATTCTTCTTCCTCTCCCATTACTGAGGCCAGTTCTGAAGTCATAGCCCATATTTTTGATAATATCTTTAGATTGTTGACTATAACGACGTAGTTGTAATCTTCCAGTATCATCGTTTTTGTCATCATCTTCTAAATCAGAAGGATTCTGGGGCCCTTTGTAGAAGAATATTGGAATGTCTCCTGGCTTTCTACTAGGAACCAGAAAATATGAAGTTTGTACTAATTCTAGGGATATGTCTGTATGAAAAGTCTGTACAACTCCTATAGTTATTGTTCTCAAGTCATCTAACAAATGTAAATAACTATGAACATGATTACACACATCAATATACTGCAAAGATGGAGACTTTTCATTAAATTTAAAAGTAGAAGTATTTACATCGGGAGAAGGCTGAGCCTTAGAAATCTTAGCCAAATCAATGACTAAAGGGGGAGAAGAAGAACGAGAGGAAGTTTTGTTTCGATTAAGATCGATAACAAATGGCTCAGAAGAGGTGAGCTCCCTTGAAGCCTGAGATGGAAGAGTAGTCCGCCCTCCAACAGGGATTACCAGAGTATCCTGTTTTATATGTGAGGATACAGGAACTGTAGTACGCCCACTGACAGGAATGATCAGTGTATCTTGAGTAGACGACTGAGGTAATGGAGAGATCCGTCCGCTCACTGTAATAATGAAGGGGGCTTCTCCAGAAGATTTAGGAGATTGTTGCTGAGTAGTTCGACCTTTAACAAGAATTATCAAAGTCTCACTTTGCGGATCCTCTTTCTCCATAGCTTGTATCACCCTTGTATATTCTTCTTTGTACATCCGGGAATCATTGAAATAAGCTTTAACCCCATGGAAAGGATTTATATCAGCAACTTCCTTTTGTACTCTTCCATTGCTGTCAATGTATTTAAAACACTGATGAAGAGTAGAAGGCACCACATTATTTTCATGAAGAAAGGGCCTCCCTAGAAGAAGATTATAAGATCCCACGATCTCGATCACATAGAAAGTAACTTTGGATCTAAAATCGCCTATCTGGAGTTTCAGATGAATCTTTCCCAAAGGCTCGCTTCGGCTTTGAATGAATCCCAGGATAGTAGTAACCGTCTTGGAAAGCTTGTGAAGAGGGATTTTTAGTTCATCCAACAGACTCTTTGGCATTATACTTATAGCAGACCCTGGATCAATGAGGATACGGTCTACCTTCATCGTATCGATATAACCGGTGTAGTAGAGAGGCCGATCATGTCGATTATCCTCCAGTAGCATGCCATCTTGTGTAAAGGTGATATTTGGTATAATCTCCAATACACTGTTGCAATGTAAGCAAGTGGCAGGTTCTTCACCTGGCTTCTTTAATTATGCAAGACAAGAGTCAGCCTGAAGAAGTGCCTCACTTAACGTCTCCTGAGTCTCTTTAGAAAGACGTAGAAGTTCAAAAAGGGACATTCTAGCTGGAGTATTAACAAGTTGAGCTAGAATGTCGAAGTTATAAGGTTTCTGAAGCCCAAGAGGAGGGGACTTCTTGATTGGCTTATCAAATCGAGCCTGTTGTTTGCCTTTCTCAAGAGCTATGGGCTTGGAAGGAGTAGGTACAACTGGTGCAGTTGAAGGAATAGGTGCAGTAGATGATTCTTCTTCAAGAGGAACATTAGGAGCATCTTTGTCAGCAGGAGGGATATCAGGAGTATCCTCAGGACTCTTGGAATAATCCTTCAGATAAGGTTTCCCTGTTCGAGTAGCACCAGCAAGTGCTTCTTCTTTATCTTTTGGCTCTGTGTCAGAGGTAGATTCGAAAGAAGTCATATGACATGACTTAGTTTTCCCAGCCTTCTTAGATTTTCGGGAAGTAGTCTTTTGAAGAGGAGGAGATTCAAAATCTGCCACTAGATTAGGATGAATCCATATGATTTCTCCTGTTTCCATAGTGATTGGTACTAATCCTTCGGACTGTGGAGGAGGAATATTCACTATTTCAAGAGTGGCCTTGGGAATAGGTACAATCCCGCTTTCAAGGAGTTGAGGAGGGAAATCTCCGAATTGCATAGAGACGACATTGGAGGTAACAGTCTTATCTTTCGGAATAAGAGTGATAGCTCCAGATTTAATCATTTCCTGGATCTTTCCTTTCAGTACATAACATGTACGAACTGTGTGACCCAACATTCTGTGGTATGGACAATATTTAGGATGATCCGTCTTACCAGCTTCATCAGGTTTCTTGATTTCAGGCAATTGTATTTTATTACCTTTCAGCAGACATTCAAACATACCAAGAACATCATCGTCATCAAAAAAGTATTCTTCTTTGGGGCGAGGTGCTCTTGGTTGTTGAGTCGTAGAGGCATGAGGAGTTTGAACAGTCGATGCATCTTTACTCTGAAGATTAACTTCAAGGGTTTCTTTTCCCTTACGAGTATTGGATTTAGCATTATTGTTAGTACTTTGACCTATTTTTTTGGGAGTCATCTGTACTCCTAAACCTTTGAAAGTTTCAGCACTAATTTCTGCGGCTTTGGCACTAACTATGAAGGAAGGCCAATCTTGAAATTGAGTAGATCCTGTCCACATGATGATGATTGGTAACAAATTTGATTTGCATGTGTCGATGGTGACAGCATCAGGAGTGCCAAGAGGCATCTTCAGAGCTTCTCTTCGAAACCGTTCAATGAATTCCTCTGTAGTTTCATTATTTTTTTGCTTGATTCTTATAAGGGCAGACATAGTCATGTCATTGAGCCCTTCATAGAATCGTTCAAGAAACATTTGTTTGAAACCGGCAAATGAGGTAATACACCCATCCGGGAGACTTCTATACCATTCATAGGCCGTTCCTTTGAGACATCCGACAAATACCCGAGTAAGGAGGGCGTCACTTGGTTGCAACTGGTCAGTCATCACTTCAAAGTGATTAATAAATTGACTCGGAGAAGTGGTTCCATCATAGAATGAGATAGTAGGAGGCTTGTATTTAGGAGGATACGATACTTGCTTCTATTCTATCGGATAAGGTTGTTTGATGCCTAACCTTTGTAAACCATCCTTCTGTTTGAATGCCTCAAATTGAGTTCGGAGATTCCTCAATTCTTCAGTAACAACTCCGGAGGATTGTGGAGTTGTAGCTTGTAGAGAATAGTTGGAAGGAGGAACAGCATTATAAGCACTACCCCCAGCTCCAGAGTGACTAGGAACCGTTTGAGCTTGCCCAGGAGTATTGGATTGTACTGCTGGAGGAACATGTACTGGACTCATACCAGTGTCAATTGGTATGGCATCTGGTACAGTTTGTCGATTTTGCAGTTGGGTTGCCATGAGTTCATACATCGACTTCATAGTATCAGCCATAGATTTTATTTGCTGTTCCAAAGAAGCAATCCTTTGGTCTTGAGGAGTCATCGAAGAAGAAGGTTCATTGTTCAATTCAGTATTCCCATCCACCATATATGTTGTGACTGTACGAGGGATTGTTGATGAATTAGTGGATGTTGTATGTTCTGAATCACTGCTTTGTGTATCAAAGTCATTTGTAGGAGAATTACCCCAAGTAGGAAGAGGTGGGAAGTTAGATTCTCCAAGAAATTTAGAATAATCTTCAGAAACCGAAGCTCTTTGATTAGAAGCCATGACTCTTGATCTGGTGCCTCTATATACTCCATCTGGACTATCAGTTCTACCCCAGTGTCCCGAGAGGTCATGTTGACAGAAGCAAACAGAGGTTCATCTTCATCAGGCATAGGTTCACACTGAATCCGATTGAAGACAGATTGTCGTTTAGTTTGACATCTGCATTGCATTGTGACTCTCGGTTGGAAGTCACATTCATGATCAGCACGGTCATGATCCATTAATTGACATCTGCATTGAATTATGACTCTCGGCTGGAAGTCACATTCAGCATGGTCCATTGACACAGAATTATTCCTTCTCTTCTGTTGAAGGTGTTCTCATAGATCTGTCTGTGAAGATTAAGGTACATCAGAGAACATTCTTTGTGTATTTTTAGGAATATATTATCGGTTCTTGGGTCTTGATGGCTCTTGGTTATATAGAGAGTGATTAATGTGAGCCACATAATTTCTAGCATACTCTGCATCTGGATCTCTTGCTTTTGTTCCCGATTGGTATGGTTTTTTGACACTAGAAGTGCTTCCTAAACGGATTTGATCAAGTTTTGCTCTTAGATCAGTTGGAGGTAACACATTGGTTTTTGAAACTTGGAGTTTTCCTTCCATTGATCTGGATATCTGCAGAGAAGGAAGAGTTGAACCATCCCCTTGATTAGGAGTTGGTAACAGACCCTCTTTTGTAGACAAATTCTGTGCCCAATTTGAAGAAGTCGTAGAAGAAGACATTAAAAAATGTTTCTTCTTAGACTTATTCAAGTTTTGAGACATAGAATGTCCAGAAGGAAGAGTAGTCAAGAGACCATCTCCTTTTTTTTGACTAACAAAACTGTCAGTCAAAGCTGTTCCTGAAGTAAACACTACAGGAGCAGAAGAAACAATTAAAGAGTTATTTCTTTTCGAAGGGACTTTGTGAGCCATTTGTGGGGGAGTTCTAGCAAGACCACCCCCAGTTCTAGTAGAACTTGTCAAAGAAGGAGAGATAGCTAAAGAGCTATTCTTCTTAGAGTATGCTGGTGACAATTTGGCTAAGGAGCCAGTATTGTCTGCGTATGAAGTTTTGGCTAAAGAGCCAAATTTTGATGAAATATACGCTGGAACAGATTTGGCAAAGGAGCCGGTGCTGTCAGCGTGACTTTTGAATTTAGAAATACACGCTGGAACAGATTTGGCTAAGGAGCCAGTGCTGCCAGCGTGACTTTTGGGATTGAGATTGCACGCTGGAACAGGCTTGGCTAAGGAGCCAGTGTTGCTAGCGTAACTTTTGACTGCTGTCGTCTTCGAGCACACAAGAGTGTGCGTGCTTGCAGTAGAGTCCTTGCCAGTGTTAGGAGTAGACACTATGGCAGAAACTTCACCATTGGTTGCCAACAGAGTCTTAGGGACGTAGACAGATCGTCTCTTCGACTTGGCAATGGTGATGGAGGCTGAAGTGGGCTTGCCACCCTTAGCCCGCTGCATTTTTTCATAGGCGAGTTGATCGAATTGGATCGATATCACCTTCTTCGTCGAGCCGACTGACGAAGTGTCACATTGAGTTGTTGCCATCTCAGAAGAGGAGATGGTTTTTTCCAGCAGAGTCGCCAATTTGTTTTCCATAAATAAATTCACTTTATTTATTGTGTTTCTGGGAAAATTACAACTGTAGGAATCCGATCTAGAAGACGATCGCTTTATTCCTTAGACGATGCGAAGAAGAAAAGCTCTCAAAAATGCAACAACAATTTAGATATCTATGTATCTGTACAATGAATGAGAAAAGAACTCTATTTATAGAGTCAAAAATAACTGAAAAAGATAACTGTCTTCACAACCTGTGCATAGTTGAAAATCACGCAGGATTTAACATACGCAAGGTTATGAGCAGTTACTGGACGTGGCCTGTAACTGTTGGACACATGATAATCATGCATGAGTCGTGTGCAAGTTACAGGACACGCAGGTGAGAGATCGGTGGCATGGCTGCCACGTACTCAAATTTGATGAAATTTACGCAGACTTGGGTCTGAAAGCTTCAAAATCCACGCAGACTTGGGACAGAAAGCTTCAAAATCCACGCAGACTTGGGGCAGAAAGCTTCAGAATACACGCAGACTTGGGGCAAAAAGCTTCAGAATCCACGCAGACTTGGGGCAGAACTGCCAGCTGTCTTGATTCGACGTGCTTCGACTGACACAAAATCTCTGACATTGATTGCCTTTTGTCAGTTGCATTAAATGACAATATGCTCTTTTGGTACGCCAACTTGATGAAGGCTGAGTCTTGTTGAAGAAGTTTTCGAAAGTCACGCAATAGTCGACTATGATCTCTCCAGTTCCGTGCATACGTGGCATACGAGAAGACATTCTTTAACTGTCGTGCTGTCAGTCATAATGACACTCTGACAAATGATGAGCTGTCTCTGCGTGTATTTGAGAAAACATTGTCTGTCTAGATCAACTCAGCGTGAATTTTAGACTTTGTCCTAATCAACTCAGCATGAGTCGCCAATTTGTTTTCCATAAATAAATTCACTTTATTTATTGTGTTTCTGGGAAAATTACAACTGTAGGAATTCGATCTAGAAGACGATCACTTTATCCCTTAGACGATGTAAAGAAGAAAAGCTCTCAAAAATGCAACAGCAATTTAGATATCTATGTATCTGTACAATGAATGAGAAAAGAACTCTATTTATAGAGTCAAAAATAACTGAAAAAGATAACTGTCTTCACAACCTGTGCATAGTTGAAAATCACGTAGGATTTAACATACGCAAGGTTATGAGCAGTTACTGGATGTGGCCTGTAACTGTTGGACACATGACAATCATGCATGAGTCGTGTGCAAGTTACAGGACACGCAGGTGAGAGATCGGTGGCATGGCTGCCACGTACTCCAATTTGATGAAATTTACGCAGACTTGGGTCTGAAAGCTTCAAAATCCACGCAGACTTGGGGCAGAAAGCTTCAAAATCCATGCAGACTTGGGGCAGAAAGCTTCAGAATCCACGCAGACTTGGGACAAAAAGCTTCAGAATCCACGCAGACTTGGGGCAGAACTGCCAGCTGTCTTGATTCGACGTGCCTCGACTGACACAAAATCTCTGACATTGATTGCCTTTTGTCAGTTGCATTAAATGACAATAAGCACTTTTGGTACGCCAACTTGATGAAGGCTGAGTCTTGTTGAAGAAGATTTCGAAAGTCACGCAATAGTCAACTGTGATCTCTCGAGTTCCGTGCATACGTGGCATACGAGAAGACATTCTTTAACTATCGTGCTATCAGTCATAATGACACTCTGACAAATGATGAGCTGTCTCTGCGTGTATTTGAGATAACATTGTCTGTCTAGATCAACTCAGCGTGACTTTTAGACTTTGTCCTGATCAACTCAGCGTGACTTTTAGACTTTGTTCTGATCAACTCAGCGTGACTTTCATTTTTTAGGCCTACAAATTTACGCAGACTTGGGTCTGAAAGCTTCAAAATCCACGCAGACTTGGGGCAGAAAGCTTCAAAATCCACGCAGACTTGGGGCAGAAAGCTTCAGAATCCACGCAGACTTGGGGCAAAAAGCTTCAGAATCGTGGCAGAACTGCCAGCTGTCTTGATTCGACGTGCCTCGACTGACACAAAATCTCTGACATTGATTGCCTTTTGTCAGTTGCATTAAATGACAATAAGCTCTTTTGGTACGCCAACTTGATGAAGGCTGAGTCTTGTTGAAGAAGATTTCGAAAGTCACGCAAAAGTCGACTGTGATCTCTCGAGTTCCGTGCATACGTGGCATACGAGAAGACATTCTTTAACTGTCGTGCTGTCAGTCATAATGACACTCTGACAAATAATGAGCTGTCTCTGCGTGTATTTGAGAAAACATTGTCTGTCTAGATCAACTCAGCGTGACTTTTAGACTTTGTCCTGATCAACTCAGCGTAACTTTTAGACTTTGTTCTGATCAACTCAGCGTGACTTTCACTTTTTAGGCCTACAGCAGGGACGTGGTATTCGTCGAGGATCAGACCATGACCAACACTCAGGATTCCGAGACGCCTTCTGAGGCTGAGGAATTGCCTGAGTTAGAGTTATTTTGCTTCAAACAGTTTCTAGATGACATCGTAGAGGATCCAATTATGGGAGAGCCAGTACATGGAGTTGCTCCCAACCTTGATCATCATCCTGCTGATGGTGGTTAGGGTATCCCTCAAGAGGATGAGCATGTCGGGAAGGCAGTTCCTGAAGAGGATGAGACTGTTGGTATACAGCCAGCACCGGTAGCTCCACTGAGAATGAGCGACAGAGATCGTCGACCATCTACGAGATACTCACCGGGTGAGCATGTTATACTGACTGACAGGGGAGAGCCCAAAAGCTTTGCAGAGGCTATGGAAGATGAACACATGCAGGAGTGGATGCAGGCTATGCAGGAGGAGATGAGTTCCTTATACGCCAATTCCACTTATGAGCTGGTACGGTTGCCAAATGGCATGAAGGCTTTGAAGAATCGATGGGTGTTTAGAGTGAAGTAGACGGATGATGCTACTCGCCCTTGATACAAAGCGAGGCTGGTAGTTAAAGACTACGGTCAGCGAAAAGGCATAGATTATGATGAGATCTTTTTGCCAATCGTAAAACAGTCGTCTATTCGGGTTGCGCTAGCATTAGCAGCCAGTTTCGACTTAGAGGTCGAGTAGATGGACGTGAAGACGGCATTCCTCCACGGTGATCTTGAGGAGGAGTTATACATAGAGCAGCCAGAGAGATTCTGCGAGAAGGACAAGTCATATTTGGTCTGCCGGTTGAGGAAGAGCTTGTATAGTCTGAAGCAAGCACCGAAGCAGCGGTACAAAAAATTTGAGTCATTTATGGGGGAGCATGGTTATGCATGGGCGACGTCGGACCATTGCATATTTGGGAGGTATATTGCCGAGGATGATTTCATCATTTTATTACTCTATGTTGATGACATGCTATTAGTGGGTCGGAATGCCACTAGAATAGCGGAGTTGAAGCACCAACTGGGCGTGGCCTTCTTTATGAAGGATTTAGGTGCGGCAAAGACGATACTTGGGATGGAGATCAGTCGAGAGAGAGAGAGAGTCCAAGCTGCTACACTTGTTCCAAAAGAAGTACATTCACCGGGTACTTCAATATTTCGGGATGGACGGGTAGAAGAAAGTCAGTTGGCCCCTTGCGGCTCACTTTAAGTTCACTGAGGAGCAGTGTCCATCTACCGAGGACGAAAAAGAATATATGAAGTGGATTCCACATGCCTCAGCTGTGGGAAGCCTTATGCATGATATGGTGTGTACGAGGCCAGACATCGCTCATGCAGTTGGCACAGTTAGCAGATACCTTTCAAGTCCTAGTAGGATAAATTGGAGTGCGGTCAAGTGGATTCTATGATACCTTCAGGGCACTTTTGATTGGAGACTTTCTTTTGGTAGTGACGAGCCGAAGCTGGTTGGGTATACCGACGTTGATATGGCTGGAGATGTAGACACGAGGCGATCGACTTCGGGCTATGTGATGATGTTTACTGGAGGAGCGGTATCGTGGCTGTAATGTCTGTGGTTCGTATTACGTATCTTGGTATACGTGTACGTATTCTTGACTCGTATTGCATATTTTCCTGCATGGTTATTTTGGTATTTCCTTCTTGGTTCGGTTCAACTTATTGCTGGTTCGACTTGACCTGATTTTAGGTGGACCGAACCCCCACCTACCACCACCACCACCCTTAGGTGGACCGAACTCCCCACCTCCCGTTGCTCTGCTTTTCACACCGCTTGCGTTAGTTTTGGTTTTGTTTTCTGAATGCGTTTTCGTGAATATTTTTAATGGTTTTCATGGCTTGTATTTCGAACTCGCATTTCCTATTGAACTCCTTGAATAATGCAGTGTTCTAATCGGTTGCTTGTGCAATTTCAGGTAATCGCATAGGCGACGTCTAGCGCGACCAATAAGTTCTCTCGCCAAAGTAAACTCATGGTGAGTGGCTGACCCTTCTCTTCTCGACCCTCTTCTTAGGCAAAATCGATAGTGTTGTTGCGAATGAAAAGATAAATGCAAGGGCACGAACACAGAAAAAAGGATTGAGTTTTCAAAGAGAATGTAGGCTATGTCTTAATAACTAAAAAGAAAAATATATCTTCACACGGTTATGGACAACTTGTCGACAAGACGATAGTTTCCTCGAGTGGCAACCCGAGTCCACGGGAACGTTTCGGCCTAGGAGGAAACAGGATATAGTCGTGCATAAGGTTTCAGCACAGGTTAAGCGAAGACTTGCAACGGAGCTAGCTACTTGCGTTGAAAGGACCCCGATTAACAAAGCTATACGTCCAGGATGGCTTGTGATGCCAGTGACCAATCACACGTAATGTTGCACCTGGTATGGAAATAATAACAATTGACAGGGAAGAACATGGTAAGTTTCATAAGGTGCGGCGCGGTCCGTCGTGAGTAAGTTTCGGCATAAATTTCATTGTTTGTCATATGCTTGTTGAAATCTATTAGGATGGTTAGAAACCTTCATACATTAAGTCATATAAACTCTTCAACCAAATGAGAGCTTGGAACTTAAATAGCCACGCACCAGTACAAAGTGTAATTTACTGATCCTCACTCTCCACGCAGGTACCCCAAACTACGAAGGGCGTGCCGCTTAAAATCTCAAGGCAGCATGGACACTTTGAAGCCTCGTCCGCTTGTGAAGGCTTGTTTTCTGGATTTCCTTTTGAAGAAGACCCGCACTCAGTCCAAAAGAAAAGATGGCGACCCGACTTCCCACGATAGCAGGTGGAAATATGTAATAGTTTTTGCTTGTATAAAGGGGTGTAATGTATGGAACGATTATCTCATCGGCGTTCATTTTGTAAGTCGAGTCATGTTGTAGCCCGCGCGACAATGAATGTAATGAAGTCAATGTAAATGAAGTTTTATTATCAATGAAAAAGTTTACTTCTATTTCAAATGTGTCAATCAATTTCTCTGCGTACTCTAATTTGATGTTGTGTTTCGGATAACCTTATGACGATGCCTTGTGCGATCGCAACTTAGGTTCGCACGACATCACGCCCGGGGGACGACTATCGATTCTACGGAATCGGGACATGACATAATGGTATCAGAGCACGGCTTTACATCCTTTGGCCTCGCGCCTAGAGTTCCAACCTTTGACCTCGCATCGATGAGATAAGTTGTTCTATACAATGAGTCCGTAATAATTTGTGACTGATGCGTTTGCCTTCGTATCGCAGAAGTGACGGAATCCACGGTCGAGCAAGAACAGAGTGCTTCTAGCGGCTCTATTAGTTCGTATCGATCACGGTGCGGACCTTCTAACGATACCATCGAAAGTTGGAGGCGCAGAGAAACCAGTCCGAGAATCGACATCAACAGACGGAGGAACGACAGGCCCAGTTCGAAGCTCGCTTCGACGCACACGCGAAACTTCAACAAAAGTAGCTGGATATCCTACAGCAGATCGTCCAAACAATGGCGACCAAAGGAAATTCTACAACTGTGCCTACCGGGCCGACGATCCAACCCATTGAAGTCGACATGGCGGAGCCTGAGCGTCAACTAGCGACACTGAAAAAGTACAACTTTGAAGTGTCAGAATTCAAGAAGGCGTGTCGTACTACCTTCAGCGGCACCGAGGGTCCCTCCATGGCAATCGACTGGTTGGAAGAGCTGGAAGATCACTTCGAGCTGCTCGGCATTAAAGAATCCAAGCAAGTCGCCTGTGCACAACTTCAGCTACGGTTGAACGCGTACGACTGGTGGGCCGTGCATAAGCGAGCGATCCGACGCGACAACAACTAAACATCGATCGCTTGGGCCACGTTCCGCAAAGCCTTTGAAGTCGAATACCTTCCGTCAGCCGTTTGTCAAGCGAAGAAGAATAAATTCATGCAGTTGAGACAGGGAAATCAGACAGTAGAACAGTACGCCACAGAATTCAACAAGTTGTCAAAGTTTGCTAGTGCGTTTCTGCCTACAGAGGAGTGCCGCATGCGACGGTTCAAAGTGGGTCTGCGACAATCTATCGGTGCGCATGTCGGGGTCCCGGAGTACAAGACCATGGGCGAGGCTCTGAATCACGCCCTCCGCCTTGAGAAACTGCATCCTTCCGGTGCTGACGACGTTGTGCGCCACTCCAATCACAAACGTCCTAGCTATACCGGAGGCAACAATCACGCGTCAAAGCGTCCGAACTATGGCGGTTACCAGGGACATAACCCATCATCGCGATGTACCAAGTACGGTTTCTTTTGGCATGAGGCGAGCATGTGCTTTGTCTATGAAGGGGGATGCTTTGTTTGCGGATATAAGGGTCACCACAAGAAAGATTGCATGGTCCGTAGACCAAATCATTCCAACGCACCACCACAACAACACCGCCAGGAGAATCGAGGACAGGCGCCCCGACCTCCTCAGCACGCTCAATCCAACAACCAAGGCCGATACCCTAATGCTCAGGGGCGTGTCTTTGCTCTGACTCGAGACGAGGCTTTTGCTTCCGATACTGTCGTGACAGGTATATTGAACTTCAATAATGTACCTGCTCGTGTGTTATTTGATTCAGGCGCATCGTATACTTTCATATCGGCGGACTTCGCCGCCGAACACAAATTTTCTACAATATTGTTAGACCTTGACCTTAGCGTAAGTATGCCTTCGGGCGTGCCACTACTCACAAACTTAGCCTGCGGGGGAGGAACCATATGTATCGGGGGTCAAAAGATCGGTCTTGATGCGATAGTTCTAGACATGAAGGACTTCGACATCATACTGGGCATGGATTGGCTCGGTCCGTGCAACACAACCATAGACTGGGCTAAAAAGAAGGTCATATTCCGTATACCTGGAGTTCCTGAATTCTGCTACTCGTGTGGTGAGGCGTCGTCGACCTGCATGGTGATCTCAGTAATATCTGCTCGACGGATGCTGCATTCCGGCTGCAAAGGCTATCTAGCTTCCGTTCGAGACATGCGACAGGATGGTGCAAACGCGGGTCAGACCAACGTTGTGGCAGAATTTCCAAACGTATTCTCGGACGAGCTACCTGGCATGCCGCCCGATCGAGAAATAGAGTTCACCATCGACACATTCTCCGACACCAGGCCGATCTCGAAAGCCCCGTACAGAATGGCCCCTGCAGAATTGAAAGAATTGAAGGCACAACTTCAGGAATTACTTGATAGAGGTTTTATCCGTCCGAGTGTCTCGCCATGGGGTGCGCCCGTGCTATTAGTGAAGAAGAAGGATGGATCGATGCGGCTCTGCATCGACTATCGGGAATTGAACAAAGCCACTGTCCGAAACAAATACCCTCTGTCCCGTATCGACGACTTATTCGACCAGCTCCAAGGTATAATGGTGTTTTTGAAGATTAATCTACGATCGGGTTATCACCAACTCAAAGTCAAGCTAGATGACGTGCTGAAGTCTGCCTTCCGTACTCGTTATGGCCACTGCGAGTTCTTGGTAATACCGTTCGGTCTGACAAATGCCCCTGTCGTCTTCACGGATCTAATGAATCGGGTGTTCCGTCCGTTCGTTGACAAGTTCGTAGTCGTCTTCATCGACGACATCCTCGTCTACTCGAAGGATCGAGCGCAACATGCAGAGCATCTGCGGACGGTACTCCAAACCCTTCGAGAGAATCAATTGTACACGAAGATGAGCAAGTGCTAGTTCTGGCTGAATAGCGTCTCATTCCTTGGGCACATCATCTCCTCCGCGGGCATCGCAGTCGATCCGAAGAAAGTCGAGGCAGTTGCTGATTGGAAACTACCCGCATCAGTTAACGAAATTCGAAGCTTCCTAGGCTTGGCAGGATACTACCGATGCTTCGTGAAGGACTTCACGAAGATCGCATCGTCGTTGACTCGTCTCACCCAGAAAGGAGTCGCATTCAGGTGGTCAGACGACTGTGAAGCTTCCTTCCAGGAGCTCAAATAACGGCTTGTTTTGGCCCCGATACTTGCTCTTCCTGAAGGGACAGAGGAATTTCAAATCTTCAGTGATGCTTCCGGCCAGGGCTTAGGGTGTGTGCTCATGCAGCGGGATAAGGTGATATCTTTTACTTCCCGACAGTTGAAGCCGTACGAGAAGAACTACCCCACGCATGACCTAGAATTAGCGGCGATTGTGTTTGCGTTGAAGCTGTGGCGTCACTATCTCTATGGCGTGGCGTGCAGGATTTATACGGACCACAAAAGCCTCAAGTATCTCTTCACCCAGAAAGAATTGAATTTGTGGCAGAGGTGATGGCTTGAGCTGATTAAAGAATATAACTTGTTAATCGACTACACGCCGGGCAAGGGAAATGTGGTAGCGGATGCGCTGAGCCGGAAGTACTTAGCTTCGTTATGCATCAACGACCGACTGCTGCGTGACTTGGAAGGAATGGGCATTGAACTCCGAGTTCGTTTCAGAGACGTGAAACTAGCGCAACTACGAGTGGAACCGAGCCTACTAGAGAGGATCAAGTCTGCACAGAAGGACGACCCATACCTGGAGAAGATGCAGAAGCTGATATCGACAGGGAAAGCGTCCGACTTTGCAGAGGACGAGTCGGGAGTGTTGCGCGTGAAGGGACGGCTATGCGTACCGGACGATGCAGAACTTAGAAAGGAGATAATATCGGAGACGCATTATGCAAAATATTCCTTGCATCCTGGCAGCACCAAGATGTATAAGGACCTTCGCGTTGTCTTTTGGTGGCATGACATGAAGAGGGACGTAGCGCTCTTTGCATCAAAATGTATGGCCTGTCAGCAAGTCAAAGCCGAGCACCAGCGACCGGGCGGGGAGATGCAGAACCTTGCCATTCCAGAGTGGAAATAGGATCACATCACTATGGACTTCGTTGTTGGCTTGCCGAAGACGCCGCTGGGAAACGATACCGTCTGGATCATCGTCGATCGACTAACCAAATCAGCGCACTTTATCGCCATCAAAGTTACTTAGAGCATCGACTGCCTTGCTAAGATATACCTTGATGAGATAGTTCGGCTGTACGGGGTCCCAGTTTCTATCATCTCTAATCGGGATGGACGGTTCGTAGCACCCTTCTGGAGTAGTCTACATTCAGCATTGGGGACCAAGTTGAAGTTCAGCTCAGCTTATCATCCTCAGACTGACGGCCAAACAGAGCGGGTGAACCAAATTCTCGAAGACATGTTGCGACTTTGTGCGATCGACTTGAAGTCAAGTTGGGACGTCCATCTACCGCTGGCCGAGTTTGCGTACAACAACAGCTATCAGTCCAGCATCCAAATGGCACCGCATGAAGCTTTGTACGGCCGGAAGTACAGATCGTCTATTTGCTGGGATGAAGTCGGAGAACGGCAGATACTTGGTCCGGAGCTGGTGGAACAGACTGTGCAGAAGGTCAAGTTGATACGAGAGAGATTGAAGATAGCACAAAGCCGACAGAAAAGCTATGCCGACACGTACCGACGCCCCCTCGAGTTCTCGAAAGACGACCATGTATTCCTGAAGGTGATGCCTATGCGTGGAGTTTCCCGGTTCGGTATGAAAGGAAAGTTGAGCCCAAGATTTGTTGGCCCGTTCGAAATATTGAAGCGAGTCGTGCCGGTAGCTACTCGCCCTCGATACAAAGCGAGGCTGGTAGTTAAAGGCTACGGTCAGCGAAAAGGCATGGATTATGATGATATCTTTTCGCCAATCGTAAAGCAGTCGTCTATTCGGGTGGTGCTAGCATTAGCAGCCAGTTTCGACTTAGAGGTCGAGCAGATGGACGTGAAGACGGCATTCCTCCACGGTGATCTTGAGGAGGAGTTATACATAGAGCAGCCAGAGAGATTCTGTGAGAAGGGCAAGTCACATTTGGTCTGCCGGTTGAGGAAGAGCTTGTATGGTCTGAAGCAAGCTCCGAAGAGCGGTACAAAAAATTTGAGTCGTTTATGGGGGAGCATGGTTATGTATGGGCGACGTCGGACCATTGCATATTTGGGAGGTACATTGCCGAGGATGATTTCATCATTTTATTGCTCTATGTTGATGACATGCTATTAGTGGGTCGGAATGCCACTAGGATAGCAGAGTTGAAGCACCAACTGGGCGTGGCCTTCTCTATGAAGGATTTGGGTGCATCAAAGACGATTCTTGGGATGGAGATCAGTCGAGAGAGAGAGAGAGAGAGAGAGACTCCAAGCTGCTACACTTATTCCAAAAGAAGTATATTCACCGGGTACTTCAGCATTTCGGGATGGACGGGTCGAAGAAAGTGAGTTGCCCCCTTGTGGCTCACTTTAAGTTCACTGAGGAGCAGTGTCCATCTACCGAGGACGAAAAAGAATATATGAAGCGGGTTCCATATGCCTCAGCTGTGGGAAGCCTTATGTATGATATGGTGTGTACGAGGCCAGACATCGCTCATGCAGTTAGCACAGTTAGCAAATACCTTTCAAATCCTGGAAGGGTATATTGGAGTACGATCAAGTGGATTCTATGATACCTTCTGTCACGAACCGCACCCTAGAGTAAGGGCACGAGAAGTGGGTACGTCCAGCCTACGCCGCAGTGTCGGCGGTAGAACGCTGTCCTAGGTTACTATCTAATCAACAACTCATGCAATTATATAATGTACTTGTCAAATCTCAACTCCGAACGGAGGACAAGTATAGATATAATGAATCTCAATCACAGTCTAAGAACGATAAGATATCACAGAAGTTATAACTAAAAACTAAACAACAACATTTAAAAACTGCTAAATAATAATATCTCAAACAAACTCAAAAACAAACTCGTATCTCAAGTTATTACAATTCAAATTCTAAAACATGAAAAGTAAACCAAGTCTACTAGCTAGTCTCCCGATCACTCCTGAGTGTCGGGGCCATAGGTAGCTAAGTCATCTCCTGCTCCAAGGCAAGTAGGACAAACGTCGTCAGGGCAGTCATTTGTAATATTTTCAACAGGTCTAGTCAGGACAGAAACGAGTACAAATTATCAAGAAATTCCAAGTAAATGACAGAGAACTATAAAGCAGTTATAGACAGTTTTATTGATGAATATGGTAGTTTGTATACAGGTGATGGTATAGAGAACAGTTAAGATACAAGGGAAGTAAGATAAGTAAAACAAGAGAAGAACCATAGCAAATAAGACTGTAAATAGAAACTAGCTGAACTAGAGCAACATGATATAAGTCCAGAATATAAATATAACAAGTGCAAAACTCAAGTAAATCCAGACAACATGAATCTGGTACCAGGTGATTCCAGTACAAGATGAGTCCGGTATGAGGTGAGTCCAGTCTGTGATCAAAGGTTCCAGGGCGAGTCCAGCCTATACTCTAACAGTGTGTTTTAAAATACCGAGATCGACATGTAAACGGCTGTAGGTAATACGGCACACCGCACACTCGGCCAAGTGTGGGATGGCTATCATTCCAGAATAATTCCAAGGGAATGGTTCCAGTATTTGGGAATGTTCACATGTCTACTCCAATATTTTCCCGCCCGCAAGTACAAATGAATCCAGAAAATGATACGAGAATCGAGATGAGTCCAGCCAAACGTAATGATACCAGCAAAAGATTCCAGAGTGATTCCAGGGTGATTCCAGTATGTGATTCCAGTAGGTGATGCCAGTAGTGGTTCCAGAAGGTGATGCCAGTAGTGATTCCAGAAATAGAGGCCAGACAGATGGTATGTGTGTCGCATACATGAATCCAGAAATATCCATACGTGTTGTAAGAATCCATAAAACTAACTAGAACTGAAGTACAGTAATTGACAAGTAAATGAAAGAACTATCAGAGAATGTACTCGTCTGATACTCTGAAAAGAGTAATGAAATATCAGATGTCTGCACCGGAGTCACAATGTCCTAAATAGAGCAGTACAGGTTATAATGTGTTTAAAACAAGGTAAATGAAGTATACGATACAATCTACATGATTTCTAGGTCAATATAGGTCAAAGTCAACTCTAAGTCAAACCTGGTCAACTGTCTAGGTCAAAGTAGGTCCAAGTCAAACTTGGTCAACTCTGGGTTAAGCCAAGTCAACATCTAGGGTATTGGTCAACTCTCTAGGCCACTAGGTCAACACTAGGCCTAAACCAAGCCACAAGCCTGACAGGAACACTAACAGTCCAACCACATCACAGTCTACCTATACCAAGATAGCCTACTAACTAACCCTCAAATCTAACACTCACTCAAGGACACACTATGAACCACATTCACATAGCAATATATATACATTCATAGGTATACACTCAATCCTATATTCATAACATTAACATTGCCTACATTACATACATCATGGCATACCTACACTTATTCATTCATGTATTCAATTACATATATAGTATACATATAGAAGGGTAGGGGATCATGCATATATGTGTGTGTGGTGGGATATTAGGAGAACAGTGTACCTTGTTCTCAGCTTACAGTGTAGTGGTGTGTTCTAACACTAGGTGTGTTTTTTCAGTTTGGGTAAAGTGTCATGAAAACAATTAGGGAAAAATCAGTGTGTACCACATGTGTTCAGGAACTTAGTGAACCATAAGAAATCATTTCAATGTATGACAGTTTAGAGTAATGGGGCTGTATGTGAGTGTATGAAGCAAGGTAAGGGGTTTTATGTGTTCAGTTTACATAGGTGTATAGATGAATGTGTGTATGTGTGTTTGTATGTCCAGATTAAGTCTCAATTGGATGACTGTTAATGACAGTTTTCAGGGGGGTCCTAAGGAACCTGAGAACCAAGGCTGGTTACTCATCTCAAGCCAAAACAAATTTCCAATTTCAACCACAAAACACAACCCCTCTTGCAGTAACCTACTACATATATAATTGCATTAATACATGGTGATTAAACAGGGGAAAAATCAGTGAAAACAATTGATATTCCATATAGGTTCTCAGGATTTTATTGGTTCATGACTGAAATCTCAGGTATCAGTTCATAGGTTCAGTTGTTCAATAAGAACTCTTATTTCAGTTCTATCATTATCTATCCTTCATGGCTCTATCCTATATTATATGTATCAGTTAGATTCAAAAACCCAAATTCCAACCTAAACTCAGGTTTGAAATCCTGATCATCTCAGGTTTCACATTGATTTCTTAGTTCTCAGGTTTCCTATTCATTCTCAGATTTTACATTTACTCTAGGAATAATCTCAATTTAACATCTAACCAAACTTGAACCAACCTTAACAGTGACTAAAACTTGTATAAATAAATTAACCATGATAGCAAAAACATTCAAAAATCAGTTTAAACATGGGGAATTAAATTGAGATTTAACATGAAGCATTAGTCTACAGTTCATATAACCCATCTGAACATAAGTCACTGATACATAACTTTTTACATTCGAAAAACCAATTTAAGCTACTGAAATTAACATCAGCTACATATACATTTATAACCTAACTTCTAAACTAATTTTAACATATAAACATCAGGGAAAAAGGGTTTAAATATCAACTGACAGTTCAAAAAGAACTCAATTGTCAGTGAAGAACACTGACACATGAATTCCCAATCATTCGAACCTAATTTTAACCATTTAAATTCTCAAATAGGTATACCAGTGTGTGTACCAAGTGTCATGGGTCTAGAGGGTATGATTCGTGTCCACTAGAGTGGACACGAAGTGTCCAAACAAAATAAAACATTGTATCCTAAATACACAGTGAGGACTGGCTCGTGCACGTGTGCCGTGTCCTCGTGCACACGACACGAGTCAAACCAGGACACGAAATCGTGCACCTGGGTTCGCCACCTATAGGGCTTCCTTTCTAGGACCCTGATACAAGCCCTCGTGTCACCGTGTCCATACGGGAAACCCGTATCAGGGCGCAATTCGTGTTTGCACAAACTGTGTACAAAACCCGTGCACATGGGATTTCTTCCCCGACACGACACAAGACGACACGAAACTTTGGAAATGACATATCAGTCATTTCCCCTAGCTGTGTGCCAATTTTCACGTGTCCAAGTGACACAGACATGGAGAAAACGTGATCGAGCAGCAGGACACTGCACGACAGCGTCGTACAGCGTGTTCGTGTCCATTTTGGACACGGACACAGCTCTAAAACGTGCTCAGTGTGGTAGATTTGTGATCAGCATGCCAAGGGCTTCAAAATCATGTAATTAGTTTTTGAAATTAACAATATTTATTTCTTTGTGACATTTCGTCGAATACGTATTTAAATACACCGATACGTATCCGATACGGACACGAAATGGACACAGATTCCTACCAAACTTGGGCTACAGCTAGGGAAACCCTAAATGAATGCATCTATGAAGAAAAATCATAAATTTACTAGGGTTTGTAGGGTTTTACCTATTGAGTGTTAAAACTTAATATAAAGAGCTTCGATTCGATGTCTTTCTCGATTTTCTCCGGCTCAACCGTCCTCGATCCTTGCTAGCAGGCACCCACAAGTACCCTCTACTGTTGGGGATGATGATGCAATTGATTTGACTCAATTTGGGCTCAATTTGGATTAATGGAGAGAGTTCTAGGGAAGAACAAGTAGGGCTTTTTCTAGGTTTTCTAAAGGAGGCAATTATTTCTTAAGTGGGTTACTTATAGGAGGGAGGGGGCTTGTATGGCTGTTGAAAACATTAGGGTTAGGATTTTAGATGAGTGGTTGAGGTTCCTCCATCCAATTTCCAAGCTTCCTATTGGTTCAAGGCTTCTTTTCACAAATATCTTAAAAGAAAATATCTTTCCTAATAATATCTAGATATTGCTAACCTTGGCACTTAGTAGGAATGTTCTAACCCTAATTTTAACCTCATGACTAATCTAGGTTAGGTTAACTTCTAGGTTAAGGCTTCACTAAAAGACTAGCACAATACTTAATTAATATAAATTACAAATTCACAAAATTTTCAAAATGACCAAAATACCCTTAGGCTAAAAATTGGTAATATGAAATTCTAATCACGTGACTAGGCTCCCTTGGTCATGGTTAGTCTCTAGGCTTAGCAATACTAGGGTTTAACTAGTTAACCATCAAAATCACCAATCAACATTTTAAATAGTTTTAAATAATTAAAAATTACCAAAAATCACAATATGATTTAAATATCATTATTAAATGATTATAGTTATAAAATTTCAAAATTGCCCTCATTTGGAAAACTGGGTGTTACACCTTCAGGGCACTGCTGATTGGAGACTTTCTTTTGGTAGTGAGGAGCCGAAGCTGGTTGGGTATACCGACGTTGATATGGCTGGAGATGTAGACACGAGGCGATCGACTCCGGGCTATGTGATGATGTTTACTGGAGGAGCGGTATCGTGGCTGTAATGCCTGTGGTTCGTATTACGTATCTTGGTATACGTGTACGTATTCTTGACTCGTATTGCGTATTTTCCTACATGGTTATTTTGGTACTTCCTTCTTGGTTCGGTTCAACTTATTGCTGGTTCGGCTTGACCAGATTTTAGGTGGACCGAACCCCCACCTACCACCACCACCCTTATTATATTTCTACCTAACTCTTTCTCTCTTCATTTATTCTTCTCCTTCACTTCTTCTTCTCCACCATTACTTCTTCAACCACCAGGAGGGAGAGAGAGAGCTTAGGCAATTGTAAACTTGTTTCATGATGGATCTCAAGTTTTATTGTTCCATTCTCTTTCTTACTTGATTCTAAACCTCTTTAGAACTTGGCATTTTTGGATTTGATGGATGGATTCCTGTAGATCTAAGTTTGTAACTTTTCAGTTTTTTTTGTTTTGATCTCTAAAACTTAGTTATTTTCGAAAACTAATGGTTCTATGTTGTGAGAATTCAATTTCATGCAGTTTTGGCTTTTGTTTCGCTTGATTTCGACTTCGGATGAGTAAGTTATGGCCATGACAAGTTTTCGGAACATTTATGGCTGAACTTGCTGATTGGGGACGATGATCCCCATGCGCCCGGGAGGCCATGCGCTGTGAAGTCCCGGCAATGCATCCCTTAACTCCGAGTGTGTCATGCGCGTAGGTTCCCTACGTGTAATGCCCCGTCCCTACATCGTGCCCCGTACTTGTCCACGGGGTGTGCGAGAAAGAAATACTGTCGCTATCGATTCGGTCGGTACCGATAGGTCGGGATGGGCCGAGTCGATCGAACGGGAACGGTTGAATTAAGATCCATTCCTCGTTATGGAATGTCTTCTTCGGAACCAAGTCCCATATTCAACGGGTTGCGCCTCGAGGATTGACTCTGCGGCTGAGTCGGGAGAGACCTCCCGTTGCTCTGCTTTTCACGCCGCTTGCGTTAGTTTTGGCTTTGTTTTTTGAATGCATTTTCGTGAATATTTTTGATGGTTTTCCTGGCTTTCATTTCGAACTCGCATTTCCTATTGAACTCCTGGAATAATGCAGTGTTCTAATCGATTGCTTGTGCGATTTCAGGTAATCGCGTAGGCGACGTCTAGCGCGACCAACAAGTTCTCTCGCCAAAGTAAACTCATGGTGAGTGGCTGACCCTTCTCTTCTCGACCCTCTTCTTAGGCAAAATCGATAGTGTTGTTGCGAATGAAAGGATAAATACAAGGGCACGAACACGAAAAAAAGGATTGAGTTTTCAAAGAGAATGTAGGCTATGTTTTAATAATTAAAAAGGAAAATATATCTTCACACGGTTATGGACAACTTGTCGACAAGGCGATAGTTTCCTCGAGCGGCAACCCGAGTCCACGAGACCGTTTCGTCCTAGGAGGAAACAGGGTATAGTCGTGCATAAGGTTTCAGCACAGGTTAAGCGGGAACTTGCAACGGAGCTAGCTACTTGCGTTGAAAGGACCCCGATTAACAAAGCTATACGTCCAGGATGGCTTGTGATGCCAGTGACCAATCACACGTAATGTTGCACTTGGTTGGAAATGATAGCAATTGACAGGGAAGAACATGATAATTTTCATAAGGCGCGGCGCAGTCCGCCGCGAGTAAGTTTCGGCATAAATTTCATTGTTTGTTATATGCTTGTTGAAATCTATTAGGATGGTTAGAAATATTCATACATTAAGTCATATAAACTCTTCAACCAAATTAGAGCTTGGGACTTAAATAGCCACGCACCAGTACAAAGTGTAATGTACTGATCCTCGCTCTCCACGCAGGTACCCCAAACTACGAAGGGCGTGCCGCTTAAAATCTCAAGGCGGCGTAGACACTTTGAAGCCTTGTCCGCTTGTGAAGGCTTATTTTCTGGATTTCCTTTTGAAGAAGACCCGCACTCAGTCCAAAAGAAAAGATGGCGACTCGACTTTCCGCGATAGCAGGTGGAAATGTGTAATAGTTTTTGCTTGTATAAAGGGGTGTAATGTATGGAACGACTATCTCATCGGCGTTCATTTTGTAAGTCGAGTCATGTTGTAGCCCGCACGACAATGAATGTAATGAAGCCAATGTAAATAAAGTTTTATTATCAGTGAAAAAGTTTACTTCTATTTCAAATGTGTCAATCAATTTCTCTGCGTACTCTAATTTGATGTTGTGTTTCGGATAACCTTATGACTATGTCTTGTGCGATCACAACTTAGGTTCGCACGGCATCACGCCCGGGGGATGACTATCGATTCTACGGAATCGGGGCGTGACACTACGCGCATGTACTGAAGACGCAACGTGAGTTTTCCACGCGCCGATGGTGCAGGAATCCCATGCGCCGATTGTGCAGGAATCCCAGGCGTCGATGGTGCATAAATCCTATGCGCCGATTGTGCAGGAATCCCACGCGGCGATTGCACAGGAATCCCACGCACCGATTGTGCAGGAATCCCATGCACCGGAATTGCTCTATTTTACTGTTTTTGCCTGTTTAAGTTGTTTTGTAGCTAGAATCTTAAAAAACTCAAAACATGAAAGTGGTAGATCTTTTCCTTGGCTTCAAGAATACGTCACTAGTTATTTTATGCAAGTTTCTCTCATTCATGATAATGTAAGAATAGAACACGATAGTGGCCCGCTATGGCGCACCTTGACAAGTAAATTGACGTGATATATCTCGACATGTTGTTATGACAGCTAGCCTGACATGTCAAGTATGAAAGACATAGACACCGTGGGCGATTGCGTTTGTACAAATAAATCAGTACTATATTGTATCATGTCTATGATAGAGATCCCTGTGTACCACGGTCAGGGATACCTACAGTAATTGACTAAGGCTAATAAACTAGAGTAATTCAGTAGACATGAAGAGATTCCCAGCTACAGGCAATCCCGTTATCTGGGCACATTAAGTGGACTTGTAGCCTACCGACGAGTAGGGCACATTTCCAGCACACCGTCACGTGTTGTATTCTTCATAAACAGATATTCGACCTGGATAACCGGATGGTCTGCAGGGCTTGTGGCTGTTGGGATAATCTCATTGCATCTTGCTACTAACTAGGCCTGTGATAACCCTATTTAGTTAAAAGTATCAAGCCGTACTCTTGATTGGCCGTGATTGATTGAATAGAGTTTATTCCAGTTCAGTCTTATACTGATCCTGTACAAGCTTGTGACATGACATGATTAATGATGCTTGCCTTAACAATAACGATCAGGGGTCCAGTTCTGTTCAGGCGAAGGGTTACAACCCCGATCCTTATTTGGTTTAAGGGTTGTAACCTAGCTCCCAGAACAGTTCTGTGTCATCTCTTCGTTTATTATCTTATTGCAACCCCATGCCATATTCGTCATGTTTTACCTTACCTTCAATAGCATGATTATCTATACTGGCCTTAACAATAAAGATCAGGGGTCTAGTTCTTTTCAGGCGAAGGGTTACAACCCCGGTCCTTATTTGGTTTAAGGGTTGTAACCTGGCTCCCGGAGCAGTTCTGTGTCCTCTCTTCATTTATTGTCTATACTGTACCAATAGTATTTGAGACGGGTTTCTATTCAGGTGAAGGGCTGCAACCCCGGTCCTTATTTGGTTTAAGAGTTGTGACCTGGTTACTTGAATGGTTTCTTCGTACTCAGTTTACTGTTGTTATCTCTATTATTATCAGTTCTTTATTTATTATTTATCCTTAATATTCTATTATGATATACTGGTTTTAGTTCCTAAGTGAAGCCTCCTTTGTGGTACTTGCTCTTTCTGGGGTCTGACCCAGCTGGTTTTGTATGGCCAGATATCGGAGCAGCTCTAGAGGATCTACCTACATTCCAGCCAGATGGTGACCACCAGGCGTAACCCTGACAGCGAGTGGGTTTCTTTTGTCCTCCCACTTTATTGTAAAATTATTCTTTTGAGGCGTTTAGCCGACGAGCACGTGTTAGCTCGTATTGCACCTTATTTATTGTCTGCCTATGGGCTGTAACATGATTGACAGATCCTAGGATTGATCATGTATGACTGAACTCTTGCTAGTCTTGACATTTTGTACGACTAGCTTTATGATCATCCAATATGTAATATATGGGATGCCTTGCTATTATATATTTGGTGCTCTGACATCTTATAACTATTATTGCTTGCTTGAGATTGAGACAATAGGCTTGTTCATAACCATAGGAGACTGTTGGCTTGTAGTTAAACCCTCATGTATCTAGACAGCCTTGACCGTATAGCGAGGTGGGTTGCACTTCAATATACGTAGCTGGCTATATACGCCCCCGTTCTCCAGTATTCTGGTTCTGGGGCGTTACAATGGCAGTCGCGGTTGCAGAAGTGTGTTGCCTTCTCTCGACGACAGAGGCAGAGTACATTACGTCGACGGAGGCTTACAAGGAGTTGTTGTGGATGAAAAAGCTGTTGTACGAAATGGGGCTGAAGCAAGAGCAGTATACTTTTCTTTGTGACAGTCAGAGTGCTATTCACCTTGTGAAGAATCAGACCTTTCATAGCCGGTCCAAGCACATCGAGACTCGGTATCATTGGATACGGGATGTGGTTGAGAAGAAGGACGTGATGCTTGAAAAGGTCCATACTGATAACAATGGAGCGGACATGCTCACGAAGGTTCTACCAAGGGAAAAGTTTGAGTACTGTAGGCGGATCGTCGGGATGACGAGTTCCTCCACCTAGTTGTGAAGGGGAAGATTTGTTAGAGTGGGTGGGGTTCCCAACCTATGTGGATAATATCCCGGAGAGCGACGAACGCCATCCGTGTGTCGGAGAAGCTTGGGGAGTGCATGGATCTTATTTTGGAACATATATGGTAAGAAAATATATGATTGGATTTTCATATTTACTTTGATCATATATTTATGATTGGACCCTTCATATAGTAGCTTTTCATATTATTGGATTTTCAATTATGGCATGCCAATTATGATTGGATTTCCATTAAATATATGATTGATGCATATTGAAAGTTTCCATATATATTAGCTTCCATGTATGACAACCAAGGGCTTATAAAAGGGTGATGCATGCTAGTTGTAATCTCATCTCAAAACAAGAGTGCTTCAAAATCTTTGAGAGAGAGAGAGAGGATTAAGGACTATTGTGAAGGAAAGATTGCTTTGAATAATTTTTCGGCATCTCTTGTTCTTCGGAGTCTGCAATCAAAAAATTTCTTCTTTCAAGTGAGTTGTGGTGATCCTTGTTGGATCGGGAGAAGCTTGTAGAGGGTGTATTCTTTTTATTCCATTAGTGGATATTCTTCAGGGCTGGACTCCGATCGTCCCGTGGTTTTTTTCGCAAGAGTTTTTCACGTCAAAAATCTTTGTGTCTGCGATTGTGTTTGGCATTTTTGGTTTGTGTGCTTTTGCTCAGTTCTTTCATAGGACTTTCTGGTTTGGGGGAACGATTTTCGCGCTTCATTCCCAACATGTAACCCCTCTTCCCGGATTTTCAAACTTTTATTTTTTATTTTTATGTTTTGAAGATTAGGATGTTCTTGCTTCATTTGCCTTCAGATATTTTCTTCCGATCAGTCTTTTACTTTAGGGATTGAGACTTATAGGCGGATGTTACGCTTTCTACCATAGTCAACTAAGTTTGAATCCCTAGCAACTCTTTGACGTTCTTAGGAATATAGTTGGAGCACTTTACCGACTACGATGACTACACAACATCGCACTGTCACCTATTACCTGAGAGCGGAGAGTGTGGGTTCACAGCAGCCAGCAGCGCACTGGCAAGGCACAACCCACAGAATTGAAATTATTTCAAAGAGTTATAGTTTATAGAACATTGCTAAAACTATGCCCTAGTTGACCTCTTTAGATCTTAGATACCCTTGTGTCAATATAAGGTAGAGTACCCGATAGCCTATCACATTTGAATCACGGAACCAAGGGTTTTCCCCAGCCAGAGTATACGGGCGAAGCAAAATTCTCAGTAAAATAACTTCAGGCGTGATTGTCAGTTTAGGATACTATAGAGGATAGAAAATGCCCTGTATGTCCCTTAAGACCCAATGCCAATACTAGTGGAAGCTCTGTAAGTGGTAGCATGCCCCTCAACTTAGCATCATATGGCCCTTATGATCTATTAACGAGGTAATTGACTGACACTAACAGGTTTACCTAGAATATAGAGTTCATAGGTCCATAATCCATTAGTCGACTAAAGCCTTATGTGTAAGAAGATAATAGGTTGACTGTATAGACAAGAACACCAGGTAAGGATTTTAATTCTCTTAAAACTCGAACTACTTGTGCCTCCTTCCCAAAAATCTCGCCTACTTATATTTTGGTTATCTTGACCAATACTGCTATTACAGCCTAGTTTTTGCAAGCTTACTCTTTTATCGAGCTTGATTCGAGACATATGTTTATTGGGGACGCCCGCTAATATATTGTCTAATCAGAATTATTCTATTACGGTCTGATCAACCATGATGCATTTGGTTTACCCTTCATCTAATTACCCTACGTGGGTTGAGATGTAGATGTCTCTAGGATCTCATCCGCGACAGCTTTGACAATTCTTCTTGAATTATACATTCGCCTTTGAATCACGTAATTGTATTCAGTGACATCATTCTTGAACTCTTTATTGTTTTTGTCTTTCACTGATTGGAAAGACGAAAGCTCGTAATTGATAGATAGATACAGAGTATCCCCCATGACTATGATAGTTGTATACGTAAGTGTAGCTACCATCGGCCAGCCTTGTGACTGGAACGTTGCTTTGAGTCACTCGTCCTCCCTGCGACAATAAACTTACTATCCTAATCTCCTAGTCATTGGAGTCCAAGGATGATTAGGATCTTTCTCATGACCAAATGCCAACCTAGGAGACTACCTATTCTCAAGAGACCAAATATTGTGAGCCTCTAATCATTTGTTTGAAGCTTGGTTTAACTAGGACCCTCGTAACAATAGTCTGGCAGGTTTGACACCAATAGAAATTTACGACTCACTTGTTAGAAATCTCTTCATATGACGTGCCTTAGAGCTGGTTACCCCATCGATAACTCTTGTACACTATGGATGTGTATGTTCCTCTATTTTATCGACCATATGTTATTGTACGCACTCATTTTCCATTTATTGAGGAACGACCCTTGGCTTGGCTTATATCTACCGTATCCCGATACGTCGTGCCCTATTCTTCATCAACCAGAGTCGAGGTACAATATTCGGACTTTGAAATCCTTCTAACCTCATTACTCCTAAAACCCTATCCTAGCTTCTAAGGTGGGTAGAAGTCCTCAAGTATTCATAGTTATAAAATGGCTAGAAAAAGTTATAAAATATTTTGAAGAATTAAATTGAGGAGATTAAGTTAATGGTAGACTTTAAATATTAAGAATCGTTACGAATTAGAATTTCGAGGACGAAATTATTTTAAGGTGGGTAGATTTGTAACCCCTCTTCCCGGATTTTCAAACTTTTATTTTTTATTTTTATGTTTTGAAGATTATTTCTCTTTGAAAAGGGTAAACGTTATTTCGCTATTATTTTTGTATTTTAAAACCTAGTTGGAAAATCATAATAATTTTAAAAAAGAAACTATCTCTTGAAATTTTGTCATTTAAAATACGTTATTATTTTTTATCTATCAAAAAAATAAATTGCTTCAAAACTGGCTTTAAAAAGCCAAAGTATTTTGACCATAAAGTTATTCTAATTTATCTAATTATTTTAAATAATATTTTGATTAAATAAAATATATTTTGAATCGTTTTAATGGTATCGAATGTTGTATTTAAAGTTGTCATGATAACTATTTATCTGAATTAAGGTTCGAGTAACATAGTTTAAAATTATTGAAATTATAATAGATTGGATAATTTAGTTATAAATAGAATTAAAAGATTTCTTTCAAATATTTATGAGATATGTATTGAGAGTCTTAGCATGACTCAATGGGTGCACTAGCCAAGATTGTGCATCAGCTAGTTGTTGTTTGGTACGCAAAGGTGGAAGAGCAATATAGGGACACAGTTGTCTTCAATAGCAGCCCTAGCTACATCCATATTGCCTTCCCTATTAAGGTTATATTGGTTGATAGAGAAATATCTTCGACGAGAAACAATGGTTAAGCCTGCTAACCGTCAATGCATCTCCTTCATATATAACCGGACTAATCTACAATTGCTTTGCATGGAATAATCGCTTTGTGTAGGATTACCATCAAAATATCAATCCTATCTAGTTGTTTGAATTTATATATTTGCCATATCCTTTGGGGTCTATAAAGCCATCTTTCCATCATAGAGCACCACGCCGTCACCTCCATCACCAACATCAGCCATCTCCCCTCTTACTGACCCGACACCCAAGTCATCAGAAACCTCCCGACTGCAACCCCCGACAATCCCTCGGCCACTACCGCAATAGCCAAACCCCGCCTTCTGTCACGCCCCAGAACCAGAATACTGGAGAGCGGGGGCAGACATAGCCAGCTACGTATAATGAAATGGAATCCATGTCACTATACGGTCACGGCTGTCTAGATATATGAGGGTTTAACTACAATCCATCAGTCTCCTATGGTCGAGAACAAGCCTATTGTCTCAATCACAAGCAAGTAGTAACAGTCACAAGATATTAGAGCATCAATATACAATAGTAAGGTGTTCCATACATTACATATTGGATGATCATGAAGCTAGTCGTACAAAATGTCAGAACTAGCAAGAGTTTTAGTCAATACATGATCAACCCTAGGATTTGTCAATCATGTTACAGCCCGTAGGCAGACAGTAAATAAAGGTGCAATACGAGCTAACACGTGCTCGCCGGCTAAACGCCTCAAAAGAATAATTTTACAAACAGGGTGGAAGGACAAAAGAAACCATTCGTTGCCCTGGTTACGCCTGGTGGTCACCATCGGGCTGGAAGACAGGTGGATCCTCTGGTGCTGCTCCGATATCTGGCCACACAAAACCAGCTGGGTCAGACCACAGAAAGAGCAAGTGCCACAAAGGAGACTTTACTTAGGAACTAAAACCAGCATATCACAATAGAATATTAAAGATAATAAATAAAGAACTGATAATAATAGAGATAATCAACAGTAAACTGAGTACGAGGAAACTATTCAAGTAGCCAGGTCACAACCCTTAAACCAAACAAGGACCGGGGTTGCAGCCCTTCACCTGAATAGAAACCCGTCTCAAATACTATTGGTACAGTGAAGACAATAAATGAAGAGAGGACACAGAACTGCTCCGGAAGCCAATTACAACCCTTAAACCAAACAAGGACCGGGGTTGTAACCCTTCGCCTGAACAGAACTGGACCCCTGATCTTTATTGCTAAGGCCAGCATGATTAATCATGGTATTAAGGTAAGGTAAAATATGACGAACATGACATAGAGTTGCAATAAGACAATAAACGAAAAGAGGACACAGAACTGCTCCGGAAGACAGGTTACAACCCTTAAACCAAACAAGGACCGGGGTTGTAACCCTTCGCCTGAACAGAACTGGACCCCCGATCGTTATTGCTAAGATAAGTATCAATAATCATGTCATGTTACAATCTTGCTTAGGATCAGGATAAGACTAAGCTAGAATAAACTCCATCCAATCAATCACGGCCAATCAAGAGTACGGCTTGATACTTTTAACTAACTAGGGTTATCACAAGCCTAGTTACTAGCAAGATGCAATGAGATTATCCCAACAGCCACAAGCCATGCAGACCATCCGGTTATCCAGGTCGAATGTCCATTTAGAAAGAATGCAACACGTAACTGTGTGCTGGAAATGTGTCCTACTCGTCGGTAGGCTACAAGTCCACTGAATGCGCCCAGATAACGGGATTTCCTGTAGCTGGGAATCTCTTCATGACTACTGAATCGTTCTAGTTAATTATCCTTAGTCAATTTCAGTAGGTACCCCTGAACGTGGTACTCAGGGGTCCCCATCCTAGACATGATGCAACACAGTACCAGTTTATTTGTATAAAACACAATCGTCCACGGTGTCTAGATCTTTCATACTTATCATGTCAGACTAGCTGTCATAACAACATACCGAGATATATCATGTCAGTTTACTTGTCAAGAGTGTGCCACAGCGGACCACTATCGTGTTCTATTCTTACAATATCATGAATGAGAGAAACTTGCATAAAATAACTAGTGACATATTCTTGATGGCAAGGAAAAGGTCTACAACTTCCACGTTGGGAGTTGGGAGAAGTTCGAGCCACAATTCAGTCAATTGGGACATATAACAGTTAGAAATAGCCAAAATAGGCATCATGCGGCCTATTCAGCGATACCATATGCGGCTACTGGGACATGCGCCTCAACTGCGACATCATATGCGCCTACTGCGACATGCGGCTCATGCGGCTCAACTGCGACATCATATGCGCCTACTGCGACATGCGCCTCAACTGCGACATCATATGCGCCTACTGCGACATGCAGCTCCTGCGGCTCAACTGCGACATCATATACGCCTACTGCGACATGTGCCTCAACTGCGACATCATATGCGCCTACTGCGACATGCAGCTCCTGCGGCTCAACTGCGACATCATATGCGCCTACTGCGACATGCAGTTCGTGCTGCAGATGAACATAGAAATGACCAGAAATTACTTTTGGCCATAACTTCCTCATCCAAAGTCGAAATCAAGCGAAACAACAGCCAAAACTGCATGAAATTGAATTCTCTACAACATAGAAACACTAGTTTTCGAAAATAACCAAGTTTTAGAGATCAAAACTAAGAAAAACCGAAAAGTTTACAAACTTAGATCTACAAGAATCCGTCCATCAAATCCAAAAATGTCAAGTTCTAAAGAGGCTTAGAATCAAGTAAGGAAGAGAATGGAACAATAAACTTGAGATCCATCATGAAGCAAGTTTGTACTTGCCTAGCTCTCTTTTCTGGTAGGTGGAAGAGTAAATGGTGGAGAAGAAGAAGTGAAAGAGAAGAATAAATGAAGAGAGAGAGAGTTAGATGGAAATATAAATGAAGGTGGTTGTGGTAGGTGGGGGTTTTCTTTTGGTTCATGATGAACCCACAAGCAAACCAAACCAAGCTAAGTCGAACCAAGCTAAGCCATATCCAATGACATGCCATAATAACCATGCAGGAAAATATGCAATACGAGTCAAGAATACATACACGTATACCAAGATATGTAATACGAACTATAGGCATTACAACTCTATCCACCTTAAAAGAATTCCGTCCTCGGAATTTAATCAAGAGGCAAGAATTGCAAGGACAAGCTATACTAATCATAAGCTATAACAAGCAGTCTATCATGCAGTCATTTATTCAAGCAAGAAATTGAAAGCATAAGGCATAAGGAAGACATTATACCTTACGAGTCAAACAGATCGGAATATCGCGATCGGATATCATCCTCACGCTTCCACGTCGACTCACCCAAAGAGTGATGACCCCAAGCAACTCGGACTAACTTGATAGTCTTGTTCTTGAGTGTCTTCTCTCTTCGGTCCAATATAGACACGGGCCCCTCCTCATACGAAAGGTTGGTACCAACAACCAATTCCAAATGATCCAGGATGTGGCTCGGGTCCGGAATATACCGTCGCAGTTGGGATACATGGAATACGTCATGCACCTCACGTAGCGACGGTGGAAGAGCGAGACGATAGGATACATCTCCTACTCGCTCCAGAATGTCGAATGGCCATATATACCTAGGACTAAGCTTTTCCCGCACGCCAAAATAAATGACGCCACGGTTAGGCGAAATCTTCAGGAATACATGGTCGCCGACAGAAAACTTAAGAGGGCGCCGATAAGAATCGGCCCAATGACGCTGGCGATCTTGGGCAACTCGAAGATGATCTTTGACTCTTCTGACCACTTCAACAGTCTGAGCAATCATTTCCGGACCAAGCATCTGCCTCTCTCCAACATCATCCCAGGCTAGCGGGGATCGACACTTCCTACCATACAGTGCCTCGAACGGTGCCATCTGGATACTGGCCTGGAAACTGTTGTTGTACGAGAACTCCACCAGGTGCACGTGATCTTCCCACGAACCACCGAAGTCGAGTGTACATGACCGCAACATATCTTCAACAGTTTGGATCGTACGCTCTGACTGACCATCTGTCTGCGGATGATAAGCGGAGCTGAACTGGAGGCGAGTTCCCAAACTCTCTTGCAAGCTACGCCAAAAGTGCGACGTAAATCTTGAATCTCTGTCTGAAGTGATACTGACTGGTACACCGTGCAACCTGACAATCTGTCGGAGATACATCTCCGCTAGCTGAGCCGTCGACTGACCAACTCCGAACGGGAGAAAGTGAGCCACCTTCGTGAGCCTGTCTATGACAACCCAAATAGCGTCTCTGCCAGCCGGGGATCTAGGCAATCCAGTCACAAAGTCCATGGTTATATGCTCCCATTTCCACTCGGGAATCGGCAATGGTTGAAGTAGTCCAGCTGGTCTCTGATGTTCAGTCTTAACTTGTTGGCAGACTAAACAACGAGAGACAAATCGGGCTATCTTCCTTTTCATGCCATTCCACCAAAAGTGCTGGCGGATATCACGGTACATCTTCGTGCCACCGGGATGAATAGAATACTGCGAACTGTGAGCCTCCGTCATAATCTCCTGTCTGATATCTCCACTGGGTACACAAAGACGCTTACCATGTCGAAGTTAGGGGTGCAACTCGGGCGGGTTGGGTCGGGTTTGAGGTCAACCCGAGCCCAACCCGATAGATCATAAGCCTAGCCCATGCCCAAGCCCGACCCGACTTCGGGTTCAACATATGAATCCCAAGGCCAAACCCGGAGGATCGGGTTGGGCTCGGATTGGGCTCGGGTCCATCGGGTTTATCAGACTCTAATATGATATTTGAAATAATTTTAAACAAGAGTAATATTAAATGCATAATCAAATAGCAATCAAGCCTTGATCATTACAAAATAAAACTGAAATGAAATTTAGGACAAGGAATTGAAGAGTTCGGATGAAAAAAATTATAGTTTAACTTTTTATTTAAGTAGCATAAAATAATATATATATATATATATTTATATATATATATATATATATATATATATATATATATATATATATATATATATATATATATATATATATATATATGTATATCGGGTTTCGGGTTCTACGGGTTACCCAACACATGAACCCAAGTCCAACCCGATTTTTGATCGGGTTCAAATATTTTAACCCGAGCCCGAGCCCAAACCCGAATATCTTCAACCCTAACCCAACCCATTAACGGGTTTACCCGATCGGGTTCGGGTTTAGCCCGCCCGAGTTGCACCCCTAGTCGAAGTGTACTGTCTTCATGAATGCATAACTCTGGTCTTCGTCCTGCCTCACACTCTGTTCTGAGTCGCTGAAGCTTGGAATCTACTGACTGCGCCATCTGGATCCTCTCGACTATAGTGGACTGGACTTGCATGCTGGCCATCAATGCCACACTGGAAGGAAGGACAACTTCTATACCCATCTTCTGTAGATCGGCTAACAGTTTTGGTTGCGCTGTTAGGAAATAAACTCCGGCTCTCCTGCTCAATGCATCTGCAACAACGTTGGCCTTCCCTGGGTGATACTGCAGGTTGACATCATAATCCACAAGCAGCTCTAGCCATCTCCTCTGACGCATGTTGAGATCCTTCTGGGTGAAAACATACTTCAGGCTCTTGTGGTCGGTGAAAATTTCTACCCTATCTCCGTATAGGTAGTGCCTCCACAACTTAAGTGCAAACACTACTGCTGCCAGCTCCAAGTCATGGGTTGGATAATTTCTCTCATGATCACGAAGTTGTCGCGACGCATAAGCTATTACCTTCCCATGCTGCATCAGAACACATCCTAAACCTCTGCCCGAAGCATCACAATACACTGAGAATCCTCCAGTTCCATCTGGAAGCGTGAGAATAGGAGCCGTCATCAAGCCTCGCTTCAACCTCTCAAAAGAATCCTAGCACTCTGTTGTCCAAGCAAACTGCACATTCTTACGGGTCAACTGGGTCAATGGCGCTGAAATTCGAGCAAAGTCAGAAACAAATCGCCGGTAGTAACCGGCCAATCCAAGAAAACTACGGACTTCTGCCACTGTGCTAGGCACTGGCCATGTTTCAATGGCTACGATCTTCTGGGGATCCACTTCAACTCCTCCTCGGGTGATGATATGACCCAAGTATAAAATGCGATCGAGCTAGAACTCGTATTTACTGAACTTGGCATACAACTGGTGCTCTCTGAGAATCTGAAGAACAACTCTGAGGTGCTGCTCATGCTCTGCTTCACTCTTGCTGTAGACCAGGATGTCATCTAGGAACACAATCATGAACTGATCCAAATAGGGCATAAAGATACGATTCATGAGGTCCATGAATATAGCCGGCACATTGGTTGCTCCAAATGGCACCACAAGGAACTCCCAATGTCCATACCGGGATCTGAAAGCAGTCTTCGGGATGTCCTGCTCTCTGACTCTAATCTGATGATATCCTGACCGCAAGTCAATCTTCGAAAATACTGACGCCCCTTTGAGTTAATCAAACAAGTCATCTATCCTCGGGAGAGGATATCTGTTCTTGATTGTCACTGAGTTCAAGGTACGATAATCAACATACAATCTAGACGTACCACCCTTCTTTTTTACAAGAAGCATCGGGGCTCCCCAAGGCGATCCACTAGCACGAATGAATCCCTTGGTTCTGAGTTCTTCAATCATCTTGTACAATATCTCTAACTTTGACGGCGCCATCCTGTAGACTCTCTCTGACATTGGGGCTATCCCGGGAATCAAGTCGATGGTAAACTCGATCTCTCGCTCTGGCGGCATCCCTGGAAGCTCTTCTGGGAAAATATCTGGAAACTCTTCGACTATCCGAGGTAACTGTACTACTGCCACTGCCATCCGCAACACTGGAGGAGAAGGTTCAACTTCGCCTCGGGAAAAAGAAAACTCTGGCTCGCCTGGAATGCTAAAAATAACCCTGCCAATGTGGCAATCTATCCTAGCATACTGGTCCCTCAACCAATCCATCCCTAAGACCACATCATAATCGGCCATCGGGAACTCTATCAATCTAGCCGAGAATTCTCTATCGCTAACTACGACCCAACACGAGGAAAATACTCTATCTACTCCCACAAGTCCATTACCAGTAAGTATATTGAGCCTCACTGATAATGACTCGGGCTCCAATCCTACCCGTGTCACGAATCGTGCAGACATAAATGAATGCGAGGCACCAGAATCAAATAATACTGAAGCTGGAAAGGTGTTGACGAGAATAGTACCTGCCACCACCTCACCTGGTCCTCTGGGTGCGGGTCCCCTCTGCTGAAAATTCTTCTGTCTGCTCTGGATCAGGGCTTGGGCTTGGACATACTGCTGCGGTCTCTGCTGCTGGAATGCCTGGGCCTGCGTCGATAATGGCCTCGGGAACGGGTACTGCAGCTGCTGCTGCTGCTGGACTGGTGCTGGTCCTCTAACTGAAGGACTAGAGAAAGCGGATGAACTCTTCCTGTTCGGACAATTTCCAATCCTATGGTCCGGGGCACCACAAACCAAGCACAAACCCTGTGCTCTGCGACACTCCGACACCACATGCCCTGGCTTCCCGCAGTGTGAACATCCCACTGCGGAAGACTGCTTCTGCTTCTGCTGTTGAGGGTGCATCGGGGTGGAATGCTGAACCGACGTCACTGAGGCCGCCCGCCTCGGAGCTCTAATGGTCAAAGCCCTGGCTGCCGGGGCTGGTACTGATGACTGATTCATCTGGCCGTGAGATCGCTTCCGACCTCCGATCCTATCCACGATCCTCTGGGAGGTGTATTCATGCCTCCGGGCTGCTCTCAATACTGCATCAAAAGTCTGATGCTCAAACTGCTCCACCGCCAATAAAATTTCTAGGTGAAGCCCCTGCTGGAACAGCTGGGCTCTATCGAACTCGGTCGCCACCAAGGTAGGAGCAAACCGACTAAGCCTGGAGAACTCGGCCGCATATCCATCGACCTTCCTGCCCATCTGCTTCAGATTGGTGAACCTCGTCTGTAGATCATACCGAGCTACAGCATCAAAATACTTGGTCTGGAATCTCTCCCTGAATACTGCCCATAAAATAGAGGCCACTAATCCATCGGCCTGCGCTGCCCACCAGCTGCGGGCAAGATATAGTAACTGCAGGCGCACTATGGCCATCTTCTCGTTCTCTGGAGTCCTGGCTGCTTCTAGAATCACCTCTGTGTCCTGAAGTCATGCATCTGCAGCGATCGCATCTTCACTGCCATCGAAGAAGGGAGGGTTCAAGCGCTTGAAGCTGTTGGCCGCGCTATTACCCTGATGACCTCCTCTGGTCAAAGCGTCTGCCACCGCCTGGTGCAAAGCATCTCCTCGACGAACCTGGGAGGCTAATAATGACCTGATGAGACCCACCAAAGTACTATCCTCAGGTTCTGCTGGCTGGACGGGCTGAACTGGTGGCTCTCCTTCAGTAGGCATGACTCTGGAGGCTACTCCTGAATGCTAGGCTTGATCTTCAGGTTGCTACTGGTCTGCTGGAGGTGCACTGCCTTGCTGATCGGCAGGTCCAGGAACAATGTCGCTGAAGACGACGACATAGGGAACAATAAGAAAGGACCAGGACAGATCAACGATACAAGCATGTGATCAGGTCAAGATTTTCAGGGATTTGAAGATACGAGCAGAGATCAAGGGCGAATACTGATTGAGACATCTATTCGGTAAACCCTCACATATCTTGAATTATAAGACCTGCATGGGCTACCACTAAAACCATGTCACACCCCAGAACCAGAATACTGGAGAACGGGGACAGACATAGCCAGCTACGTATAATGAAATGGAATCCACGTCACTATACGGTCACGGCTGTCTAGATATATGAGGGTTTAACTATAATCCATCAGTCTCCTATGGTCGAGAACAAACCTATTGTCTCAATCACAAGCAAGTAGTAACAGTCACAAGATATTAGAGCATCAATATACAATAGTAAGGCGTCCCATACATTACATATTTGATGATCATGAAACTAGTCGTACAAAATATCAGGACTAGCAAGAGTTTTAGTCAATACATGATCAACCCTAGGATTTGTCAATCATGTTACAGCCCGTAGGCAGACAGTAAATAAAGGTGCAATACGAGCTAACATGTGCTCGCCGGCTAAACGCCTCAAAAGAATAATTTTACAAATAGGGTGGGAGGACAAAAGAAACCCACTCGTTGCCCTGGTTACGCCTGGTGGTCACCATCGGGCTGGAAGACAGGTGGATCCTCTGGTGCTGCTCTGATATCTGGCCACACAAAACCAGCTGGGTCAGACCACCGAAAGAGCAAGTGCCACAAAGGAGACTTTACTTAGGAACTAAAACCAGCATATCACAATAGAATATTAAAGATAATAAATAAAGAACTGATAATAATAGAGATAATCAACAGTAAACTGAGTACGAGGAAACTATTCAAGTAGCCAGGTCACAACCCTTAAACCAAACAAGGACCGGGGTTGCAGCCCTTCACCTGAATAGAAACCCGTCTCAAATACTATTGGTACAGAGAAGACAATAAACGAAGAGAGGACACAGAACTGCTCCGGGAGCCAGGTTACAACCCTTAAACCAAACAAGGACCGGGGTTGTAACCCTTCGCCTGAACAGAACTGGACCCCTGATCTTTATTGCTAAGGCCAACATGATTAATCATGGTATTAAGGTAAGGTAAAACATGACGAACATGACATAGAGTTGCAATAAGACAATAAACGAAGAGAGGATACAGAACTGCTCCGGGAGCCAGGTTACAACCCTTAAACCAAACAAGGACCGGGGTTGTAACCCTTCGCCTGAACAGAACTGGACCCCCGATCGTTATTGCTAAGACAAGTATCAATAATCATGTCATGTTACAATCTTGCATAGGATCAGGATAAGACTAAGCTGGAATAAACTCCATCCAATCAATCACGGCCAATCAAGAGTATGGCTTGATACTTTTAACTAACTAGGGTTATCACAAGCCTAGTTACTAGCAAGATGCAATGAGATTATCCCAACAGCCACAAGCCCTGCAGACCATCCGGTTATCTAGGTCGAATGTCCATTTAGGAAGAAAACAACATGTAACTGTGTGCTGGAAATGTGCCCTATTCGTCGGTAGGCTACAAGTCCACTAAATGCGTCCAGATAACGGGATTGTCTGTAGCTGGGAATCTCTTCATGACTACTGAATCGTTCTAGTTAATTATCCTTAGTCAATTTCAGTAGGTACCCCTGACCGTGGTACTCAGGGGTCCCCATCCTAGACATGATGCAACACAGTACTAGTTTATTTGTACAAAACACAATCGCCCACGGTGTCCAGATCTTTCATACTTGTCATGTCAGGCTAGCTGTCATAACAACATACCGAGATATATCATGTCAGTTTACTTGTCAAGAGTGTGCCACAGCGGACCACTATCGTGTTCTATTCTTACAATATCATGAATGAGAGAAACTTGCATAAAATAACTAGTGACATATTCTTGATGGCAAGGAAAAGGTCTACAACTTCCACGTTGGGAGTTGGGAGAAGTTCGAGCCACAATTCAGTTAATTGGGACATATAACAGTTAGAAATAGCCAAAATAGGCATTATGCGGCCTATTCAGCGACACCATATGCGGCTACTGCGACATGCGCCTCAACTGCGACATCATATGCGCCTACTGCGACATGCGGCTCATGCGGCTCAACTGCGACATCATATGCGCCTACTACGACATACGCCTCAACTGCGATATCATATGCGCCTACTGCGACATGCAGCTCCTGCGGCTCAACTGCGACATCATATGCGCCTACTGCGACATGTGCCTCAACTGCGACATCATATGCGCCTACTGTGACATGCAGCTCCTGCGGCTCAACTGCGACATCATATGCGCCTACTGCGACATATGCCTCAACTGCGACATCAAATGCGCCTACTACGACATGCGGCTCCTGCAGCTCAACTGCGACATTATATGCGCCTATTGCGACATGCGCCTCAACTGCAACATCATATGCGCCTACTGCGACATGCGGCTCCTGCGGCTCAACTGCGACATCATATGCACCTACTACGACATGCGCCTCAACTGCGACATCATATGCGCCTACTGCGACATGCAGTTCGTGCTGCAGATGAACATAGAAATGACCAGAAATTGCTTTTGGCCATAACTTCCTCATCCGAAGTCGAAATCAAGTGAAACAAAAGCCAAAACCGCATGAAATTGAATTCTCTACAATATAGAAACACTAGTTTTCGAAAATAACCAAGTTTCAGAGATCAAAACTAAGAAAAACCGAAAAGTTTACAAACTTAGATCTACAAGAATCCATCCATCAAATCCAAAAATGTCAAGTTCTAAAGAGGCTTAGAATCAAGTAAGGAAGAGAATGGAACAATAAAACTTGAGATCCATCATGAAGCAAGTTTGCACTTGCCTAGCTCTCTTTTTTGGTAGGTGGAAGAGTAAATGGTGGAGAAGAAGAAGTAAAGGAGAAGAATAAATGAAGAGAGAGAGAGTTAGATGGAAATATAAATAAGGGTGGTAGTAGTAGGTGGGGGTTTTCTTTTGGTTCATGATGAACCCACAAGCAAACCAAACCAAGCTAAGTCGAACCAAGCTAAGCCATATCCAATGACATGCCAAAATAACCATGCAGGAAAATACGCAATACGAGTCAAGAATACGTACACGTATACCAAGATACGTAATACGAACTATAGGCATTACACCTTCACCCACGCTACTCTTCCCGCCCTTCCTTCCTGTCGGCCAAGGCAACGTACTGAGTTGCTAAAACCCGAAAACCAGATCACCCCGCAGTTGTCCAACCCGACATGCCGCCACCTTAGCATCACCATCACCACCACACAAAAACAGCCCCACTATCACCAACTCTGGCACCACCAAGTTATTATTACCACTATCGTGTCGTCGTGTCTGTGACCACAACATCCATTCCATTCATTACATCCCAGTATACAAACCTTTCGTGTCAAAACAATCCAGACATGACACAAAGGAACAGATCAAAGAAAAACCCTAACCTAACCTCCCTAGAGCCGCCGTAGACCAAGTCGTCACCGCCTGGAGCCACTGCCTCTGGCCGATTGGTCCATGTCGCGGCATTCCGCCGAGGTCTCAGATCTTCTCATCTCGACTGCCTATACCGACCGACACTCCTCCCTGCGCCCTACGCCGCTCTGGCCGCACCGGCATGCCGTCGACGCATCATATTCCTCATTAGTGGGCTGAGCCTCCAGTAGTGCTCGACCGTGATAAGAACCCGCACGGGCGTTCATGAGTACCGCCCCCGTCGTCATCTCCTCTGCCCTCTACCGTGACCGAGCGCCACCGCAGGCGAACGTCGGTCCGTCGCTAAGCCGAGCCCGGCGTTGATGCTGAGGCCCCAACGCCAGGACCGTACATTGATCCTTGTGCTGCCCCGCCTCCGTGCTGGACGGCTGACGAATGTCGAGCACCGAGCGCCAAATGTCGGAACAACGGCCACACCTCTTCCTTCACTAAGCACCCTCCTCTTCTCCCCATCTCCTTTTTCGTTTCTTGTAGGAATGTTCTCTCTCAAAGAGATTAGGGTATTTGTAGCTGAGTTGGGGCTGGGCTTGGTGGCCCAGCAGCAAAGTTAATTTTTGGTTTAAAGTTTCTGTGCAATATGCAATTGTATTATAGTAGGTATCGATATGTGTTGGTATAGACATGTATCTAGGTTTATAGAAAATACAATGGTTTTATTTCTGTTATTTTAATATTTTTAATTTGTATTTGTAGAAAAATGTAATAGTTGGGAGGGCCCTGTATCTATTCTAGGTTTCTAGACTAAAATAGTTTTCTCAAGTAATTAGATAAATGTTTTTCCAAAATGTGATATTACTAAATAAGTCTGTAGGGATTTATAGTGTCTCTAACTTGTTTGTAATAAAAAAATACTTTCTAAATACCATTTTGGCCAAATATTATTAATTAGATTTTATTCTAACTATAAATTGCTATAGCGCTATAAATATTTTCTTATTATAAGTATTTTGACTAATAAAATATAGTCTTTAAATATTATAAATAAATTCTAAAATAGCTACAAATGTTTTCTAATGAATCGATACATATAATAATAAATAAAAGTCTAAAAGAAAGATTTATATATACGTTCTAAACTCAATATTATTTTTGGACTAGTAACAATGGATATTTTCTTAAAAGCCTTCTTATAAAGTTTCCTTGTAAACATTTTCTAATAATAAATATATATGTTTTAATTAAAATGATATTTTTAATTACTTTGTGTACGTTCGTCAGATCGAGACGAAACTTATGCCAACAGGACCGTTCATTTTTCTGGTCCTGTATGCCAAGTTTGGTCCAATTCTGAGACAGTTGAATCGGACGCCGTTTTGTGGGCCCCACGGTCCGACTCAATGGACAATTTTGTGCACGGCCCGTCAGAACCCAACTTAGGACATACGATTGGGTTCGTATTGGAAAATCGGATCTGTTGACATATAGTTTGATGACTTTAGAGACCGTTGACTCTGGCACGCTTTTTCGGTGCAAAGTGGTCCAACAGCGGACATCATTTTTGCCCAAAATTACCGTTTTTCCCTGTGTCCAGAATTAGACTTAAGGACAGACAATCCGAGCTAATTTGACTATTCTGAGAATGTTGGTAATATTTATTTCAGCATCTGGAGACTTCTGCATGTGTTGACTGATTGTGACTCATTGAGTGGTATGGTATTATTGGTTTTACCAGCTAAGGACCTCAGGCAAGTGCACTTTCTGATTGCTTTCGATTCATAGCAGTCTTTTCATTTCATGTCTATACATATATCTTGCTGTTTGTTGACACGCTCGTCACACGGACTAGTCGGGAGGGGAAATATCTTAGTACACATGTGGACTACCCAGAAATATCCCCAAAATGTCTATTCTTGAACGATAGCAGCTGCACACGACACGTATAGTTAGCCGGATTTACCCCTAGCCGTTCAGATGTCAAAACGGATATTTCACACCACATAGGTAGATGTCTTTTATTTTTTCCTTTACTTCTCTATCGTGCTATGTCATCAGTTATCTTCCATTTTTTTGTATTTCATATGTTATTTTCAGGTCTTGTTAATTCTATTGTATTTTCGTATCGCCGTCGGTTTGTGTACTTGTTCCATTCCTGACTGAAAATCAATATTTTTCATGTTTAGCCGCGATCACTCTTAGCACTGGGAAGACATGGGTATGCTGAGACCGACCTAGATAGTGGACTAGTTATCATTTTCATTAATTGTGAGAACTGTGTATTTTTCTTTAAATATAAATCTTGTAAATGCTGTAATAAACTTAAAAAATGTGAATGAGCAGCAAATATTATATTTTGTGATTTTGAGCATTTATTTCTTGCGGGCTTGACAGCGTTCTACCGCCGACTCTGCAGCGTCGGCTAACTTGGATACGTCTCGTATCCGAAAAATCGGGTGCGGGTCATGACACAACACCACTTACATACCTACCATTTTATTTTCCATTAATATATACATGATTATATATGTTAAGTATGTTGTGTTAAAAAATGGATATCATGTCCGGATATAGCTTATGTGATTGACAACCAATTTATTCGACACTGGGGCATGTTTGTGTGACTTGTAATTCCTTTTTCACCCTTTGGCTTGTGTCATAACAATGAAGGCAATTCTCTGTAGCAAATCATATGATCTTATCTCTTTGTCTACACCCTTTTCCACTATAAGGGAATTTGGAGGTTGAACCTTTGCTCCGTGTTCTTAAATTCCATGGCTAAAAGCTAGGTCTTTCTACCCGCTTTCTTGGTTTTATGGTAGGGTCCTCTTTTGCCATAGCTATGTTAGCCAGAAAGGTGGTCTTCTTACCTGCTAATTAACTTTTTAGGTTTTATGACAAGGTCGTCTTTTGTTAGCTAACTTAGTTAGAAAATTTGTACCGACATGGAAAGTTAACTCCAGGTTGACAGTGAGTCATGACAGTGAGAGAAGACTTGAATGGTGATGATGATGACATGAGAGAGGATTGGATGATACTGAAAGAGAAAAATAAACAGCACCACCACAAAATTCTAGTGAATGTATCAAGACAAAAATCTGAGTGGGTTTCTATCACGCATATTTATGACGTCCAAAGACTTGTTTAGCGGCACTGGCAGCAGGGGCGGATCTAAGGCTTGCATGGGATGGGCTGGAGCCCACCCCAATTACTTTTTTTACCATATAATTTTTATTTTTATTTTTTTATATGGATTAGTCCACTTCTAGTTTCTTCAAATTTTTGATAGTCCACCTCAGCTATAATTTCTGGATCTGCTCCTGACTGGCAGCATGATCTATCCCATTAGGCCTTGTTTGGTTCGCGGTATGGAAGAGAATGGAAATCAATTCCTTGTCATTTCCTTTCCTTTGGAAAATTTTATTTTCCATTAATTTTCCTTTCTGATGTTTAGAAATGCCAAGAAATGTGGAAAGGAAAGTGATTACTTCAATGTGGGAAAGTGATTCCTTGCTTGGATGGATGGAATCACTTTCTCCCCTAATTTTTTTCCCATTGGGAATCACTTAACTCTCTTACTCAATTCCTTTGACACCCAAACATAAAAAATTAATCACTTTCTTTTTCCAACCCGAAGATTCTGTGAACCAAACGAGGGCTTAGTGTTCCAGCAAATAAGAAGACTACCTAGATAGCTAAGGTTGCTGCAATTTTATTTCAGTAGGAAAGCCTGAAATAGAAGACTTTACTACCATATATATAATTAATTGATTATTTCCTTCTTGGATTGAAAAATGGCATTTAAGGCTGTTAGTCATGGAACTTGTTGGTAAGCAAATGACAATGTAAACTCTTTGTTATCCACCCAGTACAACTACATATATGTTGTCTAGAAGTACTAGCTTTGTGTAGGGGTGTACATCGGTCGGTGGTCGATCTATTTGGTCCCAACCGAAGTCAAACCAAAGTTGATCTGTTTGAAAATAAACAAAACCGAATTGAACCAACAAATGGTCGATTCGGTTTTGAAAATGACCGACTTGGTTCGGTTCGGATCGGTTCGACTTGGTCGGTTTTGATCAAATAAAAAAATGGACTGTATGCTTTTTTGTGTGTGAAAGCTCAGTCAACTTGTACTTTGCACCAGTAAATACAATTTAGCAGCTTCAATTCAACTTGCGCTTTGCAGGTGGAGAAAAATGCCAATTATACATATAAAAATCCATATCATTCAACCAGAAGCCCCTTTCATGTGCACAGGAGCAATAAGAAAAGAATATGAGCAGCCAACACTACTCTTTGAGACTAGAGAGAGAGCTCTTTCAATTTCAACTTGATAAATGGCTATGATATGAATAAGTAAAACAAACCGGTATAATACAACCCAATGAATCCATACCCAACCGGCAAATCCTAATTATTTAACAAGGATTTGGTTCGGTTTAGATGGTTTTTGGCATAACCAAACCGTGAACCGAACCGAACTGGTCGATTTTGAAAAAATTGAAGCCGAACCAAACCAACCGAACCATCGGTTTGATTTAAAACCAATCGGTTCAGTTTGACTTGGTTCGATTTGATCGATTTGACTTAATTGTGCACGGCCCTAGCTTTGTGCAAGATATTTAATTGATTATTGCCTTGTTTTGTTGGAAAATGACATTTAAGGCTATTAGACCATCTCCAATGGGGGTTTCTATCTTCCCTATTTCTATGGAAGAAATCAATTTTAGAAAAAAATTCTCCCAATGGTGATTTCTATCACCATTTCTATCCTAGGTGGCAATGATGTAGGATAGAAACTTTCTAGGAGGGTTTCTACATGTAGAAACTCTCATAGAAATTCTCCTATCTCGCATGACAATTATTATTGGGCCCCACATCATTAAATTGGTCCTTTTACTATGTGACACATAGGATAGAAATGGAGAACCATTGGAGAGCATTTTTGTATGTCTACAATTTCTATGTAGAAACTCTTCCAACTAGGAAAGAAATCTCCTTAAAGTACAATGCCAAGTAGGATAAGAACTCAATTTTAGAAATCACCATTGGAGATGGTCTTAGTCATGGAATTCGTTGGTTATCAAATGACATGTAAGGCATCCACCCAATATAACTTTATATTGTAGTCCTAGACGTACCAGCTTCGTGCAATATAATTTCCGGCTTGCTTTTTTTCCTTTTCGTCGATATTTTATTTTCACCTTTTGAAATAATCTAACGCTGTTGTCCATTTAAAAAAAATTAAAACTATTTAAAAACAAAAACAAAATAGTTTTTTCTAGGCCTGAATCCTACCCTATTACATAGCAAGTATAACCAATTACACTAAGGCTGTGTTTGGTAAGAAGGATAGAAAAGTGGAAGGAAGGAAAAATATAAGAATTTATTTTTCTTCCATATGGAAAGGAAGGATCATTTACTTTCTTTGTGTTTGGTAGCAAGGATGAAAAAGATAAGAGATGCATTTTTCTTTGTTTGGTATGAAATAAAAAGTGGAAGAAAAGAAAGTAAAAAATATAGGATTTACTAATTCTATCCTCAACTATAAACACTTATTTACCATTTGACTTCATAATTAATTTTTAAATAATACATTCATATGGGGGTATAATTGTTAATTAATACAAGCCTCAACTTTTTCTTCCGCTTTTTCTCCTACTTTTGGGGGATTGGATTTCTTAGGGTATGAAGGAAAAGTAATTCCTCCACTTTTCCTTCCTTTCTATTTTCCTTTAATACCAAACAAGAGAAAATTAATCTTTCCCTTCACTTTTTCCTCCTCTATTTTTTTTCTCCCACTTTTCTCTCCTACCAAACACACCCGAAGGGGCTGTTTATATCGCTGTGACTGTGGTGAAAGTGTAGAAAATCTGCCACTTTTGCTGCAACTGAGAACTTGAAATGAGAGTTTTTATGTTTGGGTGAACTTTGCAAGTGCCACGCAAATGTCCAATCACTGAAACCAAAGAGTCTCTTGTCTCCCCACCCTGGCTCCTTCTCACATGCAGTTGAGAAGTGGAGTAACTCCCCTGAAAGTCCTATTCACTACTCTAGCCTTCCTCCTTCCGCCAGTGGGATTACTGAAAAAAAGTAAAATACTGAAGAAAAAAAGAAAAATACTGGAGAAAAAAAAGTCGTACTGCCGTTATCACGACCCGCACCCTGTTTAGGGGCACGAGCACGTGGGTACGTCCAGCCTACGTCGCAGTATTGGCGGTAGAACGCTGTAAAGGTCATCTAAAATATATAGAATTTAAGACACAAATATAACCTGTCATCTCTGCACGGAGGAATATAACCATAACTCAATTACATAATTCTAAGGAAGATAAACACGATGATAAAGATAAAGATAAAGATAAAGATGAGATAAATAGTCTGAAATAGTGCCAAGCCACAATCACAAGTTCAGAGACCAAGACATAAAATAATATCCCAAAATAAATACTACAAGTCTCAAAGTATCTAACTGAAATGTAATCAAGACAAAATCTAGATGAACTAGGTCACTACTGGCGGTGCGTCCTCTACGAGCACCGGGTCCACAGGCATGTCCTGGTCGTAGGCTCCATTTATGCCAAACCCGTAGTAGGTCGGACAATCTGCATCTAAATTCTCTGAAAAATAACGAGAATTATCCTGTCAGGATATGAGCAAGTACAAACGCCGACAACAGTTCCATGTGAATTGACAAATACTATAAGAGACAATCATAATGAAATACAAGATGGAATATCAAGACTGAAAGTAATACGGTATAAGAGAACTGGATATCATGTCATGTGTGAGATATAAGATAAAACTGGAATATAAATAAATGGAAAGTAATCTGCGGTATGATGTAAACATAAAAATAAAGTGCCATGAGATATTAGAGCGTTATGTGACTGGCTTGGGTCAAGATCAGGCTGTTCTATTTGACCGGCTATGCACAGGTAGTATAATAATATTGGGATCAGGCCAGCCAAAATAGAAAGCTATGCACAAGTAGTATAAGGTCAGGCTACACCCTACGTGTGGTGAGGGTGGAGCTATGCACAAGTAATAAATAAGTAGGGATAATGATCACATGACCTCTAATAACTTCGCCATCCCCGAGTAGTATAATGAATCCAGACATGACAAGTCATGACACAGAATTCGAAGAGCAGGGGGCCAGCCCACTCCCAAATCGGTGTCTATACAAGTACATAAAATAATATCGAACAATGTACTCATATACCAGGTAAACCAGGAATGATATCTCATGACGAGATTCACGTATACTAGTCTGTGTATCCTCGTGTCGAGAATCAAGTATAACACTACAACTGAATCGGATATAGTAGATATCAAGACAATAAAAACTATCAGAGAATATACTCGCCTGCTGTCCTGAGCTGAGCAAATCGAAACTACAACCCACACAATGAGCCACGAACGGTCGAATCGCACAACAGTCTCCTAACGCTGAAACAGACATAATCAACATTCTCAGAATGGTCAAATTAGCTAGAAACGCCTACCCATAAGTCCAATTCTGGATACAGGGACAAAATAATAATTTCGGGTCAAAATGGTGTCTACCGTTGGACCCACTTTGTACCGAAAAACGTGCCAGAATGTATTATCTCTAAAGTCATCAAACTATATGTCTACAGGTCCGTTTAACGAGACGAACCCAAGGTCTGTCCAATTTAGGATTCCGGTGGGCTGTGCACAAAATCACCCGTTGAGTGGGATTGTGGACCTGCCAAAATGGCATCCCGATCAACGATCTCAGAATTGGATCAAACTTGGCATACAGGACCAGAAAAATATTTCAAGTCCAATGGCGCAAGTTTTATCAGGATTTGATGAGTGCGCACAAAGTAATTGACAAATATGCAAAAGACCGATAAGGTGAACTTTTGACGGATACGCATCAAATTCGTCGCGCACACGCGACCAATTTGAATTTCGTCAAAGCCCACACGACCACGAAGTCGATACGCACCTTTTGATGCTTTCGGTTTGCGACCACGTCGCCCGGATTGACGGGACGGACGGCGTATCGGGACAATTTTACTAAAAATCCATTTTTGAAAATTAGTTTTTTCTCCAACTTCACAAATCAATAACTTTATGTACAGTGCATGAAATTTAATTCTACAAAAAAAGTTTTAAATCCCTATAGGTTGTCTACAAGTCTCTTCAAACCAATTTTGAAAACTCACAACACGCTGGTCGCAAATCGGCCACAAAATTGGAGTTTCGGGATAGTTTCTAAACCCAGAAAATCTAGTTTTTTCTCAATTTTGGAACTCGTTTTTCGTCGCACATAGTATGAATTGGCACGAACTATTTGAAGGAAATTAAAGGTTTATATTGTTGGCCCAATGATTATATTGTGTTTTTGAATATGGCTAATCAGTTAAGTTTAACATAATGATGTCACTAATATTCATATACTCACTATCATGTTGCTACTTAAACTTAGCATTGTCCTAATTGTCCTATATTATATTGCTATGCTTGTATCGTACTGCAACATATTTTGTTGGCCTAACATGCTATCATGTTGTTACTTAAACTTAGCAATGTCCTAATGGTCCTGTATTATATTGCTATGCTTGTATCGTACTGCAACATATTTTGCTGGCCTAACATGTATTTGTAGACATGCAGTAAGCATGATCAAACATGATCAAACAGGACATAGGCAATGAAGAATTAATAATGGAGCGAAGACGGCGTCATATAAAAAGATTTCTCCGAACCGCCTAGCGACCTATCCGGGGCCTCGAAAGGTATTCAGATTTCCAGATCTGTTTATCTTTGGACGACTGCTGTCAGGGAAAAAGATGTCTTCAGGGCTGCTCAAATATCAGAAGAAAGGCATCATCAAAAGGGCTCTTGGTTTTTCTATTTGTTCCAAGTCTGTAATCTTCAATTTATTGAGTCTAGGAGAATGTGTACGTTGAGTCGCACTGAGTCATCTCAACCCCTAGGCATATCTCTCCTAGCTCTACCATTCAAACAGACCAATTCCTGAACCAAGTCCAAGCTCCACAAAGTCCAAAAGCCCAATGGACCAATTCTGTCTTCTGGAGACAGAGTTCGGGCCGAACTCTGCCTCCACACAGAGGTCGGGCCGAACTCTGTCCCCTGATTTCCAGCACCCTGATTTTTAGGGCCTGCTTGCTACAAGCTGTCCAACGGCCAAAAATTTGAATTATCCATACCGAATTCTGGCCGAATTCTGCTTGTTCCGAACCCTATAAATAGGCCTTGGTTTCTCTCATTTGAAACCATCCACTCTTCTATTCTTCTTCTCTTACATAGCCTATATAGTCAAGAGCCTTACTCTTCCAATCTACTAGCCACAAAACTTCCTAAGCCCCAAGGTGCTCAAGTGCGATTCAGCTAGAAGTTTTTGTGCAAGAGTTGAAAAGAAAAGTCACTTGGACAATTCCAAGTCGCTTGGAAAATTTCAAGCAAATCGCCACTGCGATCCTCTGTAAGAAGTTGACGTGCTCTTCTGAAGAAAAGGCACGGGTTGTAAACTACTATTTCACAAATAGTGGATTTGAATCCTGAGCTAGAGTTCTCAGGCCTGGACTAGTCCTCCACGAGGGAAACCAGGTTAAAACTGCTGTGTTTGTGTTTGCTCTTCTTGATCTTTATTTACTTCCGCATTTCCTTCTGATTTATTTACTATCTTGATAGTTATTTTGTGGAGGTGATATAGAGTTAATTTTTATTTGGTGATTATCGACACAAACTCTATTCACCCCCCCTCTAGAGTTGCCTACACCTGTGTTTTCATATATGTTAGGATCATACCTGACTAAGTGGTTCGTAAAACAACGGAGCGAGGAAGGAGAAATCCATTTACGAAGTTGGCTCTTCGCTGACAGTTTCCGTGGGCGGGTGGGATGCTCGTTGCGCATTTTCCGGCGATAGACGGCCGCGGGTTGGTTGACGGCGACGTTGGAGCGTACGCTGGATTGGGGGTGACGGCTAGGGTTTGGATTTTATGAAAATTTTCCTCTCTCTCTCTCTCTCTCTCTCTCTCTCTCTCGCTATATATATATATATATATATATATATATATATATATATATATATATATATATATATATATATATATATATTTCGCTCGGCTTAAAAAAAACCAAAAGCCGCTCGGGTTAGTAAGAACATAACCTTATATATATATACAAAGCCTACTGCTGCTTGCTACTTATGGGTTTGGGGGGGGGGGGGGGGGGGCGGCGTGTGCTTTTGTTTTCGGTGTTTTTTCTTTTCTTCTTTTCTTTTCTTTCTTCTAATAACCTTAAGCTACTATAAATACACACATACATACATACATACATACATACATACATACATTATATATATATATAAACATATATACATATATTCATATATTATATATATTTAAACATATACGTATATATTTATTTATATAAAATAAACCTATAACATTTACCCATATATATATATATATATATATATATATATATATATATATATATATATATATATATATATATATATATATATATATATATATATATATATATATATTTATATATATATATATATATATAACATTTACCAATAAATAAAATATTACCGAAAAAATATATATAAATAAAATTAGAATTTATTTATAACAAAACTAAATATATATTTTTATAAATATTAAATATATTAAATTTTTATAAATAAAAACTCTATTAATAAAATACTTATTTAAATAATAATATAAAAACACTAATAATAATATTTAAATAATATTAAAATTATAAAATAATGTATATGACCATATTAGCCCTATTCAGAAAAGTGGGGGTGACAAATCTACCCTCCTAAAAAAAATTTCGTCCTCGAAATTAGAGCGAACTAGCACAATAACAGTTGCAAGAACAAAAAAAAAACCTCAAGGCTCGAAGATATAAGGGTAACGCTCCCGCATCTCGTCCTCCCTCTCCCAGGTAGACTCTCCTGGAGAGTGATGCCTCCACGCGACACGAACCAAAGGGTTAACTTAGTTCCGGAGCACCTTCTCCCGACGATCCAGAATCTCCACAGGATACTCTGGATAGCGGAGCGTAGGCCCCACCTCTAACTCGGAGTGATCCAATACGTGACTAGGGTCTGCCATGTACCGTCTCAACTGTGACACATGGAACACGTTATGGACTCCCTCGAGCGTAGGCGGCAAGTCTAGTCGATAGTCCACTGCACCGACCCTTCCAAGAATAGTGAAAGGTCCGATTAAGCGCGGACTAAGCTTCTCGTCTCTGCCAAAACGAATCGTGTCCCGTGTCGGAGAAATCCTCAGGAACACCATATCGCCAACCTAGACACAAGACAAGACTCAATACAAGACCCTAAAGCAAACAATCACAAAAAACACAAATAGAAACAAATACTAACCTCGAACTCTAACGGTCTCCGATTGCTATCGGCCCAATGCCGCTGTCTATCCTGAGCCACCCGAAGTCTATCCCTGATCAACTTAACCTTCTCTGCTGCATCAACCACCATCTCCGGGCCAAGCAAAACTCTCTCACCGATATCGTTCCATGACAAAGGAGTGCGGCATCTTCGCTCGTATAGAGCCTCAAATGACGACATCTCTATACTGGCCTGATAGCTGTTGTTGTAAGCAAACTCTACCAGGTGAAGATGGTCCTCCCAAGATCCTTCGAAATCTAACACACAAGTGCGAAGCATATCCTCGAGTGTCTGGATGGTCCTCTCTGATTGTCCGTCCGTCTGGGGGTGATACGCGGTACTGAACTTGAGCTGGGTGCCCAAGCTAGTATGAAAACTCCTCCAGAAGTAGGAAGTAAAATGACTATCCCGATTCGAGACTATGCTCATCGGAACTTCGTATAATCTGACTATCTGACGCACGTACATCTCTGCCAGTTTTTCCATAGACAGTCCCACTTTGAAAGGCAAAAGTGGACCGATTTGGTCAATCTATCAATGATAACCCAAATCGCGTCTATTCCTTCTGGAGATCGTTGAAGTCCAGATAGAAAGTCTATAGTGATGTGATTCCACTTCTACTCCAGAATGGGTAGTGGGTGTAGCAACCCAACTGGCCTCTGCCTCTCGGCTTTCACCTGCTGGCACACCAAGCATCGAGATAAAATAGAGCTACCTATCGCTTCATGCCATACCACCATACGTGCTCGCTCAAGTCTCTGTACGATCTTGTTGGCTCTAGAATACATAGAGTACTGAGAACGATGCGCTTCCTGAATAATCTCATCCCAAGGCTCTCAAATCGGAACGCACAATCTAGTACCGTGCCTCAGCGACCCATCTTCGGCTATAGAGAAATCGTCTACCAATCCTGCTTGCACCTGCTCCATGATGCTCCTCAGGGCCACATCCTCAACTGTGTTGATCTGACTCTGTCCATTAACGCAGACTGAATCTGTAAATCCTACATTTGAACCTCTATGCCTGGAACGATCACCTTGATACCCAAACTATCCAGATCGGCTAATAGGTGACGATCTGTCGTCAAATACATAGCGACTGGATACCTGCTCAAGGCATCTGCAACTACGTTGGCCTTCCCTAGATGGTACTGCAAAGAGATATCGAAGTCCTTCATTAGCTCAAGCCAGCGCCTCTGTCTCATGTTCAATTCTATCTAGGTGAACACGTGCTTCAAGCTCTTGTGATCCGTGAAGATCTCAACTTACTGGCACACTCTATCCCGGATACTATACTACACTTATGGGATACTACCTTCTATTGTCTTCCTCAAATGAATGCGGGTAAATAAGTAGCATGTGGGGTTCAGTTGAATGAACACAAGTGTCATGTGGGTAGTAGGTTTAATGTGGAGCGTGTCTATATTTTGGGTTAATAAGTTTGGGTCGAAATGGTGCCCCCAATTCGAGTCGGAATTAAAAGTGAGTTCGTGGGGTGAATCAAGATTGGGCCTTGTGTCAGAAAAGTTGTGTGATAAAATAAAGCACAATATGGTGTGTCTAAGTGGGACACGAAGGTCATGGGCATAAGGTGTCTTGTCTAGATCTTGCATATGAAGTTGGTTTTCAGAAAATAACTAGCCTTGTGCTCCTAAATTAAAAGTTATGGCAATGTGCATATGATAATCACAAATAAAAGTGGGAATGGTCAATGGCCTAAATTGATCCAAAAGTTGTGCGATACAAGATAGTACAAGAGAACGAGTTTGAGTGGGACATGATATATCAAAATGAAGATAATCTTGTCTACAAAAACTCATAAAGAAAGTTTCTAGAGATTGACATCTCTGACGCTCCAGAAATCAAAGTCATGGAAGAACATTCGTCTATCTAGGATACTCTCTCTAGGGTGTCTACCCAAGTCTTGACGCTGTCTACACAAAGCACTAACTCATCTATATGATATTTGGATGGTACTTCTATACTAGGTTACTCATGTCCCTCATCTAACTAGTCACTTACAATATTGATGCCTACACCTATATAACACTTGAAATAATCTGGCTATTGTTACTAGGGTACTCCTCTTATTCTAGCACCTGGGGAAACTCCTACCTTAACACTTATTAATCACCCTAGGGTTTCTCATCCATATTCAATTATCAACAATCAAATACAATACTTCCTAACCATACTCTGGACTATTAACACTAATACTCAAGGACACAGACCAATTGCAAGTCACCAAACCATCACACTACGAAGAACCTATAATGAAATGAGACACCTGGAATAAAAAACCGACGGTATCTTTACTCCTAAGCTAATTGGGGATGGAACAGAATCTATAATAACAGAAATAAAATGATAGAGATGGCATGTTAAGACCCTTCTCAAGATACAATCTGATAATCATACACGTCTGTCCTAAATCATGATACTCAGAATCCTCGCTACGCCACTAAGCAAGGCTGCGATAAACAGTAGATTCCATAACTAGGTATGCACCTCTATAATCATATCGTCTGGAATCCTCGCCATGTCGACTAGTATAGCTGTGAGAAATCTCAAATCATATGACCAAGATATGTACATCCGAAGTCAGGTCTCTACGTTTCCGCCATGCCGGCTAATATAGCTGCGATAAACTCCAGGTTTCATAACTAAGTAGACGTTTTACCTTCCCGATTATTCCCGTCAATATATGTTATCAGAAGATACCGTAACTCAGGCCATAAAATTCATCTCGATATGAAAAATCAAAATCAGTGATTATCCAATAAAATCAAATTAAATAACAAGGAGCAAGGATGAAGAAAAACAAGAGGAAATGATTTCAAATTGACGTTCAAAACAAGATTCCAAAGGGTTGTCATAAGAATCTCTCAAAAGTCCTAAGCAAAGAGATCAATATGGCACATGATAAGATATCGTCAAGAAAGGACAATTTATTTTAAATTACAAGAAGAGTTTGTCATGGTATTCAAAATATTGGAATTTTTCTAATATGTGATTGAGTAACTCCTATCATAACCTAAAACCTATATCATAACAGTATGCTCATAATTAGCACTCTAAGTCGAGCACCCATTATGAAATTGCACTAGTTGCGACTCTGACCTGCATGGGTCACAATAAAAACGTGTCACGACCCGCACCCTGTTTAGAGGCACGAGCACGTGGGTACGTCCAGCCTACGCCGCAGTATCGGCGGTAGAACGCTGTAAAGGTCATCTAGAATATATAGAATTTAAGACACAAATATAACCTGTCATCTCTGCACGGAGGAATATAACCACAACTCAATCACATAATTCTAAGAAAGATAAACACGATGATAAAGATAAAGATAAAGATGAGATAAATAGTCTGAAATAGTGCCAAGCCACAATCACAAGTTTAGAGACCAAGACATAAAATAATATCCCAAAATAAATACTACAAGTCTCAAAGTATCTAAATGAAATGTAATCAAGACAAAATCTAGATGAACTAGGTCACTGCTGGCGGTGCGTCCTCTACGAGCACCGGGTCCACAGGCATGTCCTGGTCGTAGGCTCCATCTATGCCAAACCCGTAGTAGGTCGGACAATCTGCATATAATTAAATTCTCTGAAAAACAACGGGAATTATCCTGTCAGGATATGAGCAAGTACAAACGCCGACAGCAGTTCCATGTGAATTGACAAATACTATTGTTTGCAAAAAATAAAAGTATGAAACTTTATTGATACAAACTTTGCAAAAGATTACAATTTGAATTCTGGGAATGGTACAACTTTAGGAATCCAATCTAGATGACGATTGCTTTATTCCTTGGACGATGTAAACTTTGAAGATGAAGCCTCTGAAGTTGAGAACAACTCTGAAATTGAAGGCAGAAAGCCTCGGAAGTCGAAGACAAAAGCCTCGGAAGAATGCAGCAGCACTTGGGCAAGAACTCCTGAACTCTCTGATTTCTGATCTCTGATTTTGAACTCTTGATCCCCTTAAAATGAAGACTTGAAACTCTATTTATAGAGTTCTGGAAATAACTAACTTTCAGTTATTCTGGACTGTGCAGAATAATTTACGCAGCATTGGACTGCACAGGCAGTTGCTGGATCGTGGGCCAACTATCTGGGACACATGGCATCATTTGATTGAAATGCGCATGATCGTGCATAGACAGTTGCCACGTAATGAGCAATTGATGGCATGAATGCCACATGTACTTTATCAGTTATGTTGGTAGAATGCGCAACCTGAACTGCGCAGACTTTAGTTTGCGCAAACTCAGACTGTGCAGGAATGGATTGCGCCATCATGGATTGCGCTGGCAACTGTCAGCCGCCCTCGAGCACTGTACGGCACAATAAACGAACAGTCTCCTCGTTCTCCGTGCTGTCAGTTGTCAGGAAGATTTGATTTGATTTTGGTAATGATGACTTCTGCTACGTCAGCCTGTACAGTTGGGAACGTGCGCAAACCAACGTACGCAATTCGATTGCTGCGCAATCTGTTGTCTGCACAACTCATCAAAATGATGTATATCTTGATTCTCTGACTTTGTTGATTGATGCAACTTGATTTTTTTAGGAACTACAAGACCCCCTTCAAAGTTTTCCAAAGTTGATTTTATTCAAAATTTCAAAATACTTTAAATTTTTAAATTTTGAATCAAATTGCGCATGAAGATGAACTATCTGCGTAAAGCGAAGAGCCCCCAATTTTAGGCGCAATCCGAGGTAGCCGTTTCATATTTCGAAAGCTATAAATAGCCATCTCTTCATTTTCATTTCTTTACTTTGCATCCTTCGAGCTCTTGAGAGAAATCCCCCCGAATCCTTGCTGTCCTCCTCCTCCGACGACTTTCATGGCACCCCGACGATCCTCTACTGCCACCGCCGCCGCGAAAGGTAAAGCCCCGGCCGAGTCCTCATCCAGAACTGCGCACAGAGCCTCTCGTCACGAAGATGCCCACCCTGCGATGTTAGGTAGAAGACTTCAAACCCTTTTTAGGGTTTTGATACCATTGTCTTTCGAAATCCATCTCGTTTTAGAGATGTGATCATATTGCGCCACCCTCTTTAGGGTTCTGGTTGCACAAATCAGTTAACTCTTCATTTTTATGAAGATCGACTTTCTGCGCAATCGGTTGAACTGTGCTGGCAGATGTCAGCACAATCTGCTGATTTGTGCGAGATCATCAGTGCAAACTGATGGCTGTTCGTTCGTGCAGTCTGATGTTTACGCAAACTGATGTTGTGCAATCTGATGTTGCGCAGTCTGATGTTGCGCAATTTTGATGACAGAATTTTTTAATTTTGACTTATACTGAATTTTTTTTTCTTTCTGTCTGATGTAGTGAATACGAGAGATGATCCTGAATATGAAACTTTTGTGGGAACTCTTTCGGAGTCTGAATATAAAGAAGATCTGTCTCATGTTCACTATCCTCAGTACGATTTGCCGGCCTCCCGTCAGGCTATACTGATCTCCCAGGATAATGAGACTTTAATGTGTTTGATGAATGGACAGCCCCTAGAGTCAGCGGATGATGTTATTCATAAGAAACCCTTATTCCTGTTCGGTGACGCCTTTGAAAAAGTCTCTCAGCCTAGGCCGAGGATGGAGGAGAGAATAGTTCACCAGGAAAATAGATCATTCTTCATACCAGACATTGCTCATTGCCTCACTTTGTTGCGGTATGCTCATGCGAGCTACCCAAGGAAGATGGAGTGGAACATCACTCTTTTTCAGGATGCCCGTGCAGGGAAAATCTTCATAAAGAAGGGGCCAAACAAGAAGGATATGTTTTATAGCTCCTCTGATAGATATAGCGTCCTGTTGAGAGGCTTGAGACCCGGCTGCATTCCACCAGAGAACTCCTCTATGCTGATGCATGTCAGGACACCGATATTCGCAAATGAATTTACGAAGGCTGAAGGAAAATACCCCGAACAAGACATCAGACTGACTGGATTGGTGAATCCAGATTACAAGCGATGGAACTACATTGCGAATTAGATTCTGACAATATTCCAAGACAGACTCCAACAGATCAATCTGTATCAAGCAGTGCACGCCACTGTATACGGCTTTGCTCCCAACCCACATATATTTTTAGCCTTGGCTGAGAGGTACAACTATAGGACGAGGACCTTCATGACCCCGCTTGGAGAGATGGGGTTTGCACTCCACGAGATAAAGTATATCTCGTACTTGCCCATGGCAGATGCTCCGTATGAGGAGTTTGTACCGACAAATGATGAGCTGGACAAGCCTAGAAAAGAGAATGCAGCAATGGTGGCAGTGTTCGAGGAACTGCTATGCCACTACAAGATCTGTTCTCTGTTTTATAATAGTGCTACTGCCAACACTTGTTACTCTTCGAAGTGGTTACCATATCTGTTTCTCAACCACATAGAAGAGAAGAAGACCAAGGAGAATGACAAATGCTACCCTAACTTCTTCAAACCTTTGAGCAACGCAGAGGTCATAAAGCTGATGGAACAGAGTGGTAACTTTGATAAAAAAGTGAAAGATGATCATGAGTATCCTCCTTTGAAGACAGGGGACACTTTGGAGAGTTACTTAAGAATGGGATATAGACCCATGTCAGAAGAAGCACAACTGGCAGGGTTCCTAACATACTGGCTTCGGAGGTTTGTGGTTCCCGGATCCAGTACTGTGGATCGCTTTCACCGCGGCGTTCTGTTTGCTGCTGTCAAGTTAGTCTTCGGCTATAAGATGGACTTGTTATCAGCAATGACCTGCAAACTAAATGCTAGTCTTCGTTTATACATCGACTTGATGCTGAAGGCGAAAGGAGAAAAAGAGTTCCCTCGCTTAGAATTGCCATATACATATTTATTTGGAATGGTTGCTTCTCCACTATCCAACCTTAATGGAGCCCGGCATGGGACCGGTTGATGGCAGTTTTCTCCGAAGATATTCTCATGGACAATGGAAATACACTTCTTTAAGCGAGTGTAGATATATTTTGAATCTGAATAGAGGATGGAACTTCTGTTGTGCTCCTCTCCCTGCTGGGAACGATCAGATGCCCACAAATATGGTGGACTCGAAGATGCAGCCTCTGACCCGTACAGCCTTCGAATGGTTGAAAACGATTCGACCATCTCATCTGGTTTACCGGTTTGAAGAAGAATGCTATTTAGAACCATATCTTCCCAGCCGATTTGCTCGGCAGTTTGGGTATTATCAGTTCCATGTGGGGAATGCAATTACCTGCCTCCAAGGCAAAGGTTATTTGATAGACGGGACCAGAGCTTGGGCTTATTACAATGCCCGTGATACGAAAGCCACCTTTTCAATGCCAACAAAGAGTACTCCCCAGGGTCCTGGATGCTCTTCACATATTCAGTGTTTTATACATCCGCGAATACTTTTGCCGAGAATTTTAATCTCGTAGATAGTTTCGCTTCTGCAACAAGATTGAGGAGAGGGAGAATTGCTTCATCGATCCCTGCAAATGATGAGGTGCACGAGCCAGCGGATGCACCTCTAGAAACTTCAAGGGAGATTATGTTCCCTCAAGAGGTAAATGCACCATTGCGTGTTTCTCTGAAAGTGGGTAGATCTCCCGCAAAGAAAAGAAGAAGAGAGGAGCCTCCTGCTCCAGCAGCAAAGAAGAAATTGATCCTAGATCATTCTTCTGAAAAGGTCACTACAAGATCCCAATCTCGGCAATTGGCCGAGACACATCAAGAGGCTGCCACTACACCAACTTCTGTACAGAAACAAGCAGAACCAGTAAATGTAGACAGTCCTGCCAGACCTCTACACAGAAAGAAGAGGGTGGTCACCAGAAGAATTTTAGCAGAATCTTCTTTCAGACAAATCCTGACTTCAGTAGATGCTGCAGCAGGAATTATAATGTCATCTCCCACACCTGTTTCTGAATCTGGGAGCAAAACTCTTGAAGAAACTGAATAGAGGGGAGATCTTGTCCCAAGAACTGAGGTTGAAGAGTCTAGAGAGAACATCACAGAGGAAGAACAAAATGTTGTACGACCTCTTTCACCTGTTGCAGAGGTAACTCAACCTCCTCTTACTCCTAGGACTCTTCGTAAAGAAGAAGATCGTAAAATAATCGCAGCTTTAGAAGATTGTAGTTATAGCCTGCAGGATGATCAGACTGCAACTAACAGTGGGAATGCAGCAGAAGAAGAAGAAGAAGACGAGGAGAGCTCTTCGTCTGAAAATGTTGATGAATATATACAAGATCCTGAAAGGGATAATGAAGAACATATATCTCTTGATACTGCCGATGATATTTCAGATCCTAAAAAGGATATTGAAGTGGAGGCGTCTGCAGAAAAAGTTGCTGATCTTTTAAATCCTGATGAAGATGTTGAGATAGAAAGATCTCTTGAAGAAGCAGCCAATGAAGATGTGTTGAAAGAAAATCCCGCCACCGACCCTCAAGGTATAAAAAGAGATCTAGCAATCTTCTCTTTTAAAATAGACTGATAACTAATATCTTCATTTGTAATTCTTGCAGATCTTAAGACTCTGCCAACACCTCCAACGGACCTGGCTATGGTGCCCATACCAACGGTGGTTGTTAGTAGTAGTCATCATTTATCCTGCGGTTCTGAAGCGGGCAGCAGCCAGGCTATCGCAGCTGAAGCTACTTCCGTTCAACGGGAGTCCATTCCAGCAGGGAATGCACTTATTGCTAGATCGAACCAAGGTAAGATTGCTCTTATTTGATCTTCTTGTTCATCGACAAACAATTAGTAAAATAACAAATTTACTATTACAGAGGATCAAACAGGAGGAGCGACTAGCTCTACTCTGGCTCCTTTGTTTAAAGAGCCTGTTGTCCAGCCACAAAGGGTCGAGCAACCTGCTGCCTCATCCTCAACAGGAGTAACAGCGACTCCTGGAACTCTGGCCATTAATCAACAAGTTGTCCAGTCATTCACCAGATATTTCTTCGAGTCGTTGGGATCTCTTGTTCATAAAATGATAGAGAAAGAAGGAACTGATTTCATTATGGTTAGGAAGCCAACTTCTTTCTTAATAAGAGCCATAAGGGAGCAAGGAGACGAGGCTCAGGCCACTCTCCTTGAACACATATTGAACGAATTAGAAGTCTCCATAAAGAAATATAAGGAGCTCAAGAAGAAGGAGATAGACTCTTTAGTGCAGGCTAAATTTGAGCGACTGGCTCAAGCCGCTGATATAGAAAGGGTAAACCTTCAAAATCTTTTAGAGGCTCATTCTGCAAAATCAGCTAAATACAACTCTAAGATAGAATCAGTTACTTTAATGGCTGAAAGCAAAGGACAGAGACTTGCTGAGCTGAAAGCAGAAATTACTCGCCTCTAGCAAGAATTTGAAGAGGAAACTGTTAATCACCAACTTGTGATTAAACAATTCAATGCCTTAATTCAAGAGAGGAATGAGTACGAGACAACCCATGGTACAGAAATCACCCGCCGGACAGTGGACATGCCCGTTTTTGATGAAAAAAGCGGGATGGAAGAAGCAAGAAGGATAGTAACATCAACTCATGAAGAAGAGCTGCAGACACTGAAGCAGCAAATTGACAATCTGATTATCCCTCCTTCTTAATTAGAACTTTTTTGTATTTGTGTTTGTTGCTGTAGATGCATTTCTGTAATGCCTCATATTTTGATAAATAAAAAACATTTTGTTGTGGCTTCATTATTTATTGCATATCTTATTCAGATATAAATAACAGATAGACATGATATATTTCTTGATGAATATTGACAACTTAATCTAAAATGACAAGTTACTGATATGGATAATGAACGATGATGAATCGTCAATGTATGTGATATGAATGAACGGGAAGACCGTCAAGTGATAGATGATAATAAGCGAGTGAACCATCAAGTGATGATGAACGAACGGGTGAACCGTCAAATGATGATAAATGAACGGATGAACCGTCAAATGATGATAAACGAACGGATGAACAGTCAAATGATGATAAACGAACGGATGAACCGTCGGGCATTAATGAACGGACGAACCGTCGGATGAATGTGATAAATGAACGAATGAACCGTCATGCATTTAATGAACGGATGAACCGTCGGATGAATGTATAAATGAACGGATGAACCGTCATGCATTTAACGCACGGACGAACCGTCGGATGAATGTATCGCTTCATTAATTGAGGAACTTCTGCCTATAAATATAGCAGAAATCTGACAGGAACGAACACTTCTACTCTTCAACATAAAAAATGTCTTCTGGAGAAGCATCTAGGAAGGCTGAGATTGCCCCGAAGGTTCAGAAGGGCACTGAAGAACGCCCTGCCGATCCAGTTCAGCCGAAGGAGGCAGAAGCAGGCGAAGGTCCGTCTGCACCCCAGCCAACGAGAGACATCCTGGACTTTCTGCTTGAACCAGGAAGGACTGAAGAAGAAGAAGCCATGAGGATGGCTGCCTGCAAGTTCCTCGTGGGATCCAGCAAAGAGGTTCTCGACTCTTTTGCTGACCGTGTTTTTGAAAAGGACGGTAGTGGTCCATGTCCAAATGTAGAGAAGGATGATAATGACCTTCCTTAATATCATGTACTATCATTCATGATTAAATAAAATTTTATTTATAAACATGAACTTGTTTGATGATTTATAAACATTTACATTTATACATAGTACTTTTTAAGGAACTTGCCATTGATAGGCATCATAGTGTAGAAGCATGGAATTTCACAACCAGAAAGCCCATGCGCCAGATACTACATGCGCTAGAACTCAGACGAAGAACTTCACAGCAAGATCAATAAAGATAGACATTTGAAGAAGGACTTTTCATTTTATATATAAAAGTCTATTACATGTCTAGAAAAGGTTGTACAAAGGAGAATTTCTACAAAGGAAAGATCCTAAGTCTACAGCCAGCGGCCACCATGCGCCTTCAGATAAGCGCAGCGGCCACCATGCGCCTTCAGATAAGCGCAGCAGCCACCATGCGCCATCAGTCAGGCGCAGCAGACCTCATGCGCCTCCATCCAGGCGCATCCTACCATATCTTCAGCAGCTCAGTCATGTGCATCCAGCCCAGCTATGTGCATCCCTTCAGCCAAATTCTTCCAGCCAGGCTCACCTGGCCGAGCAGAGCCTAGTTATGCGCCGCTCTTCCAGCCAGGATCCACAAAGCATTTAACCCTCTGGCTGGAACCAAGGAAGAGAAGAGCACCGCAAATGCTGTGGCCAGAGGAGGCTTCGAAAGAGCCTCCAAAGCCCAAGGAAGACCGTGATCGAAATCATGGCACAAGGAAGCTCTCAACACAACCAGAGTGGGCGACACCCACTTTGAAGGAAGAGAAAGCCTAGCACCGCCATTCCGATCTACGGCTCTTCCCGAACAACGGAGACGAGGCCCGAGCATCACTATCTTTGGATGCAACAGGCACCTTCCGCCTGCCTCGGAAGCCCTCGACTCCGTCTTTTGGATGTAACAGTCACCTTCAAGTGCATCGAAGACAACACAGTGTCTCATCTTCACCCTCGGGAGCACTTCGTCAACAGAATGCACCCGCATGTTCAAGTTCATGTTGGAAGTACGTGAGGGAATGAGAAGCAAATCTTCTCTCCATGCCACTATTTATAGGCCGGGCAGATCAAATCCACGCGCCAAGTGGATGGCCCTCCAAATTCTGTGCAATGAATTTACATTAAATGGATGAACCGGACGCCTCGAATTCAGCCAAACGGCTATTCATAGCACTCGAAGAGCGAGACAGCCGCATCATTAAAAGACATGTCCGATGCGCCAGCCAGACAGCGTATCACACGGACGCGCCCTTCGGCATCAGGCGCATCACACAGACGTGCCCTACAGTACTCGGCACATTACAGAGGGTACGTCCCCACACATCTCCATACCGAGTGGAACGCCAACCGACGCGCCCACTCAGCTGTCCATCGAATGTCACCAACATTAAATGCTGAACTGACAGAGTTGGCAGCACGCCTCCCAAAGTCTGAACAGTTGATAGCTTTTTTTCAGAAAACGAAGCGTCGACAACGTCAGCATCATCATGACTTTATTTCGACGGCTACTGCCACGTGGCCACTCCACCAACAGCATGCGCCTCTACGGCCATGCGTCCAAATCAGTATGTGCCTCAAAAGCCATGCGCCTCAGACTGCTCTCTGATCCCGAAAGACAGAAGGAAAGTTGCCTGCATGCGCCTCAAAAGCCATGCGCCCCAAATGGTTTGTAACTCCTAAAGGTTATGAGCCGCAGCCTCCTCCTGCGCCCAATCCAAGGCGCATCCCACCAGATCACTCCTCTCCACCAAATCCGAGATCTTCAAACCATGAGTCGACGACACGTGTCCTTTGACTCAACTCATCCAAGATTTCAGCAACGGAAAGATCTTCTCTCTGCTACGTGTCGGCTCACAACAGCAGTATGAAGAGTTCTCCCCTTCGATCAGGGCGCAGCATCCATGCGCCTCCATTAGCAACCTCCACGTGGTGTCCCCACACCGGCGCATCCTGTATGTGCACATGAGCAGCCAGCCTACAAGACTATAAATAGAAGGATCATCTCCTTCACACACACATGACACACAGAGGAGACTCACAAGACAGAGAGAATCCACAACAGAGAATCACCAGAGAGGCAGTTCTAGACACTCAACGTCTTCCTCCTCTCAGCAAGCTCCAGCACCCAGAGCAATCAACACCTTCAGAGAACCGATAACCGTCGTCAGCCGGTCAACAGAGTCAACGCATTACCACTCGCTCCATTGGCACTAAGGACCCAGCTTAAACAAAAGTGTACTCCTAGGACTACATCTAAGTCCTACATTGTAACACTGTTCTGTTTGTATTAAAATTTCAATCAAAACAATTTTAATGGCAAACAAGCTGGCGACTCTGCTGGGGACTTCTTTCTTCTCTACCGAGAAAGTCGTGTCACAGGCCGACGACGTGAAGGTGGGCTTCTCCCACAAGACGCTGGTAGTGCGCCTCAATCAACAGGCGTACGAGGAGTTCATTTCTGAAGGAAGTGCGAGTCCTTCGAAGCGGCTGTCAAAGCCGAAGAAGACCCGCGCAGTCTGGGTGCGCAAAGTCGACGCCTCGGGCACCACCATTGAAGGGGATGCGCCCGTCCAGCCTTTCCTTCCTGCTGACGTCCTCAGCAGTCAAGGTGCGCCCGCTGATGCAGTGCATCTCTCGGGGAAGCGTGCGGCTGACCACGTTCCCCAGCCATCTTCCTCTCAAGCGAGGAAGATACGTCGACGGAGCAGGGGCGCAGCCAATGCCCCGCGCATCACTTCTGATGCGCCACAAAGAGCCTCTGTCTTTGACAGACTCACTCGCTGTAATGGCGAGGAGAATTTGGATGCTGAGTACTATGCGCCCCAGCGGGCTGGTACGAAGAAATCCAAGGCGGCACGGGCCATGCGCCACAAACGTGCTATGCCAGCAGCCGGCCAGAGGCACGCGCTTACAATCACGCGCGCTGCCGATGGCAAGCTGTACAAGGTTGACTCAAGTGCTTCTGCACCAACAACGAGTCGACCTTCAAAGTCCGCATCTCGCTTGGGCGCATTCACTGCGTGCACAACCAAGCCGAGAGAGGCAAACTCAGTGGTCTTGAACTCCCGTGCCTCCTCTGGTTGTGCGTTTGAGGTCCGTTCAAGTCACTTCAAATGCTGTGGTTCCCCCACTACTGATCGTAATGCCTGCTTGGTATTAGATCAGGGGGCGCAGCACTCACCCGACCACCCCGGTGCTTGGCCCTGCCATGCGCCTGAGAGGAGTGTGAGGGTAGCACTCTCCTCCAACGACCTGCGCAACGTGATCACTCACAAGCGCCGGTCAGGAGAGTTGACCAACAAGCACGATGCGCCTCTCACGGGGCACACTTGTGCAGTGGTCACCATCAACTGCTGTTGCAAGACGGCAGTACCGCCAAAGCAGTCGGTCTTCCAACGGCTACAATTATCGACACCCCTCCGACATCGCCGTGGGACGAAGGTGTCAGCAAAAGAGGAGCTAAAGGTTGCTTCATGCAACGTGATCTCCAACTCCTCATCTGTCCGGAAGACGACTGCCAATTCCTCGTCTTCATCCAAAAGCCAGCCGAAGAAAACCAAGGCAGCTGTCTCGACCTCTGGAGTGTTCGAAGGCACTCGGTCGAGGAAGAAGTTCTTGGAGGAAGCTGGGGGTAGCCAGACCCTTGTCGAGCCTCCTTCCGAAGACGAAGATGTCCAAAGCACAGCTGCGGCGGATCTTCATCAAGGCGAAGATGGCCTCCCTAAAGCCCCTCAAAATGACGATGTCCTCCAGGATACCGCCGGGGGTAGTGCTGGAAACGAAGAGGCCCTTCAAGACAGAGCTGAGGGCAGTCAGGCCTTGCAGATGCGCCTGTCGAAGACGAAATCCAGAATGTGGCTGGGGGTGGCCAAACACCAGGAGAAGTGACTCCCCCACATGAGAGCGAGGCTGAGAGTGAAGCCTCAACTAATCCATCCACTTCCGGCCGTGTCATGACAGTATACATGACCGGAGGTGATCTTGAGACTGATGCGCCGCCACAGGACATTGTCCAGCGCATAGACTCGCTAGAGGGAGAACTCAAAACCCTCTCTGCCTCAATACAAGCACTGACTCAAGCAGTGTTTGAGATGCGGTCGGCCTTGATCAGGACACCTTCAAATGGTCCCGACCCAGGAGCCAATGGAGAGTCGAGTGTGCCCCTCCAACGGACACCCTCAGACACAGAAGCACCCCGGACGTCGGAGCCCTCAAACGCTCCACTCCAGGTGGTACCTCCTTCCCCGACTCCTAGCTCCACGGAGGATGTGGTCGAAATGATCAAAGATCTGCGGGAGCGCTTCGAGTCCAAGAACAGGCAGGAGGAGCGCCAGAAGATGGGCATTCCCCAGCCTTATCCCCTTGAGTGGAACAAGGTGGTTTATCTCCCAAAGTATAAACCACAAACACTCACGCCGTATGACGGGAAGGACTCTCCACGACGGTACCTGACGTACTTCCAGTCGCAGACAGGGCATCTTCCGAAGGAGGACGCGCTCCTCACCAGCATCTTTGTTGGGGCCCTGAAAGGGGTGGCGTATGACTGGTACTGCAGCCTCCCCGATAATTCCATATCGTCCTTCGACGACCTGACACGCCTCTTCCTCGACCGCTTCTACGACGGTGGGAAGGACATGACGATGGCGTCTCTCATTGAGATATGCCAGAAGGACAAGGAAACGGTTCGGGCATTCATCGAACGCTTCCGTCAGGCCTACTTCAGGCTACCTCCAGGCATGCCAGAGCATGCGCTTCTCTCCGCTTGCAGTATGAACATGCTGCCTGCAGTAAAGCTCTGGCTTAACTCTACTCCCCCTCCCGACTGGAGCTCCCTAATCATCGAAGCTGAAGCTGCAGAGAAGAAGGCGGCCAATGCACATCTTCTGGGTGTTAGCTTCCCCGTCTTTGACGATAAGGGGAAAAAGTCTGCAATCAACAACTCCGGACGAGAAACAAAGGGGAAACAGGCATTGACTGTTAATGCCTCGAAGGGCGCATCTGCGCCTACTCAAAAGCCTCCACTGGCACCGAGACCCAAGGAGGTTTATTCATTCAATGATGACGACACCCTGCAACTCTTTGAGATACTGAAGCAGGGTGACAAGATCAAGCTTCCGGACCCAAAACGGCCCGATGAAGTCGAAAAAGTGGACAACCCGAGGTACTGTCACTACCATCGGTTTGTCGGACACCCGACCAAGGACTGCTACGTCCTCAAAAATTACATCCAGCGCATGATCAATGCGGATGTAATCTCCGTCGACTACGAAGAGAAGACGGTGTCAGCTAATGTGGTGTCACTTCAGTTCGGCACCTTGTCGCCGACTACCACACAAGATGGCGTCGTCCCCATCCCTAAGGCGACGATGGAGGTGGTGAACTTGCCACCCACCCGTGACAATGTGAATGGACTTGTCCCACTCACCACATCTCGAGGAGAGGTCCTCTGGGTTCACCCCGACCTCGTCTCCGAGGTAACTCAACCGGAGGTACGCCCTACCTCCAAAGCAAAAGGCAGGAAGATCAAGTCTTGCCGCACGGTCTCTTCTTCAACGGAAGAGGTGCTTCCTGTGCAGACGCGTGCACAACAGAACTCCCAGCCCGGTGAAGCTGCCGCCGAAGTGGTGCCTCCTGGCACCATCCCTGAGGAGGGTCCATCCAAGCCCTCAGCAGCCAATAAACAAAAGCAAGTGGAGGCCCGTTTCGACAGACCTCTGCGGAAAGAAAATGCTTCGGGGCTAGCCAAGCCCCACAATTTTGACATTCTGGCACAACTGGCCAGTACTCCTGCACGCTTGTCTTTGTTCGAGCTCCTGCGTCTCTCCAAGGACTCCCGAGAAGCTCTTTGCGAAGCTCTGAAGGATGCCGAATCCTTTCTCAGTCAAATCAAGCAGCCTGAAGACCTCCCAACTACTTGTGTACACTGTCATTGTGCGGATGAAGTTATCCCAAACATAACTTTCACCCAACAAGACATGTTGCTCAAGCATCACCGACATAACCGACCGTTGTATTACACAGGGTACATCGGTTCGGTAAAGGTGAGCAGGATTCAGATCGATCCGGGGTCTTCCCTAAGCATTATTCCAAAGGCGCTGCTATCAAAGCTGGGGATCCCAATGTACCGGCTGGTGCCCTCCAATACGACCATCAGTGGCTTCAACGCTAGCAAGAGCGAGCCACTGGGCAAGATCCGGCTGAAGTGTCACATCGGCAGCCTCAAAACTGAGGTGACTTGTTATGTGGTGGATGCCGAGGTCAACTACAACATCTTACTCGGACGACCATGGTTACATGAGTACATGGTGGTGCCCTCCACGCTCCACCAATGCATGAAATATGTATCCACCAACGGCGTCATCCGGACGGAGTTTGCAGATATCGATCCCTTCAAAGGGATTGAGGCCTACTTCACCGATTCCGACTTGTACAAGCCACTTGACGAGGAGGAAGCCAACGACGCCGATGATGAAGCAGAGACGGCAACAGAGCCGGACTTGGAGCCCGAAATGACTCCCGACGCCCCCTTGAAAATCCGATTGAAGGGCAAGCCTCCCCAGAAGGCGCCTCCAATGAGCATCAAGCTATCAGGGAAAGCACCGACTCACGAAGCTCCCCTGAAGATACGCCTCAAGGGAAAGCCACCTCAAACAGCGGCTCCCCTGGTGGTAAAATTACAAGGGAAGGCGACACTCATCGGAGGCGCAACCGAGGTACCTCTCAAGGTGCGTCTTAAAGGCAAGCCGCCGCAGTCATCCAAAATACCGGAAAGGGCTCACATAACCCTCTCAGACCCCAAAGTCAGAGCGATGGAGGACTCTCCTGATCCGGCCCCAGTGCTTACAGATGAGGAGCTTGGCGAATATATCTCTGCTGATGTAGACGCACCCTCCTTAGACAATGTAATCCCAAGGGATAAAATCTCGCACTTTATCAATAATAGAGTGTCTTTCAATTATTCTTGTCTTCCACACTGGAATGCCATGTATACATTAGACAACGCTCTACGGTCGTTGCAAACACAAATAACGTCCGTCCACCATAATCGAGTGGCCCCGTCTCAAGGAGTCTTCATAATCCCCCCACGAAGCCGAGACGAAGGCACCATCATCTCGGGCAAAGTCGAGCGTCATCAGGACCTCCCGTCAATCGAGCCCGAACCTGATACCGGCAGAGTACAAGTCTATCGGTACACGGATACAGCAAAGTGCATCATCCAAAAGGTGGGCTACGACCTGAAAAGCAATAAAGGCCTAAACTACGACAAGGGTCGGCATCTCCCTGTCCGGCTTTCGATGCCCAATAGAAAGCCACAAGATTACTACAATCGGACTCGACGGGGGTTAGACTATGTCACGCCGCCATCAACTCCAGAGAGTTCAAACGCAGAAGACATTGAACATTTCCACTCGTCTGAAGCATCGACGTAGGATTCCGATAACAGTATCGAATCAGTCTTCAGGAAAGTACTGTCAGCTAACATGACATCGGCACAACCTCAGAAAGATGAAGGCGAAGACCAACCGCCGGAACCCTTCGAAGAGGAACCCTGGGCTCAACGCCTAGGAGAACAATGGGAGTCTCGTTTTGAGTTACGAGAACCTCCCACCGAAGACGAAGTCGAGCAGATCGACCTCGGGGATGGGTCTTCTTCTAAACCCATCTTTATCAGCAAAAGCTTGGAAGGAGAAGACCGAGAATCTTTAGTCCAACTGGCTAAAGAGTATATTGATGTCTTCGCCTGGAGCTACGAAGACATGTCGGGTCTCGATCCACAGATCGCGATGCATAGGTTGAACATCTTACCAGATGCCAAACCTATCAAACAATAACAGCGACGCTTCCGCCCGGACATCATGAATGCCATCGATCAGGAGGTGGACAAGCTCTTGACCAGTGGCTTCATCCGTGAGGAACAACACCCGGACTGGGTAGCCAACGTCGTCCCTGTCACCAAGAAGAACGGGAAGATACGAGTCTGTATCGACTTCAGGGATCTCAACTCTGCTTGCCCGAAGGATGAATTCCCGCTCCCAATCACCGATGTAATGATCGACAACACATGTGGCTTTGAACGCATGTCTTTCATGGATGGGTATTCAGGCTACAATCAAATCAAGATGTTCCCCGATGACGCAAAACACACGTCATTCAGGACTCCGAAAGGTGTTTTCTGCTACACAGTAATGCCCTTCGGCTTGAAGAATGCCGGTGCAACTTACCAACGAGCGATGAGTACCATCTTCCGCCAACATCTTCGCAAGACAGTTGAGTGTTATGTTGACGACATCGCAGTCAAGAGCCGCCTCAAAAGAGATCACCTACAGGACCTGAGGACGGTCTTTGATCTCATGCGGGCACATCAACTCAAAATGAATCCCGCTAAATCCTTCCTAGGGGTTTCTAGCGGCAAATTCTTGGGCTTTGTCATCACAGCGAAAGGCATTCATGTTGATCCTGAGAAGACTAAAGCCATCCTCAACATGGACCCTCCGAAGAACCTTCGAGAACTTCGGGGCTTATAGGGACGTCTGGCATACATCCGGAGGTTCATAGCAAACCTCTTCGGTAAATGTCAACCCTTTACTCAGCTCATGAAGAAGGGAGTCTCTTACGTCTGGACAGAGGAGTGCCAAAAGGCTTTCGACGACATCAAGGCTTACTTGACAAGCCCGCCAGTCCTAGTGGCACCTGTCGCCGGCAAACCATTCCTCCTCTACGTCCGTGCCATGGATCATTCCCTCGGCGCTTTACTGGCTCAAAACAGCGATACAGGCTACGAGCAAGCAATCTACTACCTCAGTCGAACACTCATCGGGGCCGAACACCGGTACAACCCCATTGAAAAGGAGTACTTGGCTTTGGTGTTTGCCATTCAGAAGACTCGTCATTACGTCTCGGGCCAGACAATTCACGTCATCTCTCGAGTCAATCCACTCAGAGTTCTCATGATGAAGCCAGGGTCATTAAACTCCCGGCTGGCTACATGGGCGATCCTACTAACGCCATACAACATGGTGTTTATCCCGCAGAAGGCGGTCAAGGGTCAGGCTCTGGCTGACTTTTTAGCTGCACACCCCATCCCAGAATCTTTAAAACTCTATGAAGACATCCCGGATGAAGTCCAAGAATCAAACGTCACTGAAGGAAGCCCCGTTTGGCGGATGTTCTTCGATGGCGCTTCAAGAACGGGCCCCAACGGCCAAATCATCGCAGGAGTGGGGGTAGTCTTGGTCTCCTCCGATCAGCTGGTCATCCAGCGCGCATACTCTCTTTCGAAGCCGTGCTCCAACAATGTTGCTGAGTACAACGCACTCGTCATGGGACTCCAGCTAGCACAACAGCTGGGGGTGGATCATCTGGAAGCCTACGGCGACTCGAAACTCGTCGTAAACCAGATTCGGGGGCAATACGAGGTTCGCCATGAAGATTTGATCCCTTACCATGAAGTTGCATTGAACATCATTTCAACCTTCACTGGGTTCTTCATCGAACATGTACCCCGTCTACAAAACTTGGAGGCTGACGCTCTGGCTGGCCTCGCAGCCTCATTGGCCGTGCCCCTTGGGACTCAACACTATGTCACGGTAACTGGCCGAGACTTGATTTGTCCCAGAAACAACCTATGTTTGCAAATGGCTCACGCCGTGCCGACAAACACCGATGTTAATGTCCGAGACTGGAGATTCCCGTTTATCGACTTCGCCGTCTACGAAATCCTTTCGGAAGACCCGAAGGAAGCCGTCTCAGTCAGGAGATGCTCTCTTCGATTCTACTACGATACAGCCACTAAAACGCTGTACCGACGCTCCTTCGACGGGCTTCTCCTTCGATGCCTGTCTAACGAAGAAGCGGCCGAAGCTCTTCGAGAAGCTCATGACGGAACTTGCGGAGCTCACCAACCAGGTCCTAAGTTGCAAGATCGACTGCGACGTATGGGCTACTACTGGCCAACCATGGCCGCTGATGCAGTGGAATATGCTAAGAAGTGCCATGCATGCCAACTTCATGCAGACTTCATATATACACCGTATGAACCTCTACATCCTACAGTCGCCTCCTGGCCATTCGAAGCCTGGGGCATGGACATTGTAGGACCAATCACCCCTCCTTCATCAAGAGGACATCGTTTCATCCTGGCCATCACCGATTACTTCTCCAAATGGGCGGAAGCAGTCCCACTAGCGGAAGTAAAAAGCTCCAGGGTGGTCAGCTTTATCAAACACCATGTCATTTACCGTTTCGGAGTACCCAGGCGAATCATTCATGACAATGGTCCCCAGTTCATCAGCCACATTTTCAGCAGGTTCTGTGACAAGAATCGTATTCAAAACGTGGCCTCAACCGCCTACAATCCGGCAGCAAACGGATTGGCCGAGGCGTTCAACAAAACTATCGTCAGGCTGCTCAAAAAGGTCGTGTCATCCAACAAACGCGACTGGGACGAAAAGCTCGGCGAATGTCTTTGGGCCTACCGTACAACGGTACGGACCACAACAGGCAACACACCATTCTCACTGGTCTACGGGAGCGAAGCGGTACTGCCTCTCGAGATCCAGATCCCCTCACTCCGAGTAGCGATCACAAACAAACTCACAGAAGAAGACAATCAACGTCGTCATCTGCGGGAACTGGAGGCACTTGACGAAAAGCGTCTCCTAGCTCAACAACGCATCGAACTTTACCAAGCCCGTATATCACAGGCTTTCAACAAGAAGGTCAAGCAAAGAACTTTCCAAGTTGGCGACCTAGTTTTAGCAGTCAGAAGGCCAATGGTGTTAACTCACAAGATACCAGGGAAGTTCGAGCCCAAATGGGAAGGACCCTTCATCATTGAGACGGTATACTCAAACGGTGCTTACCGCCTCGCCAAACGCAATAGGAACTTGTTCATGATGCCCATCAACGGCAAGTTCCTAAAGAAGTACTATTCTTGACATCCTCCAAGACATGTATTTCCCCAAACAACCTCTTTTCACAAAATCAAACGCTTCCAGAACTCAGCTGTTCCGTGGCATCCTTCCGTAGAAAGATAACCACGTCCACATTACCTCTGAGTTGTCCCTCTACATCCTACAAAGCGGAACCTTACATTTCGTGAGCTTACGCTATCCTTCATGTTTACCACGTCCACATTACCTCTGAGTAAACATCCCGTACAAACAACTCCTGTGTTGTTGTACATTGATCGCAGAACTTCCACGTCCACATTACCTCTGAGTTGTTCAGCGTATCCCCCAGGATCATTCCTACCACGTCCATAAATACCTCTGAGTATGAAGATTCTATCATTTGAACCTAATGATTGCCATGTCCACATTACCTCTGAGCAAACATGTTGGTTCCTTCAAAACTTATTATCTGTACCTAAAAACCAAGGTGCGCAAAGGATAATAGGTCCACATAAATCATCAAGTTCATGAGATCAAAAATAAACACATCAAAAAAAAGAGATAGTGTATTTCTTTATTTTTCAAAAAAAAGGAGTACAGAAATACGCTATTTCCCCAGCAAGAGTTGCAAAAACACATAAAAAGAAGAGAAACTACAGTCCCCGATCCTCTCCAGGGTGGGATGAGAGTTCTCTGACTCGACGTCTCAGGTCGGCAGTGCGAGTTTCCACAGTCGCCTGGACTCGGAGCTCGGCTTCTTGACACATTAATCCGACAGCCTCAGCGGAAGTTTTACTCTCATACTTCTCATCAAGCTGTCGTCGCTGCTGAGCCAAAGCAAGGGTCCACTGAGTAAGAGTCGCTTCCTCCTGCTTGAATGCCACGTGTTCAGCCAGGACACGATCAGCTTCTAGTTGAAGTTGGGCCCGCTGGTCTTCAAGACGGCGCATCTGAGCATCAACCTCTGCGATGTTAGCGTCCACCGCAGCCCGCTTCTCTGTCGTCTTATCCATAGATTGAGACAACTGCTCCGCCGCAGCCTCAGTCCCAGCCACTTCACGCTCCCAACTGCTCACATCGACCCGATGGGAAGCCTCGATTTCAGCAATCAACTTCCCTATCTCTGCATCTATCAAGACAGAGAGGTCATTTCGTTGGATGCACTACAGTTCCGCGAGCCGCTCGTCCAGCTCAATCACCGAAACCTCCAGAATTTTGGCCATATGGTCATGGCCTTGGTGAATGCGGATCAGCTCGATACAAGGCATTGCCAAAGCTTTTGCCGTTGCAAAGCTCCCCTTGCCATCCATCACTGCAGATACACCTTTCTCCAGTATTTTGTACACTCCCTCGACGAGGAACTTCACATACTCGTCGGCATCCGCCAGCACCTGCGGCGTCATAGCAGGAGTTGGGGGAGCTACTACAGTCTGCGGACCGGAGGAAGATCCGCCAACCTCGATCTGAGAGGTTTGAACCTCGGCAGCAATAGGCTCTTCATCAACAGGGGCCAGACTGCTAGCCCGAGGAGCCGAAGGAACAGAAGGAGCCGGCACATGTGTCGTGATAGTACCCCAAGTGGAAGGAGCAACAGAGGGTTCCACACCCTTACCCTTCTCAAGCCCGGAGAAATCACCGACGTTAACGGCCACCTCTTCTACACCCGACGTTCTATCAGCATCAGCTACCTCCCCCGGCAAAACGGGGAGATCAACATTTATCTCCTGGCCAGCCCCAGGAGACAAGACCGGCAGAAGGGTCTCATTCTTCTCAAGTCCCTCTACAGGGACAAAATCTGTCGCTACCGCCTGATCGGTAGCCATCTCTATGTCCATGGTTGAAGCCAAGGAAGGATTTGGCAATGATTCAGCCGACCTCCCTTCATCATGACAAGGAGGGGAATCAACGCTCTCCTCTATTCTCACTGCTTCTGCTGCCCCCGCAACAGACTCCTGCAGCTCCGGAGCGATGTCATCGGAAGATGATGAACTCCATTCCTCTTCATCACCAGGAAGCTGCGCACTTGCTAAACCTTCGATATGTGAAGCCTCCGCTGTGGCCTTCGTCACCTCGGAAGCTGCTGCACCCTCAGGTTCCCTCCTGACATAACCCGGGGATACCGAAAACTCCACGATGACAGTATCCTCCGGATCTTCCTCCATGAGAGACATCATTGTCGGCGGGATACGCACTCCAGACGAGCTCGCCATCTCTTCTCGCCTACTCCCACCCGACTTTGGGGTACGAGGTTTTCTTTTTAGCGGCTCCTACAAAAGAAGATGGGGCCTCGTAAGTGGCGGAACCAAAATCAGATTTAGTAGGATGTCCTTACCTCTTCGGACGCCGAATCCGATGACACCATCGGTAACGATGCCTTCTTCTGCTTCTTCGACACAAGAGATTCAGCCCCTGTATCTGCACATCGTTTCGATCGATCGCCCGAGGGTTCTGCTTGTGATGCGGAGGGGGCACTCCGTTGACCCACCCCTGACGAATGATGCGGCCGGGCCTTCACTGGCGTATCCCCAGTCGCTGCTAACTGGGTGCCTGCGATAAGGCTGGTCTCCCTGTCATATCCGAAGGACGGGGCAGCCATAACACAGTAAAATTTGGCGGTCGAGTAAAGAATGGGCGACCGCGGATCGGGGACGGGCAACGTAAAACGAGCTCCGGTACATCCGGTATTATAGTAATGCCAAGCTCGTGCACCATCCAACAAACTTCCAACATACCCCAGGGTAATACTGGGGTTATCCAACATCATCTGAGCATAACCAAATTGCCGTGCAAAGCGGCTCGGCAAGTACGGTTCCAGGTAGCACTGATTCCTGTTCCGGTACACCAGATGGGACGGCCGGATACTTTGCAACCAGCGGAATCCCCATTGAGGCAGAGTGGTAGTACCTTCGCTCAGGTCCCTTAAATCCTCGTTGGCCTCAAAACCCAAATAGATGGGACCAACTTTGGTGATCTCCCAACCCTGAAGACGGGATAAAACCTTTCTACAAACCGGGACACCAGTATGCGACCAGCTCCTCCGATGGAAACGACGAAGGAATGCATCTCCAGCCTTATAATCTCCTTCCGAGCCTGGGCTTATCACACTGGGATGATGCAGAATCAGCCATCCCATCAAATAGTAAAACGGCAGTTCGGCGCGCGGGAAGTTATTTTTTCTGCCTCTATCATGAATCACATTTCCAGCAAACTCTCGCAAACCTCGCTGCAGGTTACATACCATTACGGGGAGGAGAGCCAAGCGCCGGCCGAAGACCAATTTTACGGCTGGCAGGATTAAGTTTCGAGTCACCCTCTCGACGGCACCGGATCCACCTGCGAATACGCAATCCCGGAGCCATATCATCAGATAGGCGACCAAAACCGCCTTGGATGACATTGGATAAGCAAGGTGCCAGAAGCAGCTGTAGGAGCCTGCATCTGACTGCTGGTCTTCATTTCCTCGGGGATTTTTCTCCCCTAACGTGCTCATTTCCGACAGCACCTCGCTACGAGAGAGCGCCGGCAGAGTAGAAAACTTCGAAGAATCCTCTTTGTCTTGTCTAAAGACATAATCTCTCCAAGCGGTCACATGGGGCTGCGACCCGCTTTTATCCCTTTTTTGCACATAGTAATGATGACTCGCCACTTCCTTGAAGACGGCCGTCATCTCATCAGCTCTGTCCCCCAGGGCCTGAAGTTCCTCATTGGTTGGAAAGTACTATTCATAGGGCTCCGACCCCCAAGGGAGTTTAGACACCTCATACATCTCATGAAGTACGAGCCCTAACTCCCCTACCGGAGTAAAGAAGGTCCCGGTATGAATATCAAACATCTCCAGGAGTGCGAGGAACATGTGCCTATTAAGGTCAACACCCGCCTGGGTAGCACGGATCGCGGCAGTCAACCTGATCTCTCGGAGCTCAGTCCGAAATCGCGACAAGATCCAGAGCGTCAGTTTATCCCATTTGGAGACGTAATGGCACCAACCCTCCACCCGAAACTCTCCTATCGGGTAAGAGCGTTCCATCAAAAACATACGATGTGTAAAAGTCGAAGCACTATAAGCAAGCGTATCAATGGGTACATCACTGTAGAGGCTCCCAGGACGTAAAGTCCGCCAAGTGTAAGAAGACCCAGACCGTACAACGGTCAAAGCATCCCTTTGGTCGGAAGTAGAATCAATTTGGATGACACCAGTCACCGCTCCCCCCTGAGAAGGGGTAAGCTCCCAAGACATCCTCCTCTGGGAAACAAGGCGACAGAAGGACGTCAAAGGCCACTGACGTTCAAGTTGCTTAACAGTCATATGCACTCCATTCGCAGTAAAGAACCAGTCCTCCTTGACCTTCAGCACTGACGAGTCAGTAGAAGTGAGACGGTCTCCAAACAGGAACTCAGGCTTCAGGATGGTCACTTTATCAGATGTGGAAGATTTAATGACTCCACGCTCCATCATCCGTTTGAGGAACCAATACTGCTGTTCACGGATTAGAGTCATTCTCTCAGGAGGCTGATCCAGCATAAGAGCATCTTGAGCAGGGTTTATCACTTCCTCGTTATGCTCTACTCCCATTTGGTTGAAGGCAGCCTCCAAGAAAACTTTACTCAAAAGCGGGATTGCCATCGACACTAGCAAAAGATCAGAAAAAGTCAGAAGAGAACACACAATGTGTCTAAAGGAGAAAACTGCGGCGCATCATCAGGGATTGAACCCATGCGCATGGCCTCGGCGCTTCATCAGGGTTTGAACCCATGTGCATCAGCAGTAGGGCCTCGGCGCTTCATCAGGGTTTGAACCCATACGCGTCAGCAGTATAGCCTCGGCGCATCACCAGGGTTTAAACCCATGCGCGTCGGCGGGCAAAGACCGCGGCACATCATTAAAGACTCAAGGCCTATGTGTGTTGGCGTACGGACAATGAGACTTACCAACCACCTCCGGCCGAACTTCGACAGGCCGACGGGGAACGACAGCCGCCGCAACTTCCGCGGACTCCTTCGCTTTCTCCTTCCCCTTGCCGGCAGCACCGCGAGGAGTCTTGGGAGCCATTCTCTCGAGGAAGGAGAAGTTAGGGTTTTTCTAAAGAAGCAGAGACACAGAGAAGAAGAACCCTTTCTCTCTCCAACTCTTACCTATTTATAGGGCTTGGTCGCACGCGTGAACAGATGACGTGTGATCTCAGCCGTCGCCTCGGGTTCTGTGCAAGGATAGCAGCAAATAAAACCAAAAGATCATCATTAATCTTTTCGGTTACCGAGGTACCATCATCATTAACTGAAAAGAGCATGCGCCCGAACAGGCATGTGCCCAGAAATCATGCGCCCTGACCTCCATGCTTCTTATTCAAAGTATTCCAAAACTTATTCAAAAGTTTTGAAAACTTTGAAGGGGGTCTTGTAGAAGCATGGAATTTCACAACCAGAAAGCCCATGCGCCAGACACTACATGCGCTAGAACAAAGACGAAGAACTTCACAGCAAGATCAATAAAGATAGACATTTGAAGAAGAACTTTTCATTTTATATATAAAAGTCTATTACATGTCTAGAAAAAGTTGTACAAAGGAGAATTTCTACAAAGGAAAGATCCTAAGTCTACAGCCAGCGGCCACCATACGCCTTCAGATAAGCGCAGCGGCCACCATGCGCCTTCAGATAAGCGCAGCAGCCACCATGCGCCATCAGTCAGGCGCAGCAGACCTCATGCGCCTCCAACCAGGCGCATCCTACCATATCTTCAGCAGCTCAGTCATGTGCATCCAGCCCAGCTATGTGCATCCCTTCAGCCAAATTCTTCCAGCCAGGCTCACCTGGCCGAGCAGAGCCCAGTTATGCGCCGCTCTTCCAGCCAGGATCCACAAAGCATTTAACCCTCTGGCTGGAACCAAGGAAGAGAAGAGCACCGCAAATGCTGTAGCCAGGGGAGGCTTCGAAAGAGCCTCCAAAGCCCAAGGAAGACCGTGATCGAAATCATGGCATAAGGAAGCTCTCAACACAACCAGAGTGGGCGACACCCACTTTGAAGGAAGAGAAAGCCTAGCACCGCCATTCCGATCTACGGCTCTTCCCGAACAACGGAGACGAGGCCCGAGCATCCCTATCTTTGGATGCAACAAGCACCTTCCGCCTGCCTCGGAAGCCCTCGACTCCGTCTTTTGGATGTAACAGTCACCTTCAAGTGCATCGAAGACAACACAGCGTCTCATCTTCACCCTCGAGAGCACTTCGTCAACAGAATGCACCCGCATGTTCAAGTTCATGTTGGAAGTACGTGAGGGAATGAGAAGCAAATCTTCTCTCCATGCTACTATTTATAGGCCGGGCAGATCAAACCCACGCGCCAAGTGGATGGCCCTCCGAATTCCGTGCAATGAATTTACATTAAATGGATGAACCGGACGCCTCGAATTCAGCCAAACGGCTATTCATAGCACTCGAAGAGCGAGACAGCCGCATCATTAAAAGACATGTCCGATGCGCCAGCCAGACAGCGCATCACACGGACGCGTCCTTCGGTATCAGGCGCATCACACAGACGCGCCCTACAGTACTCGGCGCATTACAGAGGGTGCGCCTCCACACATCTCTATACCGAGTGGAACGCCAACCGACGTGCCCACTCAGCTGTCCATCGAACGTCACCAACATTAAATGCTGAACTGACAGAGTTGGCAGCACGCCTCCCAAAGTCTGAACAGTTGACAGCTTTTTTCAGAAAACGAAGCGTCGACAATGTCAACATCATCATGACTTTATTTCGACGGCTACTGCCACGTGGCCACTCCACCAACAGCATGCGCCTCTACGGCCATGCGTCCAAATCAGCATGCGCCTCAAAAGCCATGCGCCTCAGACTGCTCTCTGATCCCGAAAGACAGAAGGAAAGTCGCCTGCATGTGCCTCAAAAGCCATGCGCCCCAAATGGTTTGTAACTCCTAAAGGTTATGAGCCGCAGCCTCCTCCTGCGCCCAATCCAAGGCGCAGCCCACCAGATCACTCCTCTCCACCAAATCCGAGATCTTCAAACCATTAGTCGACGACACGTGTCCTTTGACTCAACTCATCCAAGATTTCAGCAACGGAAAGATCTTCTCTCTGCTACGTGCCGGCTCACAACAGCAGTATGAAGAGTTCTCCCCCTCGATCAGGGCGCAGCATCCATGCGCCTCCATCAGCAACCTACACGTGGCGTCCCCACACCGGCACATCCTGCATGCGCACATGAGCAGCCAGCCTGCAAGACTATAAATAGAAGGATCATTCTTTCACACACACAGGACACACAGAGGAGACTCACAAGACAGAGAGAATCCACAACAGAGAATCACCGGAGAGGCAGTTCTAGACACTCAACGTCTTCCTCCTCTCAGCAAGCTCCAGCACCCAGAGCAATCAACACCTTCAGAGAACCGATAACCGTTGTCAGCCGGTCAACGGAGTCAACGCATTACCACTCGCTCCATTGGCACTAAGGATCTAGCTTAAACAAAAGTGTACTCCTAGGACTACATCTAAGTCCTACATTGTAACACTGTTCTGTTTGTATTAAAATTTTAATCAAAACAATTTTAATGGCAAACACATAGCAATTCGTCCATCCAGTTCTGAGAGTTAATATGCTCCATTAGAGAAGACTTTGTTCACAACATATGGACCTTCCCACTTTGCGTCGAACTTACCTTTACTCATATGAGTCATAGTCATAGGACGTCTGACCGTTAAAACAAGTTCTCCTTGCTGAAAGGCTCTGACCTTCACTTTACGATTGAACGTCTTCGAGATGCGGGCTTGATATAACTCAATATGTTGTTGAGCCATTAATCACTTTTCATCCAATGCCTCCAATTCTTGAAGTCGAAGAAGGTCATTGTTCTCTGTAGTGAGCTCATTAGCAATGGCAATCCTTAAAGAAGGAATTTGCAGCTCCAAAGGAATGACAGCTTCACAGCCATACACCAAAGAGAAAGGTGTAAAGCCTGTGGGATTACGGACCGTAGTTCGGTATGTCCATAAACATTCGCCAAGCTTTTCACTCCAATTCCGTTTGTTAGTAGACACAAACTTTTTGAGAAGCTTGATAATGGTTTTGTTAAAAGCTTCGGCTAAACCGTTAGCAGCAGGATTGTAGGCAGTCGAAGAGACATTATCAATCCGGTGATCATCACAGAATCGGATAAATTTTTGGCTGATAAATTGCGGTCCGTTATCATAAATAATTCGTCGAGGGACACCAAATCGATAAATGACATGATGCTTGACGAAGTTGATAACGCTACTGGTCTTGACTTCAGCCAAGGGTATAGCTTCAGCCCACTTAGAAAAGTAGTCTGTTATTTGCTAAGATGAATCGATGTCCTCTAGAAGAAGGGGGATTAATAGGACCTATGACATCCATACCCCAAGCTTCGAAAGGCCAGGAAGCAGCTGTCGGATGTAGAAATTCCGAAGGTTGATGAATGAAGTCTGCATGGATTTGACAGGATCGACATTTCCTTGCATATTCGATGGCATCTGATACCATAGAGGGCCAATAGTACCCTATTCTTCGAATACGATCCTGCAGCTTAGGACCGGGCTGATGTGCTCCACAGACACCATCGTGAGCTTCATGTAATACTTGTTTTGCTTCATCACCAGCTAAACAGCGTAGAAGAAGACCGTCATAAGTTCGTCGATAGAGAGTCTTAGTGGTTTGATTGTAATAGAATCGTAGAGATCGTCGTCGGATACTTGTAGCTTCTTTAGGATCTTCGGGGAGTATGTCATGAACCACGAAGTCGATGAAAGGAGTTCTCCAATCTTCATTGATAACAATAATTTCAGCAAAATTACTGAACTCAATGTTACGATTATTTTCTACGTAAAACAATTCTCGATTAGAAATAACCACCACTTGTTGTCTTCGGATGGGGACAGCTAAGACTGCTGCAAGATTGGCTAAGGCATCTGCTTCAGTGTTACAAGCTCGACGTACATATTCAATAAAGAAAGCTTTGAACGATGTAGCCATGTTGATTGCTGCCTCAAAGTAAGATACCAGATCTTGATGACGGACTTTATAAGTTCCTCTAACCTGGTTAACAACCAACTTAGAATCGCCATAAACTTCGAGATACTCGACGTTCAATTGCTTAGCTAATTGGAGACCAATGAGTAAAGCATTATACTCTGCTACATTATTGGAACAGGATTCGTCTAGAGAGTAAGCTCTTTGGATAGTTGATCCGTCTGGAGAAACGAGAACAACTCCAACTCCTGCTACAAAAGCCCTATTGGGTCCAATTCTAGATGCTCCATCAAAGAATAGACGCCAAGTTGGAAATTCTTCAGAGATCAAGTTGACTTCTAACGTCTCGTCTGGTATTTTATCATAAAGCTTGGACGTTTCTGGTACGGGATGAGCCGCTAAGAAATCTGCCAATGCTTGACCTTTAACAGACTTTTGAGGGACATACACCATATCATATTAAGCTAAAAGGATGGCCCATGTAGCAAGCCGAGAGTTGAATATGCTAGGCTTCTTCATCAGTACCCGAAGAGGATTGACTCGGGATATGACATGAATGGTTTGACCAATGATGTAATGCCTCGTCTTTTGAACGGCAAACATAAGGGCTAGGCATTCTTTTTCAACCGAACTATAACGATGTTCAGCACCAATCATAGTACGACTGAGATAATAAATGGCCTGTTCGTGACCTTCTTTGTTCTTTTGGGCGAGTAAAGCACCCAATGAATGATCCATAACGTGGACATACATTAAGAATGGAATACCCGAGATTGGTGGCACCAAAACAGGTGGGTTCATAAGATATCGTTTGATGTCATCAAATGCTTGTTGACATTCTTCAGTCCAAATAAAAGATACATCCTTCTTCATTAGTTGAGTGAATGGTCTACAGCGTCCAGACAAGTTCGAGATGAATCACCTGATGTACGCAAGTCGACCTTGGAATCCTCGTAGCTCTTTTAGGTTGCGTGGAGGACGCATCTCTTGAATGGCTTTGATCTTCTCGGGATCCACGTGTATACCCTTAGAGGTAATGACGAAGCCGAGAAATTTGCCACTAGAGACACCTAAAAATGACTTGGTGGGATTCATCTTGAGCTGATGTTGACGCATGAGATTGAAGATTGTTCTCAGATCTTGGATATGATCTTCTTTTAGACGACTTTTGACAGCAATATCATCGACATAACATTCAACGGTTTTACGAAGATGTTCTCTGAAATTGGTACTCATGGCTCGTTGGTAAGTTGCACCAGCGTTCTTGAGACCAAATGGCATTACTGTGTAACAATAGACTCCTCGAGGAGTACGGAAAGATGTGTGCTTTTTATCTTCGGGATTCATTTTGATCTGATTATATCCAGAGAATCCATCCATAAAAGATATTCGTTCGAACCCACAAGTATTGTCAATCATCACGTCCGTGATAGGAAGAGGAAATTCATCTTTCGGACATGCTTCATTAAGATCTCTGAAGTCGATGCAGACTCGAACTTTGCCAGTTTTCTTCAGGACTGGAACAACATTGGCTACCCAATCAGGATGTTGTTCTTCTCGAATAAAGCCACAGGCGATAAGCTTCTTGACTTCATCATCGATTGCGTCCATCATTTCAGGCTTAAATCGCCTTTGTTGCTGTTTGACTGGTTTAGCATTAGGAAGAATGTTCAGCTTGTGAGTAGCAATCTTGGGATCTAAACCTGGCTTGTCCTCATAACTCCAAGCAAAGACGTCAATGTATTCTTTAATGAGAAGAATCAACTCTTGCTTATCTGCTTCTGGAAGATTCTTGCTAATAAAGATTGGACGAGGTGACTCGCTTTCTCCTACATCAACTTGAATTAATTGATCTTCGGTAGGAGGTTCTCTTTGTTCAAATCGAAGCACCCACTGATTATCCATCTGTTGAGCCCAAGGATCTATTTCAGGACTTTCTTCAATATCCTCATCATATCATTCCGGAAGTTCAGCGGAGACCATATTAGAAGATACGATTACACGATGGACTTCACCAACGCTGGTATCAGAATCCCATGATCTGGAATCAGAAGAGTTAGAACGTTTCTCACTATCAGAATCAGAAACTGCTGGAGATAACATCGGAGGAGAAGCATATCCGAGACCTCTTTTGGCCCGGCTGTAATACATTTCTGACTTTCCTTTTGGAACAGCTGTACGAATGGAAGTTCGTCTACCCTTACCATAGTTAAGGCCGCTTTTGAAGTCGTAACCCATTTTTCGGACGATGTCTTTTGATTGTTGACTGTAACGACGGAATTGAAGATGTCCCGTGTCGTTAACTTTGCTATCATCCGTGTAGCTAAATTTTTGTTCCGGTCTTTTACTAAAAAGTATTGGACTTTCGCCTTTCTTGCGAGCAGGAACAATACGATATGAATCTTTTGGATGTTCACATGAAACTTCTGTTTGAAGAGATTATACAACTCCCATTGTAAATGATTGAAAGCTATCTAACATATCCAAATAATATTTAGTATAATAAATAACATCAGTATACTGGAAAGTAAATGCTTTTTCATTGATATTTACATCTGTATTTACATCAGGACCTTTAGCCTTAACAGGCTTGGTCAGATTGATTACAAGAGGGGAAGAAGAAGAACGTGGAGGAGGCTTGTTACGACGAAGGTCAATAACAAGTGGCTCAGAAGAGACGAGCTCCCTTTTTTCTTTATTGCGAGTTAAATCAACAACAAGTGGCTCAGAAGAAGTGAGCTGCTTTTTGTCCTTGTTACGACGTAAATCAATAACAAGTGGCTCAGAAGAGGTGAGCTCCCTTTGATTTTGATCAATATCAACTGATTTTTCCTGAACCGGCAAGTGAATAGCCAGTGGTTTAGAAGACTGAGGATGAGAAACACGCCCTTTGACAGGTATGATGAGAGTATCATTGGGCACTGCTTTTTGATCTTCTTCAGTATCCATGGCCAATACCACTTTCATAAATTCCTCCTTGTACATACGAGCATCGTTGCAATATGCTTCAACACCTTTGAAAGGATAAAGGTCTGCAACTTCTTTATGAACTTGTCCTTTATCATCGACGTATTTAAAGCATTGATGAAGAGTTGAGGGAACAACATTGTGTTCATGGAGGAATGGTCTTCCCAGAAGAGCGTTGTAAGAACAACCATGATTGTCAATGATATAAAAAGTCACCTTTGTGCGAAGATTGCCTATTTGAAGTTTTAAGCGGATCTTGCCCAAAGGTTCACTTTTTCCTTGGTTAAATCCCAAGATAGTAGTGATTGTGCTCGAAAGACTATGTACTCGTATCTTCAACGCATCTAGCATTGTCTTTGGCATGATGCTAAGTGCAGACCCTGGATCTATCAGGATACGATCGACCTTCATCGAATCAACATATCCTGTATAGTAGAGAGGACGATCATGTCTATTATCTTCCAGCAGCATATCATCTTGAGTGAAAGTAATATTTGGAATTAATTCCAAAATACTATGACAGTGATGGCAAGAGACTGGTTCTGATTCCGGCTTTTTGGGCAGAGTTAAGCAAGTTTCAGCCTGCATCAGAGCTTCATTTAGAGTTTCTCGAGTCTCTTTAGAAAGACGCAAGAGCTCGAAGATTGATAGTCTAGCTGGTGTATTGGCCAGTTGAGCCAATATATCAAAGTTATATGGCTTTTCAAGTCCTGTAGGAGATGACTTCTTCAGGGGCTTATCAAAGCAGACTTGTTGCTTGCCTTTGTCAGCAACCACCGGCTTGGGAGGAATATGCACTACAGCTGGTGAAGATGTAGAAGGGATCTCTTCAGTAGAAACAGGTTGTACTGGAGCAGGTTCAGAAGAAGAAGCAGGATTCTCTTGACCTTCAGAATAATCTTTCAAATAGGCTTTCCCTGATCTGGTGCCTAACAGAATCTCTTCGTCAACTATGGGATCAAAAGACACCATGTTGCAAATTTTAGTTTTGCCTTTAGAACGAGCTTTCTTCTTGGAAGAAGAGGACACTTCGAATTCCGGAGCAAGATCGGGATGGATCCACATAATTTCACCGTTGTCAAGAGACAAGGGAACAAGACCTTCATTTGGTGGAAGTGGGAGATTTTCAATCTCAAGAGTAGCTTTGGGGGATTGGAATGACACCGTGCTGTACCATCTGTGGAGGGAAGTCCCCAAACTAGACTGAAACCATGTTCGCAGTAACAGTCTTCTCATCTTGCTGCAGAGTAACTACTCCAGCATTAACAAGCTCCTGAATTTTGCCCTTGAGCACATAGCATGCTCGAGTGGGATGTCCAATGAACTTGTGATAGACACAATATTTAGGATGATCTGTCTTACCGACTTCATCAGGTTTCTTTGGGTCCGGGAGTTGAATTTTATTGCTTTTGAGTAAACACTCAAAGATGCTTGCAGTGTCATTCTCGTCGAAGGAATATTCTACTTTCGGACGAGGTTCCCTCGGTGGAGGTGCAAAAGGAGTAGGAGTGGATGTAGGCGGAGCCACATTGACAGCTAAAGATTCTTTGTTTTTGTTCAAATTAATGTTCAAAGTTTCTTTTGCTTTACGATTGTTCTGGCGATTGCCACCACCTGATGTCTGGTGTTCATCCCGATCAGGGTTAGACATTTGTACCCCCAATTGTTTGAACTTCTCGGCACTTACTTCTGCAGCTTTGGCGTTGACAATGAATGAAGGCCAATCTTGAAACTGGGTAGATCCCGTCCACATACTGATAATAGGCAATAGATTTGCCTTACAAGTATCAATAGTGACAGAAGCTGGAGTCCCAGGAGGCATTTTCAAGGCTTTACGGCGGAACCGTTCGATAAAGCTCTCAGCAGTTTCACTATGTTTCTGTTTGATTTTGTTGAGAGCCGACATAGTCATATCATTGAATCCTTCATAGAACCGTTCTAAGAAGATTTGTTTGAGACCTGAAAAGGAAGTGATACAACCATCGGGCAAACTTCTATACCAGTCATATGCTACATCGGCTAAGCAACCGACGAACACTCTGGTAAGAAGAGCGTCATTTGGCTGAAGTTGAACGGTCATTACCTCAAAATGATTGATGAATTGACTAGAAGAAGTACTGCCATCGAACAAGGAGATTGTTGGGATTTTGTACTTCAGTAGGAACGGGACTTCCTTCCATTCAACTGGATAAGGCTGCTTGATTCCTAATCTTTGTAAGTTGTCTTTCTCTTTAAAGGCTTCGAACTGAGTTCGCAAGAGTTTGACAGCTTCGTTGGCATCTTCTGATGACGAAGAAGGAGCAGGTTGAGTTAGAATAGTAGGAGAAGGAACGGCATTGTAAGCACTACCCCCCGCTCCTGATTGACTTGGTGTAGTTTGAACCTGTACAGGAGGTATTTGAGTAGGTGCTACCCCCAATCCAGCATTGACAGGCACTGATGATGCTATGATTTCAGGATTTGCAGGTAGTACGGTAGGTGGTGTAGCATGTTGTGCTACAATGATAGAATGCATATTAGCAACCATTTCAGCCATGGTTTTTAGCTTGTCTTCAAGTGCGACAATTCGCTGTTCTTGATTTGCAGAAGTTGAAGCATCTAGATCATCAGTGACAACATAAGCTGTCACTTCTCTTGGTACAGTGAAAGACACTGTCTGTTCAGAGCTTTCGCTATATGCATCGTAGTCAGAGAAAGAGTCATCTCCTGAATGAGAAACAGGAAGATAACCTGAAAAATCTTGAGGAAGATTCCTTTGACCGATTGTATTTCGGCTTTGGGAACGGGTATGTCGAAATACTCCTTCAGAGGATTCTTGGAGTAATTCTAAATACCGTTGGCTTGGTTTACGGAGTCTACCGTGCTTAGAGCATCTTTTACCCTCAGTGTCTCGGGAAGTCATGTTAACAGAAGCATACAAGACTTCATCTTCATCTGACATAGGTTCAGTTTTAGCAAAAGTCAAACGATCGAAAACAGATCGTTTTGTTGTTTGACAACAACATTGAATAATGACTTTATGATTGCAATGATGATCAGATGGTTGAACTGGAGGTGTTGAGATGGTATCCCGCTTTTGTCTGAGATGTTCTCGAAGATCGGGAATAGCAACAGGACGAGGAAAACTCTGAGGGATCTGTTCTTTGATAACATTCGGAACATGATTCCGATTTTTCAAATGTTTAGTCCCTTGAGTATATAGGGAAGTGCTCACTTCATTGGCATAAGTGTCGGGATTTTTGACCTTGGAGATTTGTTTCTGATGATGTTTGATCTTCGGCATTGGTTGTTTGCGTTTCACCGAAGTAGGTTTGCTAAGATAAGTTCTGAGATCAGCAAATTCACCCTCAGGGGTTTCTGTTTGAGACACTAACAGTTTTCCCTGTCTGGAACAGGAAATCTTGAGAGTTGGGAGGTCCTTAAATTCTGCTACCGGGGTAGGCAGAATACCTCTTTGGTCAGTACAAGTTCTCTTGTCATAAAGGAAAGAAGAATCCCTGTTTGAAAGAGTTCTAGTACTGATTGGTGCCGAGGCACATTCAGATTGATCTTCTTCGGTAAAAACTAAAGAAGATTGAGAAAAGACCAAAGGGCCTTTTCCTTTGTTTTGTGAAGGAGGATTAGCTAAAGAGCGTTTCCCTCTATTGTCTTCCAAGTCATGAGACAAGGAAGTTTGAGAAAAGACCAACGGACCTTTTCCTTTGTTTTGAAGAGAAAGAGGAATAGCCAAAGGACCACCCCCAGTGGATTGCGCAGGGGCAATAGGGTGTTTGGGAAGAGGAGCAGAATCTTTCCCTTTATTATGAGAAGAAGAGAGTTTAGCCAAAAGGCTGTCATTCTGAGATTGCGCAGGAATACTTTGCGCAGGAGTTCTTGCCACAGAGTGCTTAGATTGCACTTTGGTTGCTGGAATGTTATTTTGCGCAGGAAGTTTAGCAGCCAATTGCGCCAGAGGCATAGGAGTTTTATACTTAGTCATGGCAGCATATGAAGTCTTTTGTGCACTGGCTATAGCAGACTGTGCAGCAGTGGCAGAGACAGATTGTGCACTGGATTTGGTAACAGAAGCACTGAACTGCGCAGCAGACTTGCTGACAGATTGCGCAGGAGATTTGTTGGCTACATTGACAGAATACGCAGCAGTCTTTGGGACCCACTTTAAGCACAATTTGCTTGTGGCAGCAGTAGTTGCAGTGCGAGGAGCGGTCTTGGAGTTGATCATGGATTCATAGGCTGTCTGGTTGATCTTCACAACCAGTGTCTTCTGCGTCTTTCCGATAGACGCTGTGTCACATTGAGTTGTTACTTCCTCGTCGAAGGAGAAAGTCGTCCCCAGCAAAGTCGCCATTTTGTTTGCAAAAAATAAAAGTATGAAACTTTATTGATACAAACTTCGTAAAAGATTACAATTTGAATTCTGGGAATGGTACAACTTTAGAAATCCAATCTAGATGACGATTGCTTTATCCCTTGGACGATGTGAACTTTGAAGACGAAGCCTCTGAAGTTGAGAACAACTCTGAAATTGAAGGCAGAAAGCCTCGGAAGTCGAAGGCAAAAGCCTCGAAAAAATGCCGCAGCACTTGGGCAAGAACTCCTGAACTCTCTGATTTCTGATCTCTGATTTTGAACTCTTGATCCCCTTGAAATGAAGACTTGAAACTCTATTTATAGAGTTCTGGAAATAACTAACTTTCAGTTATTCTGGACTGTGCAGGATAATTTGCGCAACAATTGGTTTGTGCAGCATTGGACTGCGCAGGCAGTTGCTGGATCGTGGGCCAACTATCTGGGACACATGGCATCATTTGATTGAAATACGCATGATCGTGCATAGACAGTTACCACGTAATGAGCAATTGATGGCATGAATGCCACATATACTTTATCAGTTATGTTGGTAGAATGCGCAACCTGAACTGTGCAGACTTTAGTTTGCGCAGACTCAGACTGTGCAGGAATGGATTGCGCCATCATGGATTACGCTGCCAATTGTCAGCCGCCCACGAGCACTGTGCGGCGCAATAAACGAACAGTCTTCTCGTTCTCCGTGCTGTCAGCTGTCAGGAAAATTTGATTTGATTTAGGTAATGATGACTTCTGTCACGTCAGCCTGCGCAGTTGGGAACGTACGCAAACCAACGTGCGCAATTCGATTGCTGCGCAATCTGTTGTCTGCGCAACTCATCAAAATGATGTATATCTTGATTCTCTGACTTTGTTGATTGATGCAACTTGATTTTTTAGGACCTACAACTATAAGAGACAATCATAATGAAATACAAGATGGAATATATCAAGACTGAAAGTAAAACGGTACAAGAGAACTGGATATCATGTAATGTGTGAGATATAATATAAAACTGGAATATAAATAAATGGAAAGTAATCTGCGGTATAATATAAACATAAAAATAAAGTGCCATGGGATATTAGAGCGTTATGTGATCGGCTTGGGTCAAGATCAGGCTGTTCTATTTAACCGGCTACGCATAGGTAGTTTAATAATGTAGGGATCAGGCCGGCCAAAATGGAAAGCTATGCACAAGTAGTATAAGGTCAGGCTACACCCTACGTGTGGTGAGGGTGGAGCTATGCACAAGTAATAAACAAGTAGGGGTAATGATCACATGACCTCTAATAACTCCCCCATCTCCGAGTAGTATAATGAATCCAGACATGACAGGTCAAGACACGAAATTCGAAGAGCAGGGGGCCAGCCCACTCCCAAATCGGTGTCTATACAAGTACATGAAATAATATCGAACAATGTACTCATATACCAGGTAAACCAGGAATGACATCTCATAACGAGATTCACGTATACTAGTCCGTGTATCCTCGTGTCGAGAATCAAGTATAATACTACAACTGAATCGAATATATTAGATATCAAGACAATAAAAACTATCAGAGAATGAACTCTCCTGCTGTCCTAAGCTGAGCAAATCGAAACTACATCCCACTCAATGAGCCACGAACGGTCAACTCGCACAACAGTCTCCTAACTCTGAAATAGACATTACCAACGTTCTTAGAATGGTTAAATTAGCTAGAAACACCTACCCATAAGTCCAATTCTGGATACATGGACAAAATGATAATTTCGGGTCAAAATGGTGTCTGCCGTTGGACCCACTTTGCACCGAAAAATGTGCCAGAATCTATTGTCTCTAAAGTCATCAAACTATATGTCTATAGGTCCGGTTTGTAAAACCCCTAAATTTTCTACTATTTTTATATATTAAATTTGATACCGATTTAAAAATTTTGTACTGTATGTCACGTAGTCGTACTGTACGTCGTATGCGAAATTTTTTTGTTTGCTCGACGAGTACGAATATGTGCGAGCGTACATATTTTAGAAAAATAATTATATTTTTATTTTCTTAAACTTTCAAAATATTATTCTTGCCATAAAAAAAAATCTATGGTTCTTAGCAGTTATTAATAATAAAAATTCTTTGTGCAAAAATATTTATTTATTTATTTTAAATAATAATGTATTTTCGAAATTACTCAATATTAATGTTTTATTGTTCAAAAAGGATTTATTATTCAAAAAGATTTATTATTTTCGAAATTAATTATATTAGTATTTTGGAAAAACATATTTTTAAATATTTGTGACAATTTAACTTATGATTTGATTTCATGGATACATTAAAATAGAAAACTATCTATATTCTAAATTGATTTGATTTTAAACTAAGGGATTTAAATTGATTTAAATGAGATATGGATTTGGATATTGACTTGATTGCTTTTAAATTAGATTTGGAAGTATCCAAATTGGGTTTAAACTAATCCTATTCCTATCCCAATGGAAATTCCCACATCCTATAAATATAGGCAGGTACTCCTCCATTATTTTTTCACAAGCCATAAATTCTCCACAAATTTCCACAACCCAATCGTGCCTCGTGTCCGTGTTCCATCGTCCAATTCTTATTCCAATTTTTACATATACATTGTTTCTTCCCCGTGTCGGACAAATCCCGACATCAATAAAATTTTCTATCCTACCCCCAACCCGTCTCCTCCGTCCCTTTCAAACCGCAGCAACTAGCCTCGCCATAGCCCGGCCACCCCGTCATAACCACAACAGCCACCACCGTCACCCCATCATCCTCGACCCGTCTACCTCGTCACCCCGGCCTCGTCCAAACCACCCCGTCACCACCAGACCCTCGCCACCATGCTGCCCTCCCGACAACCACCACCACATCAACACAGACCACCGCCACCACCATAGGCACCCTCACCGTACCATCCGCTGCCCCATCAGCGTCCCCGACCACCATCACCGTTCCCGACTCCGGCGACCTTCGCCATCATCGTCTTCTCCCGACCAGGAACCAACCACAAAGAAAGAAAGGGAGAAGACGAAAAATTTGCTTACCTCCTCCGGCCAACCTCCGTCTCGACGCCGGGCCGAACCTCCTCACCGCCTCCCTCGGTCGGTGCCTCCGCGACACCGCGGCAAGTTTCTGCCGCCTGGATCACCTGAGCCTTCGTCCCCCGTTCTCCCTCTCCGACTCCTCCGCCGCCGCGCCTAGCCGCCGGCGAGCGACTCCGGCCGCGTCCCCAAACCCACGCGGAAACCCCGCGCCCATCCTCCTTCCACCACCGGCTCTCTCCGCCGTGCCGCTCCCGATCTCCACCGAGACTCCGCCAAGCAACCCCTCTCCTCCGCCAGGTCGGCGAACCCTCTTCGATCCGACCAAACCGCCGCCGGCGAGACGCCTACGAGCGCCGCCCTCTTCGTATGCTCCGCTCGCCGCCTCCGCCCCCTCTCCTCGAACCCACCGCCTCCGCCGCCGGAGCGGTGAAGCCCCGGCGAGCTTCCTCACCGCCACCCTCTTTTCACACTCGTCTCTCCACTTCGCCTCCCTTCCCTCTTCGCCGGAGCCGACCACCGACAACCGCTGCTCCGGCCCGTTTCTTCTCTCCCCGCCCCCTCTAATCTCTCTCTCCCTCTCAGTCTCTCTTCCCTTCCCTCTTCCCTCTCGTTTTACTCTCTCTCTCTCCCTCTTGTAGTGTTTTGTTTTTTTTTTGAGTTTTTTTTTGTTGCTTTGTTTCTTTGTGTGGCTGTGTAACCACAGCTATGTGTCCATTTCTTTGTGTTATTTTACTTTTGCAAATTATTATTTATTATCTTAATCAATATTATTATATTCATTATTACCTTTATTAGTACTGTTTTATTATTACTATTATCATTATTATTATTATTAAGCTATATTAATTACTGTTCTTATTATTATTATCATTATTATTATTATTAGTATTATTTTTATGATTATTACTAATCACTAGTATTAATACTAATTTAATTTGCTGATTTAATGCATGTATAAATGTATTGCTGTTACAAAATTTTCCATTATTTTAGTTAATTGCTTATTAAATACATACATAAATAATAATTCCAAAATCATATTTTTGGGCTTGGCCTACATATACTCTCAAAAAGTTGGTTTTAGACACCCTTAAATGGTATATTGTTTTTATTATATATCTCTAAAATTATATTAAAATATTATCTAGAAATGATTTTTACAAAAGTTATCTTGGAATAAAATATATTAGTATTATTTTATGAATTGTATCTTTAAATCTACAAATTACGTTTTGACACAAATCAAGTTTTTGCCTTACAATGATTCTTATATTTTTCAAAGATTATCTTAAACTATTTTAACTAGCAAATTTTATTTCAAAGTATTATAAATTAGTTTTCTAAAAAAATTATATACTTATTATTCGTCAAAATTTTGCTTTATTCTTTCAACCGTGTCTCAAGCCCCACTTCCTATTCGATCGCCAATTCTGTCCTACCATATGTCCACTCTAACCAATTTAACTATCCTGGACCCAATGGAACTGTCCGTGTCACCACCCGAGGTCTCCTTGTACAGTTGTTGCACCGAAGTTGCAGTTCATGCCACATTGATCATCGCAGCACACCAGGCGCCCTATCAGGCAAGACACCTTGCCATTAGCTGTTTAATTATTTTTAGCTCATATTTCATGCATGTCTATTATTTTCTTTATAAACTGTGATACATGGCATAACTGTTCTTTTATATTTCCTGCTGTGTATTATTTTCTTACAAATTAAACCTAGATTTAAGGGACCACCTTGTGTGTTGCATTCATTGGCCTTGACACGTTGTAAACACGAAGTTGTGTGTCGCATGTAGAACACGGAAGTGCGTGATTGGCTGGCCACCAGTACGTACAAGCCGTGCGATAGGAATAACCGCTAATAGAGGTTGCATGATAGTTTGACTTAGCGGTTATAGAGGTTACTGTTGTGGATACAACATGGTAGGCATTGGGTGGGAAGAACATCTCCTTAATGTATGGGTCATTTATGCACTGCCCTGATTGCCGGTTATCTCCAGTGGGAGGTACGGTCCTGCTAGCCGGTTATCTCCAGTGGGAGGTACGGTCCTGATTGCCGGTTATCTCCAGTGGGAGGTACGGTCCTGATTCCTGATTCCTGACTGACCCGGCCCATGCGTCAAAGGTTGATCTTTATTGCATATTCACTATAGTACGGTTAGGTACCCTATTGTATGAGTCATGGCATGGAAAGATATGTCGCCGTGATTTAGTTTACCATCTCCTGTCCTTGTTTGGTTGGGGGGATGGTACGCTCACTTAGTAGGTGCGTATTGGACCGTGTTATAAATTCGATTGACTTATATTATTGAGCGATATTTATTCAGTTTATATGGCATGCTATGATGTGTCTTGTTACGTCCCTCTGAGGACCTGGTTGTCTTGCCAGGTGTGTGCTATTGTCTTTCGCAGGTGTTCTAGCTTTAGCCGTGGTCTTTGCTACTTCTTCGAGGATGATTGCATTTGGATCGTCTTCGCTTCGCTCGCCACTCATTTCATTTTCTATGTACTTTTCTTTATTTGTTGGTAGTAGATTTGTCTCCGCCCAACATATTGTATCAAGACAAATTTATTCTCATTATATGATCTTTTATTCATTTATTCTGTGTGGATGAGATTAGTATTGGTTCTACTGCATTTTACAGCTTATGTATTTATACGAGGCTTCCATATATTGGAGTATACTTCGTATGAATACAGCTGGCATGTTTACGTTCCTAGTCCTACGTATTTTGGGACTGGGGCGTTACATGTTTTTGTGGTGGCCCATGCAGGTCAAGATAAATTGTTTGGTTACTTTACCGTACCAAGCAAGCCTGCGTATAGGATTAGAAGTCTAGGATCTCATCTACATACTTACCACTTTCTTCAATCTACCGTTTGACTCATCAACTGCATCTTGCTTGCTTCCTTCCATCCCTATTCTTATCTTCCCTTCGTGCTTGCTAGAAATTAACCCTACTAGTTAGTTGTCCCAAAACACCATTAGTTTAATTCTTTAAGTTGGGTAGACTACCTTATGAACTAGCAACCCCTTTGACCTAGTGACCTATAGTAGCCAGCTTATTTAGATCCTAGAATCTCGAGGACCTAACCCGTCTAGCCAACCAAGGACTTGGACAAGAAGACTATAGGACGACTGTATGACTTAGAATCATTCTACCTTCTTTAAATCTTAAGCTCTCGTACCTATGTATTGACCGTTTTGACTAATGTTGCAACTATAATCTAGTTTTGCAAACTCATCCATTTATCGAGTTTGTTCATGACTTATGCTATTGAGCGCGCTCACTAACATATTGTCTAAATCAGAACCGGTGCATGATGGTCTGATCAACCGAGTGTACTTTGGTTCGCCTTTGTTTATTATTCTACGTGGATGGAACATAATTAACTTGCCCTCTAGAAATCCATCCACGACTGCCTTGACAATTCCTTTGGAATTCGTTTCGGTCGTCTTTGAATCACGTATTCGTATTCGATAACGCCTCCTTCGAACTCTATATTGCTTTCGCCTTACCTATTTTAGAAAGACGAAGGCGTTATACTAGCACTCCCTCTCGCCTTCCTATCGGCTATGACCATTCTCCCTCGATATTGCTATATTTTCATCCTAAACTCCTCGCCCTCCTTCTCGGCCCTGTAATTACCGTCATGACCTTCGAATCGAGTAAATCTAATTCGTTCTCTAATCGTGCCCTCAACCTACTCTCAAGAGACCATAACTTTAAGGTCCCTAAATTATTTTATTTGAACCCATACCATTCTTTATTGCGCGTCATCTAAACATTTCCTTCTCGCATTAATCCATGACTATCTTCGTCTTATTGAAATCACGACGCTAATGCAAGTTTTCATTAAACGTCGTTCCTTTGTCTTGATTTGACTATGCTTCCTTATCGATACCCCCTTGTGCCTTTCACCCCCTCCTAATCCTCAATTTCGAGGACGAAATTCTTTTAAGTTGGGTAGGATGTAAAACCCCTAAATTTTCTACTATTTTTATATATTAAATTTGATACCGATTTAAAAATTTTGTACTGTATGTCACGTAGTCGTACTGTACGTCGTATGCGAAATTTTTTTGTTTGCTCGACGAGTACGAATATGTGCGAGCGTACATATTTTAGAAAAATAATTATATTTTTATTTTCTTAAACTTTCAAAATATTATTCTTGCCATAAAAAAAAATCTATGGTTCTTAGCAGTTATTAATAATAAAAATTCTTTGTGCAAAAATATTTATTTATTTATTTTAAATAATAATGTATTTTCGAAATTACTCAATATTAATGTTTTATTGTTCAAAAAGGATTTATTATTCAAAAAGATTTATTATTTTCGAAATTAATTATATTAGTATTTTGGAAAACATATTTTTAAATATTTGTGACAATTTAACTTATGATTTGATTTCATGGATACATTAAAATAGAAAACTATCTATATTCTAAATTGATTTGATTTTAAACTAAGGGATTTAAATTGATTTAAATGAGATATGGATTTGGATATTGACTTGATTGCTTTTAAATTAGATTTGGAAGTATCCAAATTGGGTTTAAACTAATCCTATTCCTATCCCAATGGGAATTCCCACATCCTATAAATATAGGCAGGTACTCCTCCATTATTTTTTCACAAGCCATAAATTCTCTACAAATTTCCACAACCCAATCGTGCCTCGTGTCCGTGTTCCATCGTCCAATTCTTATTCCAATTTTTACATATACATTGTTTCTTCCCCGTGTCGGACAAATCCCGACATCAATAAAATTTTCTATCCTACCCCCAACCCGTCTCCTCCGTCCCTTTCAAACCGTAGCAACTAGCCTCGCCATAGCCCGGCCACCCCGTCATAACCACAACAGCCAACACCGTCACCCCATCATCCTCGACCCGTCTACCTCGTCACTCCGGCCTCGTCCAAACCACCCCGTCACCACCAGACCCTCGCCACCATGCTGCCCTCCCGACAACCACCACCACATCAACACAGACCACCGCCACCACCATAGGCACCCTCACCGTACCATCCGCTGCCCCATCAGCATCCCCGACCACCATCACCGTTCCCGACTCCGGCGACCTTCGCCATCATCGTCTTCTCCCGACCAGGAACCAACCACAAAGAAAGAAAGGGAGAAGACGAAAAATTTGCTTACCTCCTCCGGCCAACCTCCGTCTCGACGCCGGGCCGAACCTCCTCACCGCCTCCCTCGGTCGGTGCCTCCGCGACACCGCGGCAAGTTTCCGCCGCCTGGATCACCTGAGCCTTCGTCCCCCGTTCTCCCTCTCCGACTCCTCCGCCGCCGCGCCTAGCCGCCGGCGAGCGACTCCGGCCGCGTCCCCAAACCCACGCGGAAACCCCGCGCCCATCCTCCTTCCACCACCGGCTCTCTCCGCCGTGCCGCTCCCGATCTCCACCGAGACTCCGCCAAGCAACCCCTCTCCTCCGCCAGGTCGGCGAACCCTCTTCGATCCGACCAAACCGCCGCCGGCGAGACGCCTACGAGCGCCGCCCTCTTCGTATGCTCCGCTCGCCGCCTCCGCCCCCTCTCCTCGAACCCACCGCCTCCGCCGCCGGAGCGGTGAAGCCCCGGCGAGCTTCCTCACCGCCACCCTCTTTTCACACTCGTCTCTCCACTTCGCCTCCCTTCCCTCTTCGCCGGAGCCGACCACCGACAACCGCTGCTCCGGTCCGATTCTTCTCTCCCCGCCCCCTCTAATCTCTCTCTCCCTCTCAGTCTCTCTTCCCTTCCCTCTTCCCTCTCGTTTTACTCTCTCTCTCTCCCTCTTGTAGTGTTTTGTTTTTTTTTGAGTTTTTTTTGTTGCTTTGTTTCTTTGTGTGGCTGTGTAACCACAGCTATGTGTCCATTTCTTTGTGTTATTTTACTTTTGCAAATTATTATTTATTATCTTAATCAATATTATTATATTCATTATTACCTTTATTAGTACTGTTTTATTATTACTATTATCATTATTATTATTATTAAGCTATATTAATTACTGTTCTTATTATTATTATCATTATTATTATTATTAGTATTATTTTTATGATTATTACTAATTACTAGTATTAATACTAATTTAATTTGCTGATTTAATGCATGTATAAATGTATTGCTGTTACAAAATTTTCCATTATTTTAGTTAATTGCTTATTAAATACATACATAAATAATAATTCCAAAATCATATTTTTGGGCTTGGCCTACATATACTCTCAAAAAGTTGGTTTTAGACACCCTTAAATGGTATATTGTTTTTATTATATATCTCTAAAATTATATTAAAATATTATCTAGAAATGGTTTTTACAAAAGTTATCTTGGAATAAAATATATTAGTATTATTTTATGAATTGTATCTTTAAATCTACAAATTACGTTTTGACACAAATCAAGTTTTTGCCTTACAATGATTCTTATATTTTTCAAAGATTATCTTAAACTATTTTAACTAGCAAATTTTATTTCAAAGTATTATAAATTAGTTTTCTAAAAAAATTATATACTTATTATTCGTCAAAATTTTGCTTTATTCTTTCAACCGTGTCTCAAGCCCCACTTCCTATTCGATCGCCAATTCTGTCCTACCATATGTCCACTCTAACCAATTTAACTATCCTGGACCCAATGGAACTGTCCGTGTCACCACCCGAGGTCTCCTTGTACAGTTGTTGCACCGAAGTTGCAGTTCATGCCACATTGATCATCGCAGCACACCAGGCGCCCTATCAGGCAAGACACCTTGCCATTAGCTGTTTAATTATTTTTAGCTCATATTTCATGCATGTCTATTATTTTCTTTATAAACTGTGATACATGGCATAACTGTTCTTTTATATTTCCTGCTGTGTATTATTTTCTTACAAATTAAACCTAGATTTAAGGGACCACCTTGTGTGTTGCATTCATTGGCCTTGATACGTTGTAAACACGAAGTTGTGTGTCGCATGTAGAACACGGAAGTGCGTGATTGGCTGGCCACCAGTACGTACAAGCCGTGCGATAGGAATAACCGCTAATAGAGGTTGCATGATAGTTTGACTTAGCGGTTATAGAGGTTACTGTTGTGGATACAACATGGTAGGCATTGGGTGGGAAGAACATCTCCTTAATGTATGGGTCATTTATGCACTGCCCTGATTGCCGGTTATCTCCAGTGGGAGGTACGGTCCTGCTAGCCGGTTATCTCCAGTGGGAGGTACGGTCCTGATTGCCGGTTATCTCCAGTGGGAGGTACGGTCCTGATTCCTGATTCCTGACTGACCCGGCCCATGCGTCAAAGGTTGATCTTTATTGCATATTCACTATAGTACGGTTAGGTACCCTATTGTATGAGTCATGGCATGGAAAGATACGTCGCCGTGATTTAGTTTACCATCTCCTGTCCTTGTTTGGTTGGGGGGATGGTACGCTCACTTAGTAGGTGCGTATTGGACCGTGTTATAAATTCGATTGACTTATATTATTGAGCGATATTTATTCAGTTTATATGGCATGCTATGATGTGTCTTGTTACGTCCCTCTGAGGACCTGGTTGTCTTGCCAGGTGTGTGCTATTGTCTTTCGCAGGTGTTCTAGCTTTAGCCGTGGTCTTTGCTACTTCTTCGAGGATGATTGCATTTGGATCGTCTTCGCTTCGCTCGCCACTCATTTCATTTTCTATGTACTTTTCTTTATTTGTTGGTAGTGGATTTATCTCCGCCCAACATATTGTATCAAGACAAATTTATTCTCATTATATGATCTTTTATTCATTTATTCTGTGTGGATGAGATTAGTATTGGTTCTACTGCATTTTACAGCTTATGTATTTATACGAGGCTTCCATATATTGGAGTATACTTCGTATGAATACAGCTGGCATGTTTACGTTCCTAGTCCTACGTATTTTGGGACTGGGGCGTTACACGGTTTGACGAGACGAACCCAACGGTATGTCCAATTTTTGATTCCGGTGGACTGTGCACAAAATCACCCGTTGAGTGGAATTGTGGGCCCGCCAAAATGACGTTCGGATCAGCGATCTCAGACTCGGACCAAACTTGGCATACAGAACCAGAAAAATATTTCGAGTCCAATGACACAAGTTTTATTACGTTTGATAAGTGTGCACAAAGTAATTGACAAAATATGCAAAAGACCGATACGGTGAATTTTTGACGGATACGCATCAAATTCGTCGCGCACACGCGACCAATTTGAATTCCGTCAAAGCCCACACGACCACGAAGTTGATACGCACCTTTCGATGCTTTCGGTTAGCGACTACGTCGCCCGGATTGACGGGACGGACAGCGTATCGGGACAATTTTACTAAAAATCTAATTTTGAAAATCAGGTTTTTCTCCAACTTCACAAATCAATAACTTTCTGTACAGTGCATGAAATTTAATTCTACAAAAAAGGTTTTAAAGCCCTATAGGTTGTCTACAAGTCTCTTCAAACCAATTTTGAAAACTCACAACATGCTGGTCGCAAATCGGCCACAAAGTTGGGATTTCGGGACAGTTTCTAAACCCAAGAAATCGAGTTTTTTCTCAATTTTGGAACTCGTTTGTCATCGCACATGGTGCGAATTGGCATGAACTATTTGAAGAAAATTAAAGGTGTATATGTTGGGATCATACCTGACTAAGTGGTTCACAAAATGATGGAGCGAGGAAGGAAAAATCTATTTACGAAGTTGGCTCTTCGCTGACAGTTTCCGTGCGCGGGTGGGATGCTCGTTGCGCGTTTCCTGGCGATAGACGGCCGCGGGTTGGTCGACGGCAACGTTGGAGCATACGCTGGATTGGGGGGTGACGGCTAGGGTTTGAATTTTTTGAAATTTTTCCTCTCTCTCTCTCTCTCTTTCTCTCTCTCTCTCTCTCTCTCTCTATATATATATATATATATATATATATATATATATATATATATATATATATATATATATATATATTTATATATATATATATATATATATATATATATATATATATATGTGTGTGTGTGTGTGTGTGTGTGTGTGTCCGCTCGACTTAAAAAAAATAAAAGCCGCTCGGGTTAGTAAGAACATAACCTTATATATATACAAAGTCTGCTGCTGCTTGCTACTTGTGGGGGGCGCGTGTGCTTTTGTTTTTGGTATTTTTTCTTTTCTTTTCTTTCTTCTAATAACCTTAAGCAATTATAAATACACACATACATACATACATACATACATACATACATACATACATACATACATACATACATACATACATACATACATACATACATAAATACATACATACATTATATATATAAACATATATACATATATTCATATATTATATATATTTAAACATATACGTATATATTTATTTATATAAAATAAACCTATAACATTTACCCATATATATATATATATATATATATATATATATATATATATATATATATATATATATATATCCCAATAAATGAAATATTACCGAAAATATGTATATAGATAAAATCAGAATTTATTTGTAACAAAACTAAATATATTTTTTATAAATATTAAATATATTAAGTTTTTATAAATAAAAACTCTATTAAAAAATACTTATTTAAATAATAATATAAAAACACTAACAATAATATTAAAATTATAAAATAATATATATGACCATATTAGCCCTATTCAGAAAAGTGGGGGTGACAGACGTCGATGTCGGCGGCGGCGGTGGTAGGCCGGTTGGTCCTGTCGGCGACGATCTTGAGCTCCGCAGCGGAGCCTTCGCAGATGAAAGACTGGAGGGGCGGAGGGCCGGTGGCTTTCCAGGAGTCGAGAAGAGCTCAGCGGCTGTGAGCGGTTGCAGCATGGAAGAACTGTCACGACCCGCTACCCAAATTGTTGGGCCGGGCCGAGCCATGTCCTGCCTATGCTTGGTTAAAGCATAGTAAGCTGTTATAAGAATAGACAATAAAGGATCTAAGCTGCTAACTGTTCTAAAATCACATTTAAAGGTTCATCACAACACAGCATCTATAAGCGAAGGTAACATAAGCACAGACTTAATAATACACTTCCAAAGTATCTAACTGGAGACAAAGTCCAGTATCTACAAGATATAGTCTAAATAGTTCAATAACTAAGCCAAAAATAATCTAAGCAAGACTACCAAGCGAGGTTCCCTTCGGGGACTTCCTCGGGAGCAAAAGCCTGGTCCTCTGTAGTGGGTCCATAGAAAAGATCACAAAACAACTCCTCATAAAGTTTTCCTACAACGTTATCCTGTTAGGACGGGAGCAAGTACAACCTCTACAACTAAAGTACTGAATATATAATGAAAGAGATGTACAACAAGAAACAAGGTGTGATAAGTCTATAAAACAGGAAATACTGGAAACATGGTCTCATGGTACAACTGGGATCACAGTATCATAGTAACATAGTGAACATGGCATATCTGGAATCATGGTATGACTGGAATCACAGTAAAATATATTTTTTAAGGTGACACATGTATATCTAATGTTTAAAACTAGAGCAGGTACGTGATCGGTCAATAGGTGCTGTAGGTGTTGTGGCACCGGTAAGAACAATATGTACTTCCGTACATACCTAAATGTACATACGTACAAGTACCACGAGATATTGGCCTATGAAAAGGGCTACATGCATAATGTCGTCCTTACACGGCTCAAGGTCGCAGCGTGGGGGCATGATCACGTACTCAACAATCAGTTTTTCCATAACCCAGGTTCTAACATGTAAGAGCTACTGAGATTGGTATAAAGCACGGTAGGTACTGAGAGCAGTATAAAACATGTGAATACTCAGAGCAGTATAAAGCATAGTGGAACATGTACTGAGAACCAGTAAGAAACATGTGAAGATATAAGAACTGTCCTAAGCATGGCAGGTACTAAAAGTAATAAAACATGTGAAGATTTAACTTGCTACCCCAAGGATCAGCATTTAACATGGTTAATACATGTTCTAGCATTAAAAGACAGTAAATAAGTTTGTACATGTACTTGTCTCGAGCAAAGCAATAATACTAGTACGAATATATAGATGTCCTGTGTCTTGTCAATAATGATATGCAAACTCAGCATAAGTTATGATTAAGATTACACTAGTGGTGAGACACGACTCCTAACTGGATACTAGCCAAGTGGGGACCTACCATAAAAGTCTAATGTGGAGTGCCACTATATCCAAATTAATTTTCTAGGGTTTTTACACTAGTGCGGGGTGAGGTCCAATACGTCTATAACTCAAAACAACAAAAAATATTGAAAGTCGTAATTATTCAATAAATAAATTAAACTGCACACTGTGTTCCAATAATTTTTGAGATAGACAAAAGGCTCAATTTTACATAAAATAAAGTAGAAAAATGATCCTTGTTAATTATAGAAATTTATACTAATTTTTCTGGAATTTATAAACCGTCATAGATATTTATTAAAAATCAGCAAACATATGTATCATGAAAATGAGTTCTGTTTTCCTATTTTTATAAAATGCCAAAAGTACTTATTAAATGCTGAAAAAATTATAATAAATTAGCTAAATTAACATAGTATTTAAATACAATTTTTTCCAGATTTTGACAGCATTTAAAAAATATATATATATTCAAAAACAGCCTAACCGGATCATCCGGCGGATTATGCGGATTACCGATGGATTTTCCGAAGTGTCACAACAAGTTTAGTAGTGCAAGTTCAGATTTTTCGACGGATTTCTGCAGATTTCCGACGGATTTTCCGAACCGTCACAGAAAGTTGATTTTTGAAAACTCAAAACTTGTTTCGGCCATAAAAACTTCGTTTTAAATCGAAATTCGGATTTTCAAAATTCAAATTCGCATGAAATTTAATTCCCTACAACATGGGACTATTTGTTTTCACAAAACAAAACATTTGATAGATCAATATATCAAAATATTCCAAAAATAGGTTCTCGGGATACCGAAACGGGTTCCGCTATCCACCAAACTCAAAATCCATGGTATACAACTAGGTGAGGGTCTCATATATGCATATGTGACCAAGATCTATGATGGTAACACTAGTATCACTCTTGATACTAAGTTTTCTACTAAGTCAATATTGGATTTTATCAGAAAATCAAAACCTAATCAAAACTAATTTTAGAAACATGCATATAGACGAGAATCACAAGGAAAATATTTTTAATAAAATGAGTTTAGAACAATTCTAGGCATTTAACTCCAAGGAAAATAAAATGATAACAAAAAATATGGTTCATGGATTTGGCAAGATGTACTTGCCTAGGTTAAGCTCCAAGCCTAATCTTCTACTCCACCACCAAGAGGGGTACGAAACCAAACTCTAGACCTCAAGACCAAGCTCTTGGCACACTCCAAGGGAAGAGAAGAAATAAAGAGAGAGTGAAGAGAATGAAAAAAGAGAGGAGAGAGAAAGTGAAATGGTATATATAGAAGAGGGAATTAATCTTAGCCGTTGGATCATGATCCATGTGAAAGTATAGGTCAATCATGGCCATTCAAACAAAATCAATTATCCATTGGATAATAAAGTGCATCTACACTATTCACGAAAATATCTAAACATTATTCACGAAAATTTCCAAAATACTATTCATCAAATATCTAAAATACTATTCATCAAAATATCGGAAACACTATTTAAAATTGTGTGACACCCAGTTTTCTAAAATTGGGATATTTTGAAAATTTATTATTTTTATTATTAAATAATGGTGATTTAGTCATGTTATGAATTTTGGTGATTTTTAGATAGTTTAAAACTATTTTCTAAGTTACGACTTATGACTTTGTGATTTTACTAGTATAATCCTTGTGTAAACCCTAGAGATTTCATAACCTAGAGACTAACTATGGCCATATGAGCCTAACCATGTGATTAGGATATCAAATTACCATTTTTTAGTCAAAAGGGTATTTTGGTAATTTATTAGAATTTATTTGGATTTATGTAATTTATCATTATTTAATTAGTTGATTAGTGTCATGTTGGTTCCTAACCTAGTTTAGCACTAATCTAGAGGTTAGCAACTAACCTAGAAGACTAAGTAGAGGATGTTAGCTTTATGTATAAATATCTAGTTAGATAATATCTAGATATTACCTTTAAGGATATTTCCTAGAAACCTAAATTTCTATCTACCTAGTCAAAGCCTTAGGAACTAAGTTAGCAAGGTGGAGGGAACCCTAAAGTCTACCCCCATACCCCCATGGCCAGCCACCATGCCCCCCCCCTCCATATAATCACACTCCCTCATCAAAAGCCTCCTTTCATTACACCTAAAAACTAGTTTTTTCTACAACTTCAACCCTTCACCACTTAACCATTTTAGCTCCAAATTGAGCCTAGTTTCTTGCATTGGAACCCCCTACCATTGAGGATGCTAAGGGAGGCTAGCTAGCAAGGTTGAACACCATTTTGGGCATCATCATTCGAAGAGGACACCCCCCTACTTTGGTATTTTCTTGAGTTTTTACTCAATAGGTAAATACCCCCAAACCTTGTTAATATTGTGTTTTATCTTCATGGTTGCATGCATATAGGTATACCCTAGCTGTGGGTCAAGTTTGGTAGGAACCCGTGTCCATTTCGTGTCCGTATCGGACACGTATCTATGTTTAAATTAGAGTGTTTGGTGAAATGCCTTATAGGACTTTTTGTTCTTAGTTTTCAAAACAAATTACATATTTGTGAAGCTTATTATATGTATATTGTATGTTGGTAGGAATGAGTTGATATTAGGGTCCTTTTCGTATCCAAATTGGACACGAACGTACGAGTTGGATACAGCACTGTGCACACTTTGTTTCCCTGCTACCCGACACTGTTTTCTCCATGAATTGGACACGTGGACACGTGCCACTTGGCACAGAGGTGGGGGCAATCTCTGACAGGCCCCCCCTCGAGTCTCATAACTTCTCGAGTCGTGTCGGACACGAAAACGCGTTCGCACGGGTCATGCACTGCACTGTACGAACATGTTTTTTCTCACTGACATGCGAGTCGTGTCGACTCTCGACACGTTGTGGACATCTCGTGTTGACACGAGTGTGTAGCCCAACACATGGGCTACACGTGGACATGACCACGAGGCCCCACGTGGCTCGTGTCGTGTCCACGAGCCACTCGACTCACTGTACGATGCTGCGCGTAGCAGTGTGCATCAGTCGAGTTTTCTCGACTGATACGGGCTTCCTGCCGTGTCCTGGTGACACGTGGACACGGTAAAGGAACCTAAACACCTAGCCTGACCCTAGGCGAACCTACACACGTGACCACGAGACACATGGACACGTGTGTCGTGTCCTACATGCGTGTGCATCTCTACACGACGCTGTGACACTGCACAGTGTCTGAAACTTACCCGATTTGGTATTTGGACCACTGGACATGCCGTGTCATGTCGTGGTGGACTCCCATGGACACACACGACATGTACACGTGTGGGGACACGATTACCAACCCTTCGTTTTAGTTTTTAGTTGGGTTTAGATCGATTTTGGGTGGTTACCTATGGGTTCAGTTATGAACAGTAATTCCTGGTTTTATTTTAGTATTTATTTTGAATTTCAAATTGATTTGTATGAATATATATACGTATATTTGTGTGTATATATACTGTATATATATGTATATAAGTATGTGTATATGTATGTAAGTGTGTGAGTGTGTATATGTATGTATATATGTAGGTTTGTGTGCATACATATATATGTTATAAGTATGTGTGTGTGTGTCCCTATCTCAGAATTTTTGAGATAGACCCCCCCTTTCACAGTCCACATGCACCACTGCCTAACCCTAACCCTCACACCCTCACACTCTCACCCTCTCATTTACTCTCACTCACTTTTGTACACACACACACACTCTCACATTCCCTTCCCTCTATATATTTGTATATATGTTATATTATATATATATATATATATATATATATATATATATATATATATATATATATATATATATATATATATATATATATATATATATATGAATGTGTATATATATGGTATTATATATAGTGGTTATATATTGGTATATATATGTAGGTTATATATAGGTGAGAATATATGGTATTAGATATATATATATATTGTATAGATGTATGGCTATAGACACCTATATGAGATACCTATACATGGTATCTAGTTACACTAGCCTATAGCCTATGGTTAGTGAGTTTGGAATTGACCAATAGGCTTAGTAGACCTAGGTTGACTAGCAAGTTGACCCTTGTTGACCATTGTTGACCAAAGTCAACTATAGGTCAACCTTGACCTAGAATTGACTTAGATGGATTTTAGATGACTTGATGACTTAAGTTTGACTAAACCCTAACTAATTGGTTTAGGTTTGACCATATGGATTATGAGGATAATCCTATGTAGATTAAGATATGTATGGGATTAAGTGAGATACTTAGAGTTGAGTCATGACTTGAGTTGGAGTATGGGATTAGCTTGATTATAGGATTAAGGTTGGTATTATATATATGTATTTATGTGTGATATACTTTGTATAGATAATTGGTTATACCTTCACATTGTGGTATAGTATCTTAGGTATCCTAAGACATGTTAGCCTATGTTTGGTTTTGAGTTAGCCTTATAGAGTTTGACTTAGATAGTTGACCATTGACCTAATTACCTTGTTGACTAGCCTATGTTTGACCAAAACCTTAGTTAGTCTAAGATTGACCTAGACTTTGATCTAGTTTGACCGTATTGACTATTCTGACCATTGTTGACTAAACCCTAGATAACTTGACTAGTTTGGATAGAATGTTTGACCAAGAGTTGACTTTAACCTTGATTAGACTTGTTTAACCTTTTTTGACCTTATATGACTTAGTTTAACTTCTTGTGACCTAGTATGACTTAATTTGACTTAGTTTAACTGAAGAGTTGACCAAGTTTGACTTTGACCTAGATTGGTCTAGAATTCATATAGATTGCATTGTAGATTTCATTTACCTTCATATTAGACATGTCATAACTGTATTGCTCTATTTTAGGACATTGTGACCCTGGTACAGACATCTGATATTATACTACTCTTTTCAGAGTATCAGGCGAGTACATTTTCTGATAGTTCTCTCATTTATTTGTCAATTACTGTAATTCAGTTCTAGTTAGTTCTATGTGATTCTCTGTATCAACACGTATTGATATTTCTGGATTCATGTATCGACACATACCTTATTTGCTGGCCTCTATTACTGGAGTCATTGGAATCATTCCGGAATCATTTCTGGAATCATCATGTATTGGCCGGACTCATCTCGATTCTTTTGTCGATTTTGGATTCACTTGCTGGGCGGAAAAATATTGAGTAAGACATGTAGACATACCCCAAGTCCGAAATCTCCCACTGGAATCTACCGGAAGCATAGCCATCTCTTGCCTGATCCGTGAGAGATGTGCCTGATACCTACAGTCGTTTACATGTCGACCTCGGTATTTTAAAATACACTGTTAGATTATAGTTAGACTCACCCTGGATTCATTGATCACTGTTGGACTCATCTTGTACCAGAAATTATCTGGTATCAGATTATATGGACTGGACTCACACTGGGATTACATTAGACTTATATCGTACTGTCTGGACACATATATGTTATTCTAGTTCAGTTAGCTTTTATTACAGTCTTCATTGCCATGATTCTTCTCTTGTTTTAGTTACCTTTCTTTTTCTTATATCTTACTGTTTCTCTATGCCATCATTTCCTGTATAAACTGCCATGTTCATCAATAAAACTGTCTATAACTGCTTTATAGTTCTTTGTCATTTACTTGAATTTTCTAGATGAGTTGTACTCGTTCCTGTCCTGATTGGACCTGTTAAAAATATTACAGATGATAATCCTGAGGACACATGCCCTACTTACCATGGACCTGGCAAGGGATTAGCTACCTTTGGTCCCGACTCTCAGGAGTGATTCAGGAGATTAGCTAGTAGACTACTTTAGCTTTCATGTTTTGACTTGTTGTATTAAAGTTAAGCTATTGAGTTTGTATTAAGTTATTTTGAGATATTATTGTATTATTTTACTAGTTAGTTGTTGTTGTCTTTAATTCCTTAGGTATAACTTCTGTGTTATCTTATCGTGTTTTAGACTGTGATTGAGTATATCCTATCCTTTACTTGTCCTCCATTCGGAGCTGATATCTAGACAAGTATATTATATACACTGCATGAGATTAGTTAGCAACCTAGGACAGCTTACTACCGTCGACACTGCGGCGTAGGCTGGACGTACCCACTTCTCGTGTCCCTATACAGGGTGCGGGTTGTGACACATTTTTTGTGGTGGCCTATACAGGTCGAGACTAAATTGTTTGGTTACGTTATTGTACCAAGCATGCCTGCAATTAGGAACTTAAGGTAATTAGACAACATTAGGAATGCCGCTTAGAACACCTAGAGGAATACTAGGATTGCAACATAGAAAATACATCACATGCTTGCTATTATAATTTGATTTTCTTGTCTATGATTGTTTTGCTTTATAAAGTCCTTATAAGTCCTTTTTATTGTATTTAGATGGTGTTTACTCGTTCATCCCAGTATGTCACACCTGAGAATGGCACACTCTACATCCAGTCAGCTGACCAATTGACTAATACACCTCCACCTCCACCTACCACATTCCCCCACTCCACAAATCCACAAACCCAGATGCCTCCACCGCCTTCCACCTCACAGTCCCAGCAGGACCCGATACTTCCACCACCCCCTATCACTATACCTACCCAGGCTTTCGTCACACTCGACTGGAACCAACTGCTCACCCTGATCCAGGGGTTCCTAACGACCCATCAGGAGCAGACCACCCTACTCTGCCAGAGCATGGAGCATTCTGAAGAATGTACCGTGGTCCCACCACCTGTAGAGCCGCGACAGAGAGCGGAGACGATTAAGGACTTCATGGATCTGAACCCCAAGGAGTTCTTAGCGACTGAGGGCATAGTAGTAGCAGATGACTGGTTAGACTCGGTAGAGAGGAAGCTCCTTGGAGTTAGGATGCCGGATGACCTCCAGGTCGAGGCAGCAGGATTTCTGCAGATAGACTTGGTAGGAGTTTGGTTCCGAAATGAGTCATTGTTTGCGAGATGGAGAGCCACTTGGGATCAGTTCAAGATCCAGTTCAAGAAGAAATTCTTCTCGACCACTGCTAGAGTAGCCATGGGGCTACGATTCTAGAACATCCAGCAGGGGAACCGTTCTGTCGATGAGTATACGGCAGAGTTTAGTCGCCGGAGCCTTTTCGCTCCTAGTCTGGTTGCTGACCCTGAGGAGATGACGCGTAGGTTTTGTCATGGTCTAGTTCCAGACATTGGCATTCTTATAGTGGCGAACGGTATGACTGACTACTACCAGAGCTTATAGTTAGCCCGGAGTATCGAGGAGCGTCTTCTGTCTTGCAAGAGGCCGGCTTCTGTACACATTGAGGGACCCTCCAAGCGTCAGGCTTTCCAGCAGAAAGTGCTGACGCCACACCAGCAGACATATCGCCCTCCTACACCACATCATTCGACCCCGCCAGTTAGAGCCCCGGGACCCCGGCAGCAGCAGAAGGGAGCTTTGTGTGTATACTGTAAGGGGCCACACTTTCAGCATCAGCAACAGAGGCCATTTCTGCAGGTACAGCATCAGTATCGGGGTCAGGACCCGAAGACGATCAGTTGTTCATACTGCAGGAAGCAGGGACACACCAGGGAGCAGTGTAGGAAGAGGCTGAAGGTTTGCTGTACCTGTGGGTCTGATACCTACCAGAAGATGGATTGTCTTGTTGCACCTCCTTATAAGGGTGCTAGGCCACCTGTAGCTCAGCACCAGAGGGGTAGAGCTTTTGCGATGACGGTCGAGGAGACCAACGCTGTAGGTGACGGGTTAGCAGGTTTGTCTTTTCTGTCCTTCCTTTCCTATCTTGTTGTGTGATTCCATTAGTACCTGTCAGGATATGCTTGTGATACTAGATAGTATAGTTACCCTGTTCAAGACTGTAAAATCACGACCAGTAGGACTATGATTACATGTTATCTTTTGACTTTGATTGACTGGGGTTTGACCTAGGAGGAGTACGACTATCTTAATTTCGAGGACAAAATTTTTCTAAGGAGGGTAGACTTGTAACACCCAGTTTTCTGAAATTGAGATATTTTAAAAATTTATTATTTTTATTATTAAATAATGGTGATTTAGTCATGTTATGAATTTTGGTAATTTTTAGATAGTTTAAAACTATTTTCTAAGTCACGTCTTATGACTTTGTGATTTTACTAGTATAATCCTAGTGTAAACCCTAGAGATTTCATAACCTAGAGACTAACTATGGCCATATAAGCCTAACCATGTGATTAGGATATCAAATTACCATTTTTTAGTCAGAAGGGTATTTTGGTAATTTATTAGAATTTATTTGGATTTATGTAATTTATTATTATTTAATTAGTTGATTAGTGTCATGTTGGCTCCTAACTTAGTTTAGCACTAATCTAGAGGTTAGCAACTAACCTAGAAGACTAAGTAGAGGATGTTAGCTTTATGTATAAATATCTAGTTAGATAATATCTAGATATTACCTTTAAGGATATTTCCTAGAAACCTAAATATCTATCTACCTAGTCAAAGCCTTAGGAAGTAAGTTAGCAAGGTGGAGGGAACCCTAAAGTCTACCCTCATACCCCCATGGCCAGCCACCATGCCCCCCCTCCATATAATCACACCCCCTCATCAAAAGCCTCCTTTCATTACACCTAAAAACTAGTTTTTCCTACAACTTCAACCCTTCACCACTTAACCATTTTAGCTCCAAATTGAGCCTAGTTTCTTGCATTGGAACCCCTACCATTGAGGATGCTAAGGGAGGCTAGCTAGCAAGGTTGAACACCATTTTGGGCATCATCATTTGAAGAGGACACCCCCCGTACTTTGGTGTTTTCTTGAGTTTTCACTCAATAGGTAAATACCCCAAAACCTTGTTAATATTGTGTTTTATCTTCATGGTTGCATGCATATAGGTATACCCTAGCTGTGGGTCAAGTTTGGTAGGAATCCGTGTCCATTTTGTGTCCGTATCGGACACGTATCTATGTTTAAATTAGAGTGTTTGGTGAAATGCCTCATAGGACTTTTTGTTCTTAGTTTTCAAAACAAATTACATATTTGTGAAGCTTATTATATGTATATTGTATGTTGGTAGGACTGAGTTGATAGTAGGGTCCTTTTCGTGTCCAAATTGGACACGAACACACGAGTTGGACACAGCACTATACACACTTTGTTCCCCTGCTACCCGACACTATTTTCTCCCCGAATTGGACACGTGGACACGTGCCACTTGGCACAGAGGTGGGGGAAACCTCTGACAGCCCCCCCTCGAGTCTCACAATTTTTCGAGTCGTGTCGAACACAAAAACGCGTTCGCACGGGTCATGCACTGCACTGCACAAACATGTTTTTCCTTACTGACATGCGAGTCGTGTCTACTCTAGACACGTTGTGGATACCTCGTGTTAACATGAGTGTGTAGCCCAACACGTGGGCTACACGTGGACATGACCACGAGGCCCCACGTGGCTCGTGTCGTGTCCACGAGCCACTCGACTCACTGCACGACGCTGCACATAGCAGTGTATATCGGTCGAGTTTTCTCGACTGATACGGGCTTCGTGCCGTGTCCTGGTGACACGTGGACATGGTACAGGAACCTAGACACCTAGCCTGACCCTAGGCGAACCTACACACGTGACCACGAGACACATGGACACGTGTGTCGTGTCCTACACGCGTGTGCATCTCTGCACGACGCTGTGACACTGCACAGTGTCTGAAACTTACCCGATTTGGTATTTGGACCACTGAAAATGTCGTGTCGTGTCGTGGTGGACTCCCATGGACACACACGACACGTACACATATGGGGACACGATTACCAACCCTTGGTTTTAGGTTTTAGTTGGGTTTAGATCGATTTTGGGTGGTTACCTATGGGTTCAGTTATGAACAGTAATTCCTGGTTTTATTTCAGTATTTATTTTGAATTTCAAATTGATTTGTATGTATATACGTATATTTGTGTGTATATATACTGTATATATATGTATATAAGTATGTGTATATGTATGTAAGTGTGTGAGTGTGTATATGTATGCATATTTGTAGGTTTGTGTGTATACATATATATGTTATAAGTATGTGTGTGTGTGTGTCCCTATCTCAGAATTTCTGAGATAGACCCCCCACCCCCTTTCACAGTCCACATGCACCACTGCCTAACCCTAACCCTCACACCCTCACACTCTCACCCTCTCATTCACTCTCACTCACTCTTGTACACACACACACTCTCTCACATTCCCTTCCCTCTATATATTGGTATATATATATATATATATATATATATATATATATATATATATATATATATATATATATATATATATATATATATAATATATATATATATGAATGTGTATATATATGGTATTATATATAGTGGTTATATATTGGTGTATATATATATAGGTTATATATAGGTGAGAATATATGGTATTAGATATATATTGTATAGATGTATGGCTATAGACACCTATATGAGATACCTATACATGGTATCTAGTTACACTAGCCTATAGCCTATGGTTAGTGAGTTTGGAATTGACCAATAGGCTTAGTAGACCTAGGTTGACTAGCAAGTTGACCCTTGTTGACCATTGTTGACCAAAGTCAACTATAGGTCAACCTTGACCTAGAATTGACTTAGATGGATTTTAGATGACTTGATGACTTAAGTTTGACTAAACCCTAACTAATTGGTTTAGGTTTGACCATATGGATTATGAGGATAATCTTATGTAGATTAAGATATGTATGGGGTTAAGTGAGAGACTTAGAGTTGAGTCATGACTTGAGTTGGAGTATGGGATTAGCTTGATTATAGGATTAAGGTTGGTATTATATATATGTATTTATGTCTGATATACTTTGTATAGATAATTGGTTATACCTTAACATTGTGGTATAGTATCTTAGGTATTCTAAGACATGTTAGCCTATGTTTGGTTTTGAGTTAGCCTTATAGAGTTTGACTTAGATAGTTGACCATTGACCTAATTACCTTGTTGACTAGTCTATGTTTGACCAAAACCTTAGTTAGTCTAAGATTGACCAAGACTTTGACCTAGTTTGACCATATTGACTATTCTGACCATTGTTGACTAAACCCTAGATAACTTGACTAGTTTGGCTAGAATGTTTGACCAAGAGTTGACTTTAACCTTGATTAGACTTGTTTAACCTTGTTTGACCATGTATGACTTAGTTTAACTTCTTGTGACCTAGTATGACTTAATTTGACTTAGTTTGACTGAAGAGTTGACCAAGTTTGACTTTGACCTAGATTGGCCTAGAATTTATATAGATTGCATTGTAGATTTTATTTACCTTCATATTAGACATGTCATAACTGTATTGCTCTATTTTAGGACATTGTGACCCTGGTACAGACATCTGATATTACACTACTCTTTTCAGAGTATCAGGCGAGTACATTCTCTGATAGTTCTCTCATTTATTTGTCAATTACTGTATTTCAGTTCTAGTTAGTTCTATGTGATTCTCTGTATCAACACGTATGGATATTTCTGGATTCATGTATCGACACATACCTTTCTTGCTGGCCTCTATTACTGGAGTCATTGGAATCATTCCGGAATCATTTCTAGAATCATCATGTATTGGTCGGACTCATCTCGATTCTTTTGTCGATTTTGGATTCACTTGCTGGGCGGGGAAATATTGAGTAAGACATGTAGACATATCCCAAATCCGGAATCTTCCACTGGAATCTACCGGAAGCATAGCCATCTCTTGCCTGATCCGTGAGAGATGTGCCTAATACCTACAGCCGTTTACATGTCGACCTCGGTATTTTAAAACACACTGTTAGATCATAGTTAGACTCACCCTGGATTCATTGATCACTGTTGGACTCATCTTGTACCAGAAATCATCTGGTATCGAATTATATGGACTGGACTCACACTGGGATTACATTAGACTTATATCGTACTGTCTGGACTCATATATGTTATTCTAGTTCAGTTAGCTTTTATTACAGTCTTCATTGCCATGATTCTTCTCTTATTTTAGTTACCTTTCTTTTCTTATATCTTACTGTTTCTCTATGCCATCATTTCCTGTATAAACTACCATGCTCATCAATAAAACTGTCTATAACTGCTTTATAGTTCTTTGTTATTTACTTGGATTTTCTAGATGAGTTGTACTCGTTCCTGTCCTGATTGGACCTGTTCAAAATATTACAGATGATAATCCTGAGGACACATGCCCTACTTACCATGGACCTGGCAAGGGATTAGCTACCTTTGGTCCCGACTCTCAGGAGTGATTCAGGAGATTAGCTAGTAGACTACATTAGCTTTCATGTTTTGACTTGTTGTATTAAAATTAAGATATTGAGTTTGTATTAAGTTTGTTTGAGATATTGTTGTATTATTTTAGTAGTTAGTTGTTGTTGTCTTTAATTCATTAGGTATAACTTCTGTGTTATCTTATCATGTTTTAGACTATGATTGAGTATATCCTATCCTCTACTTGTCCTCCATTTGGAGCTGATATCTAGACAAGTACATTATATACAATGCATGAGATTAGTTAGCAACCTAGGACAGCTTACTACCGCCGACACTGCGGCGTAGGCTGGACGTACCCACTTCTCGTGCCCCTATACAGGGTGCGGGTTGTGACAAATTATAAAAATATTATTTTGAAATTTAGGGGCTTACAAATCTTCCATCCTTGAAAAATTTTGTCCTCGAAATTTACAAGGATAGAAGACTCTACAAATATTCTAACATAACAAGCAATACAACAAATGACTAAGGCTACGATCAAAACTAACATCTAAGGTATCAAGCGGGAACGGGTGGTTCCCTCGTAGGGGCTCTAACTTGTGGGGTTGGGTGATGTGGTGTGGGAGGACGGTATGTCTGCTGGGACTGTGATGTGGAAGATGGTGGAGGCATTTGGGTTGGTGGATTTGTGGAGTGGGAGTGTATAGTAAGTGGAGGTGTATCGGTCAACTGGTCAACCGACTGGGTAGGAAGTGGGCTATTCTCAGGTGTGGTATATTGGGATGAGCGGGTGAGCACCATTTAAATAAATAAAAAGGACTTATAAGGACTCTTTAAAGTAAACAATCATAAGTAACAAGAAAATCCAATTTGTAACAACGAACATATGATACGTTTCCTATGTTACAATCCTAGTAATCCTATAGATGTTCTAAGCGTCATTCCTAGTGTTGTCTAATTACCTTAAGTTCCTAATTGCAGGCATGTTTGGTACAATGACGTAACCAAACAATTTAGTCAAAGACCTGCATGGGCCACCACTAAAAACATGTCACGACCTGCTACCCAAATTGTTTGGCCGGGGCGAGCCATGTCCAGCCTGCGCTTGGTTAAAGCGTAGTAAGCTGTTTTTAGAATAGACAATAAAGGATCTAAGCTGCTAACAGTTCTAAAATCACATTTAAAAGTTCATCACAATACAACATCTATAAGCGAAGGTAACATAAGCAAAGACTTAATAATACACTTCCAAAGTATCTAACTGGAGACAAAGTCCAGTATCTACAGGATATAGTGTAAACAGTTCAATAATCTAAGCAAGACTACCAAGCGAGGTTCCCTGCGGGGACTTCCTCGAGAACAAAAGCCTGGTCCTCTGTAGTGGGTCCATAGAAAATATTACAAAGCAACTCCTCCTCAGAAAGTATTCCTACAACGTTATCCTGTCAGGATGGGAGCAAGTACAACCTCTACAACTAAAGTACTGAATACATAATGAAAGAGATGTACAACAAGAAACATAGTGTGATAAGTCTATAAACAGAAAATACTGGAAATATGGCCTCATGGTACAACTGGGATCACAGTATCATAGTAACATAAGGAACATGACATATCTGGAATCATGGTATGACTGGAATCACAGTAAAATACAATTGTCAAGGTGACACATGTATATCTAATGTTTAAAACTGGAGCAGGTACGTGATCGGTCAATAGGTGCTGTAGGTTCTGTGGCACCGGTAAGAACAATATGTACTTCCGTATATACCTAAATGTACACACGTACAAGTACCGCAGGATATTGGCCTATGGCAAGGGCTACATGCATAATGTCGTCCTTACACGGCTCAAGGTCGCAGCGTGGGGGCATGATCACGTACTCAACTATCAGTTTTCCCATAACCCAGGTTCTAACATGTAAGAGCAACTGAGATCGGTATAAAGCACGGTAGGTACTAAGAGCAGTATAAAACATGTGATTACTCAGAGCAGTATAAAGCATAGTGAAACATGTACTGAGAACCAGTAAGAAGCATTTGAAAATATAAGAACTGTCCTAAGCATGGCAGGCAAGGTTGTGAAAAGCGCTAGGCGCTAGTCGGGCAGACACATTCCGCCTAGCGCCTAGCCCACCTAGGCGGGTGCCTAGGCGGACGCCTAGATCTATGCGGTTCAAAAAAATAAAAAAAATCCAAAAAAATCTACTAAAAATTGCAGAAAAAAATCCATAAAATCCTAAAACATGCATAGTTGGATGTCGGGGGGATTAAACGGGCGCCTAAGCGGACATCGGGCGGGCACCCAGCGCCTAGCACCTAGGCGCCGCCTAGACGGTCTAGGCGGACGCTTTTTAGAACAGAGAATTGGCAGGTACTAAAAGTAATACAACATATGAAGATTTAACTTGCTATCCCAAGGATCAGCATTTAACATGGTTAATACATGTTCTAGCATTAAAAGACAGTAAATGAGTTTGTAGATGTACTTGCCTCGAGCAAAGCAATAATACTACTACGAAGATATAAATGTCCTGTGTCCTGTCAATAATGATATACAAACTCAGCATAAGTTATGATTAAGATTACACTAGTGGTAAGACACGACTCCTAACTGGATACTAGCCAAGTGGGGACCTACCATAAAAGTCTAATGTGGAGTGCCACTATATCCAAATTAATTTTCTAGGGTCTTTACACTAGTGCGGGGTGAGGTCCAATACGTCTATAACTCAAAACAACATAAAATATTGAAAGTCGTAATTATTCAATAAATAAATTAAACTGCACACTGTGTTCCAACAATTTGTGAGATAGACAAAAGGCTCAATTTTACATAAAATAAAGTAGCAAAAATGATCCTTGTTATTATAGAAATTTATACTAATTTTTCTGGAATTTATAAACCCTCATAGATATTTATTAAAAATCAGCAAACATATGTATCATGAAAATGAGTTATGTTTTCCTATTTTTATAAAATGCCAAAAGTACTTATTAAATGCTGAAAAAATTATAATAAATTAGCTAAATTAACATAGTATTTAAACACAATTTTTTCCAGATTTTGACAGTATTTAAAATATATATATATATTCAAAAACATCCTAACCGGATCATCCGGCGGATTATGCGGATTACCGACGGATTTTCCGAAGTATCACAGCAAGTTTAGTAGTGCAAGTTCGGATTTTTCGACGGATTTTTGTGAATTTCCGACGGATTTTCTGAACCGTCACAGAAAGTTGATTTTTGAAAACTCAAAACTTGTTTCGGCCATAAAAACTTCGTTTTAAATCAAAACTCGAATTTTCAAAAGTCAAAATCGCATGAAATTTAAATCCCTACAACATGGGACTATTTGTTTTCACAAATCAAAATATTTAATAGATCAATATATCAAAATATTCCAAAAATAGGTTCTCGGGATACCGAAACAGGTTCCGCTATCCACCAAACTCAAAATCCATGGTATACAACTAGGTGAGGGTCTCATATATGCATATGTGACCAAGATCCATGATGGTAACACCAGTATCACTCTTGATACCAAGTTTTCTACTAAGTCAATATTGGGTCTTATCAGAAAATCAAAACCTAATTAAAACCAATTTTAGAAACATGCATATAGACGAGAATCACAAGGAAAACATTTTTAACAAAATGAGTTTAGAACAATTCTAAGCATTTAACTCCAAGGAAAATAAAATGACAACAAAATAATATGGTTCATGGATTTGGCAAGATGTACTTGCCTAGGTTAAGCTCCAAGCCTAATCTTCTACTCCACCACCAAGAGGGGTACGAAACCAAACTCTAGACCTCAAGGCCAAGCTCTTGGCACGCTCCAAGGGAAGAAAAGAAATAAAGAGAGATTGAAGAGAATAAAAAGAGAGAGGAGAGAGAAAGTGAATTGGTATATATAGAAGACGGAATTAATCTTAGCCGTTGGATCATGATCCATGTGAAAGTATAGGTCAATCATGGCCATTCAAACAAAACCAATTATCCATTGGATAATAGAGTGCATCTACACTATTCACGAAAATATCTAAACATTATTCACGAAAATATCCAAAACACTATTCATCAAAATATCCAAAACACTATTCATCAAAATATCGGAAACACTATTTAAAATTATAAAAATATTATTTTGAAATTTAGGGGCTTACAAATCTTACCTCCTTGAAAAATTTTGTCCTCAAAATTTACAAGGATAGAAGACTCTATAAACATTCTAACATAACAAGCAATACAACAAATGACTAAGGCTACGATCAAAACAAACCTCTAAGGTATCAAGCGGGAACGGGTGCTTCCCTCGTAGGGGCTCTAACTGGTGGGGTTGGGTGATGTGGTGTGGAAGGACGGTATGTCTGCTGGGACTGTGATATGGAAGATGGTGGAGGCATTTGGGTTGGTGGATTTGTGGAGTGGGGGAGTATAGTAGGTGGAGGTGTATCGGTCAACTGGTCAACCGACTGGGTAGGAAGTGGGCCATTCTCAGGTGTGGTATATTGGGATGAGCGGGTGAGCACTATTTAAATAAATAAAAAGGACTTATAAGGACTCTTTAAAGTAAACAATCATAAGTAACAAGAAAATCCAATTTGTAACAACGAACATGTGATACGTTTCCTATGTTACAATCCTAGTAATCCTATAGATGTTCTAAGCGTCATTCCTAGTGTTGTCTAATTACCTTAAGTTCCTAATTGCAGGCATGTTTGGTACAATGACGTAACCAAAAAATTTAGTCAGAGACCTGCATGGGCCACCATTAAAAATATGTCACGACCTGCTACCTAAATTGTTGGGCCGGGACGAGCCATGTCCAGCCTACGCTTGGTTAAAGTGTAGTAAGCTGTTTTAAGAATAGACAATAAAGGATCTAAGCTACTAACAGTTCTAAAATCACATTTAAAGGTTCATCACAATACAGCATCTATAAGCGAAGGTAACATAAGCACAAACTAAATAATACACTTTCAAAGTATCTAACTGGAGACGAAGTCCAGTATCTACAGGAAATAGTCTAAACAGTTCAATAACTAAGCCAAAAATAATCTAAGCAAGATTACCAAGCGAGGTTCCCTGCGGGGACTTCCTCGGGAGCAAAAGCCTGGTCCTCTGTAGTGGGTCCATAGAAAATATCACAAAGCAACTCCTCCTCAGAAAGTATTCCTACAACGTTATCATGTCAGGACGGGAGCCAGTACAACCTCTACAACTAAAGTACTGAATACATAATGAAAGAGATATATAACAAGGAACATGGTGTGATAAGTTTATAAAACAGGAAATACTGAAAACATGGCCTCATGGTACAACTGGGATCACAGTATCATAGTAACATAAGGAACATGGCATATCTGGAATCATGGTATGACTAGAATCACAGTAAAATACATTTGTCAAGGTGACACATGTATATCTAATATTTAAAGCTGGAGCAGGTACGTGATCGGTCAATAAGTATTGTAGGTACTGTGGCACCGGTAAGAACAATATGTACTTCCGTACATACCTAAATGTACACACGTACAAGTACCGCGGGATATTGGCCTATGGCAAGGGATACATGCATAATGTCGTCCTTACACGGATCAAGGTCGCAGCTTGGGGGCATGATCACGTACTCAACTATCAATTTTTCCATAACCCAGGTTCTAACATGTAAGAGCTACTGAGATCGGTATAAAGCACGGTAGATACTGAGAGCAGTATAAAACATGTGAATACTCAGAGCAGTATAAAACATAGTAAAATATGTACTGAGAACCAGTAAGAAGAATGTGAAGATATAAGAACTGTCCTAAGCATGGCAGGTACTGAAAGTAATACAACATGTAAAGATTTAACTTGCTACCCCAAGGATCAACATTTAACATGGTTAATACATGTTCTAGCATTAAAAGACAGTAAATGAGTTTGTAGATGTACTTGCCTCGAGCAAAGCAAGAATACTAGTACGAAGATATAGATGTCTAGTGTCCTATCAATAATGATATACAAACTCAGCATCTAAGTTATGATTAAGATTACACTAGTGGTGAGACACGACTCAAACTGTACACTGTGTTCCAACAATTTTTGAGATAGACAAAAAGCTCAATTTTATATAAAATAAATTACCAAAATGATTCTTATTAATTATAGAAATTTATACTAATTTTTCTGAAATTTATAAACCCTTATAGATATTTATTAAAAATCGGCAAACATATGTATCCTGAAAATGAGTTCTGTTTTCCTATTTTTATAAAATGCCAAAAATACTTATTAAATGCTGGAAAAATTATAATAAATTAGCAAAATTAATATAGTATTTAAATACATTTTTCCAGATTTTTACAGCACTTAAAATATTTATAAAAATTCAAAAACAGCCTAACCGAATCATCCGGATGATTACTGCGGATTACCGACGGATTTTTCGGAGTGTCACAGCAAGTTTAGTAGTGCAAGTTTGGATTTTCCGATGGATTTTCGCGGATTTCCGATGGATTTTCCGAACCGTCACAGAAAGTTGATTTTTGAAAACTCAAAACTTGTTTCGGCCATAAAAACTTCGTTTTAAATCGAAATTCGAATTTTCAAAAGTCAAAATCACATAAAATATAATTTCCTACAACATGAGACTATTTTTTTTTTCACAAATCAAAATGTTTGATGGATCAATATATCAATACTCCAAAAATAGGTTCTCGGGATACCGAAATGGGTTCCGATATCCACCAAACTAAAAATCTATGGTATACAACTAGGTGACGGTCTCATATATGCATATGTGACCAAGATCCATGATGGTAACACCAGTATCACTCTTGATACCGAGTTTTTACTAAGTCAATATTGGTTTTTATCAGAAAATCAAAACCTACTTAAAACTAATTTTAGAAACATGCATATATAGACGAGAACCACAAGGAAAATATTTTTAACAAAATGAGTTTAGAACAATTCTAAGCATTTAACTCCAAGAAAAATAAAATGACAACAAAATAATATGGTTCATAGATTTGGCAAGATGTACTTGCCTAGGTTAAGCTCCAAGCCTAATCTTCTACTCCACCACCAAGAGGGGGTACGAAACCAAACTCTAGACCTCAAGGCCAAGCTCTTGGCAAGCTCCAATGGAAGAGAAGAAATAAAGAGAGTGTGAAGAGAATGAAAAGAGAGAGGAGAGAGAAAGTGAAATGGTATATATAGAAGAGGGAATTAATCTTAGCCGTTGGATCATGATCCATGTGAAGTATAGGTCAATCATTACAATGCCTGTAGTTCGTATTACGTATCTTGGAATACGTGTACGTATTTCATCTTGTATTACATATCTCTTGGCTTGGCTCGGTTTAGTTTGGGTTGGCTTGGTTCGGGTTGGGTTGCTTTGTTCATCATGAACCAAGGGGAGAACCCCTACCTACCACCCCCATCATCCTTTATTAACCCATTCCTTCATTACTCTTCTTCTTCTCCACATTTACTTCTACACCTACCAGGAAGAGAGAGAGCTTAGGCAAGTGTAAACTTGCTTCATGATGGATCTCAAGTTTTATTGTTCCATTCTCTTCCTTACTTGATTCTATGATACTTTAGAACTTGGCATTTTCCGTTTTTATGGTTATATTTTTATAGATCTAAGTTTTAAAGTTTCTTCTTGTTTAGTTTTCTTGGTTTTGATCTCTAAAAATTTGGTATTTCCAAAAAACTAATGGTTCTATGTTGTAGAGAATTCAATTTCCTTCAGTTTTGGCTTTCGTTTCGCTTGATTTCGACTCCGGATGAGGAAGTTATGGCCATGGCAAGTTTTCAGAACTTTCATGGCTGAACTTGCTGTTTGGGGACGATGAATCCCATGCGCCGGAGGCCATGCGCAGGAATCTCATGCGCCGATTTGTGCAGGAATTCCATGCGCCAAATTGTGCAGGAATCTCATGCGCCGATTTGCGCAGGAATCCTATGCGCCGATTTGTGCAGGAATCTCATGCGCCGATTTGCGCAGAAATCTCATGCGCCGAATTGTGCAGGAATCTCATGCGCCGATTTGTGTAGGAATCTCATACGCCAATTTGCGCAGAAATTCCATGCGCCGATTTGTACAGGAATCCCATATGCCGATTTGTGCAGGAATCCCATGCGCCGATTGCGCAGGAATCCTATGCGCCGATTGTGCAGAAATCCTATGCGCCGAAATTGCTCTATTTCGCTGTTTTTGTCTGTTTAAGTTGTTTTGTAGCTAGAATCTCGAAAAACTCAAAACATAAAAGTTGTAGATCTTTTCCTTGGCTTCAAGAATATGTCACTAGTTGTTTTATGCAAGTTTCTCTCATTCATGATAAGGTAAGAATAGAACACGATAGTGGCCCGCTGTGGCACACTCTTGACAAGTAAACTGACATAATATATCTCGGCATGCTGTTACGACAGCTAGCCTGACATGACAAGTATGAAAGACCTGGACACCGTGGGCGATTGTGGTTGTACAAATAAACTGGTACTGTCTTGCATCATGTCTAGGATGGGGATCCCTGAGTACCACGGTCAGGGATACCTACTGCAATTGACTAAGGCTAATAAACTAGAATAATTCAGTAGACATGAAGAGATTCCCAGCTATAGGCAATCCCGTTATCTAGGCGCATTAAGTGGACTTGTAGCCTACCGACGAGTAGGGCACATTTTTAGCACACAGTCACGTGTTGCATTCTTCATAAACGGACATTCGACCTGGATAACCGGATGGTCTGCAGGGCTTGTGGCTGTTGGGATAATCTCATTGCATCTTGCTAGTAACTAGGCTTGTGATAACCCTAGTTAGTTAAAAGTATCAAGCCGTACTCTTGATTGGCCGTGATTGATTGGATGAAGTTTATTCCAGCATAGTCTTATCCTGATCCTGTACAAGATTGTAACATGACATAATTTTTTGTATCGATAAATAATGGGATACCAAGTTCTGTTCCGATGAAGGGTTACAATCCCGGTCCTTGTTTGGTTTAAGGGTTGTAACTTGGCTATCTGAATAGTTCCATGGTTACCTTATCATATATCGTCCTGCTTATTGTGCTTGCCTTAACAATAACGATCGGGGGTCCAGTTCTGTTCAGGCGAAGGATTACAACCCCGGTCCTTGTTTGGTTTAAGGGTTGTAACCTGGCTCCCGGAGCAGTTCTGTGTCCTCTCTTCGTTTATTGTCTTAATTGCAACCCCTGTCATGTTCGTCATATTTTACCTTACTTTAATACCCTGATTATCTATACTGGCCTTAACAATAACGATCGGGGGTCCAGTTCTGTTCAGGCGAAGGGTTACAACTCCAGTCCTTGTTTGGTTTAAGGATTGTAACCTGGCTCCCGAAGCCGTTCTGTATCCTCTCTTTGTTTATTGTCTTGTTACCTTATCAATAGTAATTGAGGCAGATTTTTATTCAGGCAAAGGATTGCAACCGCGGTCCTTGTTTGGTTTAAGGGTTGCAGTCTGGCTACTTGAATGGTTTCTCCGTGCTCAATATATTATTGTTATCTTAGTTACTATCAGTGTCTTTTAATTACCTTTACTATTATTTATGATATACTGGTTTTAGTTCCTAAGTGAAGCCCCCTTTGTGGCACTTGCTCTTTCTGGGGTCTGACCCAGCTGGTTTTGTATGGCCAGATATCGGAGCAGCTCCAGAGGATCTACCTACCTTCTAGCCAGATGGTGTCCACCAGACGTAACCCTGGCAATGAGTGGGTTTCTTTTGTTCTCCCACTTTATTGTAAAATTATTCTTTTGAGGCGTTTAGCCGGCACGCACGTGTTAGCTCGTATTGCACCTTTATTTACTGTCTGCCTACGGGCTGTAACATGATTGACAAATCCTAGGGTTGATCATGTATTGACTAAATCTCTTGCTAGTCCTGATATTTTGTACGACTAGCTTCATGATCATCCAATATGTAATGTATGGGACGCCTTACTATTGTATATTGATGCTCTAATATCTTGTGACTGTTACTACTTGCTTGTGATAGAGACAATAGGCTTGTTCTTGACCTTAGGAGACTGATAGATTATAGTTAAACCCTCATATATCTAGACAGCCGTGACCGTATAGTGACGTGGGTTCCATTTCATTATACGTAGCTGGCTATGTCTGCCCCCGCTCTCCAGTAGTCTGGTTCTGGGGCGTGACATGGTTTAAGTGGTAGCCCATACAGGTCTTGTAAATCAAGATATATGAGGGTTTACCGAATAGATGTCTCAATCAATACTCGCCCTTGATCTCTGCTCGTATCTTCTGAATCCCTGTAATCTTGACCTGATCACATGCTTGTATCGTTGATCTGTCCTGGTCCTTTCTTATTGTTCCCTATATCGTCTTCTTCAGCGGTATTGTTCCTGGACCTGCCGATCAGCAAGGCGAAGCACCTCCCGCGGACCAGCAGTAACTTAGAGATCAAGCCCAGCATTCAGGAGTAGCCTCCAGAGTCATGCCTACCGAAGGAGAACCACCAATTCATCCCATCCAGCCTGCAGAGCCTGAGGATGGCACTTTGGTGGGTCTCATCAGGTCCCTATTAGCTTCCCAGGATCGTCGCGGAGATGCCTTGCACCAGGCGGTGGCAGATGCCTTGACCAGAGGAGGTCATCAGGGTAATAGCACGGCCAACAGCTTCAAGCGCTTGAACCCTCCCTTCTTCGACGGCAGTGAAGATGCGATCGCTGCAGATGCATGGCTTCAGGACACAGAGGTGATTCTAGAAGCATCCAGGACTCCAGAAGCCGAGAAGGTGGCCGTAGTGCGCCTGCAGTTGTTGGATCTTGCCCGCAGTTGGTGGGCGGCACAGGCCGTTGGATTAGTGGCCCCTATTGCTTGGGCAGTATTCAGAGAGAGATTCCAGACTAAGTTGTAGGTCCTAAAAAATCAAGTTGCACACATCAACAAAGTCAGAAAATTAAGAAATACAACTTTTAGATGAACTGTACAGACATCAGATTGTGCATCCTTCAGATTGTACACGGTAGACTGCGCACACTCCCAAGCGCGCAGGCTGACGTGGCAAATCACCATCATTACCTGACACAAATCAAATCTTCTGACAGCTGACAGCACGGAGAACGAGGCGACCATTCGTTTAATCGTGCAGCACGGCGCTCGAGTACAGCTGGCAGCGCAACCCATATTGGCGCAATCTATTTTGGTGCAAACCATTCCTGCGCAGTCCAAGTCTGCGCAATCTAAAGTCAGCGCAATTCAGTGTGCGCGTTCTATCAACACAAATGACAAAATACACGTGGCATTCATGCCATCAATTGCTCATTACGTGGCAACCACCTATGCACGATCATGCGCATTTCAATCAAATGCTGCCATGTGTCCAAGACAGTTGACCCATGATCCAGCAACTGCATGCGCAGTCCATTGTTGCACGATCTAATTGCTGTGCAATCCATCATGCGCAGTCCAGAATAACTAAAAGTTAGTTATTTCTCAGAACTCTATAAATAGACTTTCAAGTCTCCATTCAAGGGGATCAAGAATCAGAGATCAGAGATCAGATCATAGAGAGATCTGAGAGTCCAGGAGTTCTTGTCCAAGTGCTGATGCATTCTTCCGAGGCTTTTGCCTTCAATTTTCGAGGCTTTTTGCCTTCAATTCCAGAGTTGTCTTCAACTTCAGAGGCTATCGTCTTCAAAGTTTACATCGTCCAAGGGAAAAAGCAATCGTCTTCTAGATTGGATTCCTACAGTTGTACTTTTCTATAATTCAAATTGTAATCTTTTACAAAGTTTGTATCAATAAAGTTCTACACTTTTGTTTTTGCAAACAAAATGGCGACTCTGCTGGGGAAGACTTTCTCCTCCGACGAGGAAGTGACAACTCAATGTGACGTAGCGTCTATCGGAAAGACGCAGAAGACACTGGTTGTGAAGATCAACCAGACAGCCTACGAGGCTATGATCAACTCCAAGACCACTCCTCGCACTGCAACCACTTCTACCACAAGCAAAGTACGCCCAGTGTGGGTCCCAAAGACTGCTGTGCAGTCTATTGATGCTGCCAACAAGACTTTTGCGCAGTTTGCCAGCAAGACTGTTGCGCAGTCCAAAACTTCTGTCATCAAGCCTGCAGCATAATCTGACTCTGCTACTGCTATGCCATCTGCTATTGCCAGTACACAGAAGACTTCATATGCTGCCTTAGCTAAGTACAAGACTCATATGCCCCTGGCGTAATTGGCTGCCAATCTATTTGCGCAGTCCAATGCTCCAGCATCCAGAATCCACCCTAAGCACTCTGTAGCAAGAACTCCTGATGCGCAAACCACAGTTTCTGTGACCAAAACCAGTGCGCCATCCATTCATGCACAAACTGCTCCTACGCAATCCAAGAGTGACAGCCTTTTGGCTAAACTCTCTTCTTCTCATAACAAGGGAAAAGGCTCTGCTCCTATTCCCAAACATACTGTTGCTCCTGTGCAATCTACTGGGGGTAGTCCTTTGGCTATTCCTCTTCCTCTTCAAAACAAAGGAAAAGATCCGTTAGTCTTTTCTCAAACTTCCTTATCTCATGACTTGGAAGACAATAGAGGGAAACGCTCTTTAGCTAACCCTTCTTCACAAAGCAAAAGAAAAGGCCCTTTGGTCTTTTCTCAATCTTCTTCAGTTTTTACCGAAGAAGATCAATCTGAACGTGCCACGGCACCAATCAGTACTAGAACTCTTTCAAACAAGGATTCTTCTTTCCTTTATGACAAGAGAACTTGTACTGACCAAAGAGGTATTCTGCCTACCCCGGTAGCAGAATTCCAGGACCTCCCAACTCTCAAGATTTCCCATTCTAGGTAGGGAAAACTGCTGGTGTCTCAAACAGAAACCCTTGGGGGTGAGTTTGCAGATCTAAGGACTTATCTCAACAGACCCACTTCGGTGAAACGCAAACGACCAATGCCGAGGACCAAACATCATCAAAAACAAATCTCCAGGGTTAAAAATCCCAACACTTATGCCAATGAAGTGAGCACTTCCCTGTACACTCAAGGGACTAAACATTTGAAGAATCGGAATCATGTTCCGAACATTATCAAAGAACAGATCCCTCAGAGTTTTTCTCATCCTACTGTTGTTTCCGATCTCCGAGAATATCTCAGACAAAAATGAGACAATGTTTCAATACCTCCGGTTCAACCATCTGATCATCATTGCAACCACAAAGTCATCATCCAATGTTGTTGTCAAACAATAAAACGATCTGTCTTCGATCGTCTGACTTTTGCTAAATCTGAAGCTATGTCAGAAGAAGATGAAGTCTTGTACGCTTCTATCAACATGACTTCCCGAGACACTGGGGGTAGAAGGTGCTCTAAGCATGGCAAACCTCGTAAACCAAGCCAACGATATTTAGAATTACTCCAAGAATCTTCTGAAGGAGTGTTTCGACATACCCGTTCTCGAAGCCGAGATACAATCGGTCAAAGGAATCTTCCTCAGAACCCTTCAGGTTATTTTCCTACTTCTCAGTCAGGAGACGATTCTTTCTCTGACTATGATGCATACAGTGAAAGTTCTGAACAAACAGTGTCTTCCACTGTACCAAGAGAAGTGACAGCTTATGTTGTCAATGAAGATCCAGATGCTTCAACGTCCACAAATCAGGAACAGCGAATCGCTGCACTGGAAGACAAGCTAAAAACCATGGCTGAAATGGTTGCTAGTATGCATTCTATCATAGTGGAACAACATGCCACACCACCAACTGTACCTGCTGTGAGTCCAGAGATTATAGCATCTTCAGTACCTGCCAATACTGGGCTGGGGGTAGTGTCTCCTCAAATGCCTCCTGTACAAGTACAAGTTCAAACTACACCTAGTCAGTCAAGAGCAGGGGGTAGTGCTTACTATGCTGTTCCTCCTCCTACTACTCTAACTCAACCTGCTCCTTCTTCGTCATTTGAAGACGCCAATGAAGCTGTCAAACTCTTGCGAACCCAGTTTAAAGCTTTCAAAGAGAAAGACAACTTGCAAAGATTGGGGATCAAGCAGCCCTATACAGTTGAATGGAAAGAAGTCCCGTTCCCACCGAAGTACAAGATCCCAACGACCACTTTGTTTGATGGCAGTACTTCTCCTAGTCAGTTCATCAGTCATTTTGAGGTAATGACCGTTCAACTCCAGCCAAATGATACTTTTCTTACCAGAGTGTTCGTCGGTTGTTTAGCCGGCGTAGCATATGACTGGTACAGAAGTTTGCCCGATGGTTGTATCACTTCCTTTTCAGGTCTCAAGTAAATCTTCCTGGAACGGTTCTATGAAGTATTCAACGACATGACTATGTCGGCCCTCAACAAAATCAAACAGAAACACAATAAAACTGCTAAGAGTTTCATCGAACGGTTCCGCCGTGAAGCCTTGAAGATGCCTCCCGGGACTCCAGCTGCTGTCACTATTGATACTTGTAAGGCAAATCTTTTGCCTATTATCAGCATGTGGACAGGATCTACCCAGTTCCAAGATTGGCCTTCATTTATTGTCAATGCCAAAGCTGCGAAAGTGAGTGCTGAAAAATTCAAGCAATTGGGGGTACAAATGTCTAACCCTGATCGAGATGAGCACCAGACATCAGGTGGTAGCAACCGCCAGAACAATCGCAAAGTAAAAGAGACTTTGAATATCAATCTGAACAAGAATAAAGAATCTTTGGCTGTCAATGTGGCTCCGCCTACATCGACTTCTACTCCTTCTGCACCTCCATCGAGGGAACCTCGTCCGAAAGTAGAATATTCCTTCGACGAGAATGACACTGCAAGCATTTTTGATTGCTTACTCAAAAGCAACAAGATTCAGCTCCCAGACCCAAAGAAACCTGATGAAGTCGGTAAGACTGATCATCCTAAATATTGTGTTTACCACAGGTTCATTGGACACCCCACTCCAGCATGCTACGTTCTAAAGGGCAAAATTTAAGAACTTGTCAATGCTGGTGTCGTCACTCTGCAGCAAGATGAGAAGACCGTGACTGCAAATATGGTTTCAGTCCAGTTTGGTGACTTTCCGTCGCAGATGGTACAACACGGTGTTATTCCTATTCCAAAAGCTACTCTTGAGATTATGAATCTTTCTCTTCCACCAAATGAAGGTCTCGTCCCCTTGTCTCTTGACAATACGAAATTATGTGGATTCATCCCGATCTTGCTCCGGAATTCGAAGTACCCTCTTCTTCCAAGAAGAAAGGTCATTCTAAAGGCAAGATAAAGACTTGCAACATGGTGTCTTTTGACCCCATAGTTAACAAAAAAATTCTGCTAGGCACCAGATCAGGGAAAGCCTATTTAAAAGATCATTCTGAAGCTCAAGAGGAGCATGCCTCTTCTTCTGAACCTGCTCCAGCACAACCTGCTTCTACTGAAGAGATCCCTTCTACGTCTTCACCAGTTGTAGTACCTATCCCTCCCAAATCGGTGGTTGCTGACAAAGGTAAGCAACAAGTTCGCTTTGATAAGCCCCTGAAGAAATCATCTCCTACAGGACTTGAGAAGCCGTACAACTTTAATATATTGGCTCAACTAGCCAATACACCGGCCAGGCTATCAATCTTTGAGCTCTTGCGCCTTTCCAAAGAGACTCGAGAAACTCTAAGTGAAGCCTTGATGCAGGCTGAAACTTGCCTAAATCTTCTTAAAAAGCCGGAAGCAGAACCGATCTCTTGTCGTCATTGTCACAGCATATTAGAGTTGATTCCAAACATCACTTTCACTCAGGATGATATGCTGCTGGAGGATAATAGACATGATCGTCCTATCTACTATACAAGGTATGTCGATTCGATGAAAGTCGATCGTATCCTGATAGATCCAGGGTCTGCTCTCAGCATCATGCCAAAGACGATGTTGGACGCATTGAAGATACCAGTTCATAGTCTTTCAAGCACAATCACCACTGTTTTAGGATTCAACCAAGGAAGGAGTGAACCTTTAGGCAAGATCCGCTTAAAACTCCAAATAGGCAATCTTCGCACAAAGGTGACCTTTTATATCATCGACAATCATGGTTGTTCTTACAACGCTCTTCTGGGAAGACCTTTCCTCCATGAACATAACATTGTTCCATCAACTCTTCATCAATGCTTTAAATATGTTGATGGCAAAGGAGAAGTTCACAAAGAAGTTGCTGACCTTTATCCTTTCAAGGGCGTCGAAGCGTATTGCAACGATGCTCGTATGTATAAGAAAGAATTTATGAAAGTGGTATTGGCCATGGATACTGAAGAAGACCAAGAAGCAGCACCCAATGACACTCTCATTATACCTGTCAAAGGGCGTGTTTTCGCGTGTTTCCCATCCTCAATCCTCTAAACCACTGGCTATTCACTTGCCAGTCCAAAAGAAATTAGTTGATGGCGATCAAGATAAAAGGGAGCTCACCTCTTCTGAGCCACTTGTTATCGATTTACGTCGTAACAAGGACAAAAGGCAGCTCACTTCTTCTGAGCCTCTTGTTGTTGATTTAACTCACAACAAGGACAAAAGGGAGCTCACCTCCTCTGAGCCACTTGTTATTGACCTTCGTCGTAACAAGCCACCTCCACGTTCTTCTTCTTTCCCTCTTGTAATCAATCTGACCAAGCCTGCTAAGGCTAAAGGTCTTGCTGTAAATACAAATGTACAGATCAATGAAAAAGTATCTACTTTCCAGTATACTGATGTCATTTATCATACTAAATGCTATTTGGATATATTAGATAGCTTCAAATCATTTACAATGGGAGTTGTACAATCTCTTCAAACAGAAGTCTCATTTGAAGATCCAGATGACTCTTACCGTATTGTCCCTGCTCGAAAGAAAGGCGAAAGTCCAATACTTTTTAGTAAAGGACCAGAACAACAATTCAGTTATACGGATGATAGCAAGCTTAACGATACAGGACATCTACAACTCCGTCGTTATAGTCAACAATCAAAAGACATCATCCGTAAGATGGGTTATGACTTTAAAAGTGGCCTCAACTATGGTAAGGGTAGACGAACTCCCATTCGTACATCTGTTCCAAAAGAAAAATCTGATATGTACTATAGCAAGACCAAAAGAGGTCTCGGATATGCTTCTCCTCCGATGTTATTCCCAGCAGTTTCCGACTCTGATAACGAAGAACGTTCTAATTCTTCCGATTCCAGATAATGGGATTCTGACACTAGCATCGGTGAAGTCCATCATGTGATCGTATCTTCTAATATGGTCTCCGCTGAACTTCCGGAAGGCTATGATGAAGACGTTGAAAAAAATCCTGAAACAGATCCTTGGGCTCAACAGATGGATAATCAATGGGTACTCCGATTTGAACAAAGAGAACCTCCTACTGAAGATCAACTAGTTCAAGTTAATGTAGGAGAAAGCGGGCCACCTCGTCCGATCTTTATTAGCAAGAATCTTCCAGAAGCAGATAAGCAAGAGTTGATTCTTCTCATTAAAGAATATCTTGTCTTTGCTTGGAGTTACGAAGACATGCCAGGTTTAGATCCCAAAATTGCTACTCATAAACTGAACATTCTGCCTAATGCTAAGCCAGTCAAACAACAGCAACGGCGATTCAAGCCTGAAATGATGGACGCAATTGATGATGAAGTCAAGAAGCTTATTGCTTGTGGCTTTATTCGAGAAGAACAACATCCTGATTGGGTAGCCAACGTTGTTCCAGTCCTGAAGAAAACTGGCAAGGTTCGAGTATGTATTAATTTTCGGGATCTTAACTAAGCATGTCCAAAAGATGAATTTCCTCTCCCTATTACGGACGTCATGATTGACAATACCTGTGGGTTCGAGCGAATATCTTTTATGGATGGATTCTCTGGATACAATCAAATCAAGATGAATCCTGAAGATGAAAAACACATATCTTTCCGCACTCCTCGGGGAGTCTGTTGCTATACAGTAATGCCATTTGGTCTCAAGAACGCTGGTGCAACATACCAACGAGCTATGAGTACCATTTTCAGAGAACATCTTCGTAAAACAGTCGAATGTTATGTTGATGATATCGATGTTAAAAGTCGTCTGAAAGAAGATCACATCCAAGATCTGAAAACAATCTTCAATCTCATGCGCCAACATCAACTCAAGATGAATCCCACCAAGTCATTCTTGGGTGTCTCTAGTGGCAAGTTTCTCGGCTTCGTCATTACCTCTAAGGGTATACACGTGGATCCCGAGAAGATCAAAGCCATTCAAGAGATGCGTCCTCTACGCAACCTAAAAGAGCTACGAGGATTCCAAGGTCGACTTGCGTACATCAGGAGATTCATTTGGAACTTGTCTGGACGCTGCAGACCATTCACTCAACTAATGAAGAAGGGTGTGTCTTTTATTTGGACTGAAGAATGTCAACAAGCATTCGATGACATCAGACGATATCTTATGAATCCACCAGTTTTGGTGCCACCAATCTCGGGCATTCCATTCTTAATATACGTCCGTGCTATGGATCATGCATTGGGTGCTTTACTCGCATAAAAGAATAAAGAAGGTCATGAACAGGCCATCTACTATCTCAGTCGTACTATGATTGGTGCTGAACACCGTTATAGTCCGGTTGAGAAAGAATGTCTAGCCTTTATGTTTGCCGTTCAAAAGATAAGGCATTATATCATTGGTCAAACTATTCATGTCATATCCCGAGTCAATCCTCTTCGGGTACTGATGAAGAAGCCTAGCACACTCAACTCTCGGCTGGCCATATGGGCCATTCTGCTAGCCCAATATGACATGGTGTATGTTCCTCAAAAGTCTGTCAAAGGTCAAGCACTGGCGGATTTCTTAGCAGCTCATCCTGTTCCAAAAACATCCAAGCTTTACGATGAAATTCCAGATAAGACGTTGGAAGTCAACATGATCTCTGAAGAAATTCCAACCTGGCATCTATTCTTTGACGGAGCATCTAGAATCGGACCTAATGGTGCTATTGTAGCAGGAGTTGGAGTTGTTCTCGTTTCTCCAAACGGATCAATTATCCAAAGAGCATACTCTCTAGATGAATCTTGCTCCAATAATATAGCAGAGTACAATGCTCTACTCGTCGGTCTTCAATTAGCCAAGCGATTGAATATCGAATATCTTGAAGTTTACGGTGACTCTAAGCTGGTTGTCAATCAGGTTAGAGGAACCTATGAAGTTCGATATCAAGATTTGGTGCCTTATCATGAAGCAGCAATCAACATGGCTACATCATTCAAAGCTTTCTTCATCGACTATGTTCGTCGAGCTTGCAATACCGAAGCAGATGCCTTAGCCAACCTTGCAGCTGTCCTAGACATCCCTATCAAAAGACAGCAAGTGGTGGTTATCTCTAACCGAGAATTGTTCTGCATTGAAAACAATCGTAATATTGAGTTCAGCAACTTTGTTGAAGTCAACGTTATCGATGAAGACTGAAGAACTCCTTTCATTGACTTCGTGGATCACGACATACTCCCCGAAGATCCTAAGGAGGCTACAAGTGTTTGACGACGATCTCTCCGATTCTATTACAATCAAACCACTAAGACTATTTATCGGCGAACTTATGACGGCCTACTCTTACGCTGTCTTGCTGGTGATGAAGCAAAACAAGTATTGCGTGAAGCTCACGACGGTGTCTGCAGAGCACATCAACTCGGTCCTAAACTATAAGATCGCATCCGACGTATGGGTTACTATTGGCCCTCTATGGTATCTGATGCCATCGACTATGCAAAGAAATGCCGAGCTTGTCAAATACATGCGGATTTCATTCATCAACCGTCAGAATTCCTACATCCGACAGCCGTTTCCTGGCCTTTCGAAGCTTGGGGCATGGACATCATAGGTCCTATTAATCCTCCTTCTTCTAGAGGACATCGGTTCATTCTGGCTATAACGGACTATTTCTCTAAGTAGGCTGAAGCCATACCTCTGACTGAAGTCAAGACCAGTAGCGTTTTCAACTTTGTCAAATACCATGTTATTTATCGATTTGGTGTGCCTCGAAGGATTATCCATGACAACGGACCGTAATTCATCAGCCAAAAATTTACAAGATTCTGCGATGATCACCGAATTGACAACGTCGCTTCGACAGCCTATAATCCTGCTGCTAATGGTTTAGCTGAAGCCTTCAACAAAACTATTATCAAGCTCCTCAAAAAGTTTGTATCCACTAACAAATGCAATTGGATTGAAAAGCTTGGCGAATGTCTATGGGCCTACCGAACTACGGTCCGCAACCCTACAGGTTTTACACCTTCTCTTTGGTATATGGCTGTGAAGCTATTCTTCCTCTGGAACTTCAAATTCCTTCTTTAAGGTTTGCCATTGCTAATGAGCTCACTACAGAGAACAACGATCTTCTTCGACTTCAAGAATTAGAAGCACTCGACGAGAAGCGGTTAATGGCTCAGCAACATATTGAGTTATACCAAGCTCGCATCTCGAAGACTTTCAACCGCAAAGTTAAAGTCAGAACCTTTCAACAGGGAGAACTTGTTCTAACAGTCAGACGTCCTATGACTATGACTCACATGAGCAAAGGCAAATTCGATGCGAAGTGGGAAGGTCCCTTTGTTGTAAGCAAAGTTTTCTCAAATAGGGCTTATCAACTCTCAGAGCTCGACGGTCGAATTGCAATGATGCCTATTAATGGCAAGCTCCTTAAAAAGTACTGTGTAAATATAAATGCTTGTAAATCATCAGACAAGTTCAAGTGCATAAATAAAATTTTATTTCATCATGAATGATAGTACATGATATTAAGGAAGGTCACTATCATCTTTTCTACATCTGGACGCGGACCACGGCCGTCCTTTTAAAAACACGGTCAGCAAAAGAGCCGAGAACCTCCTTGCTGGAACCCACTAGGAACTTGCAAGCGGCTATTCTCATGGCTTCCTCTTCTTCTATTCTTCCTGGTTCAAGCAGAAAGTCCAGGATGTCTCGCGGTGGCTTGGGTGCAGACGAACCTTCGCCTGCTTCTGCCTCCTTCGGCTGAACTGGATCGACAGGACATTCTTCAGTGCTCTTTTCAACCTTCGGGGCAAGTTCAGCCTTCTTGGATGCATCCCCAGATGACATTTTTTTAGAAAAGTGGAAGTGCTCTTTCTGCTAAAATTTGTTCTATTTATAGGCAGATAACGAAGCGACACATTCACCCGACGGTTCGCCCGTTCCTTCATCATTATCTGACGGTACACCCGTTCATTCAATTTACTTGACGGTTCGTCCATTCATTACATTCATCCGATGGTTCATCCATTCACATTCATTCGACGGTTCATCCGTTCATTATCATCCGACAGTTCACCTGTTCATTCATCATTATCTAACGGTTCACTCGTTCATTCATCATCACTTGACGGTTCATCCGTTCGTTATTATCCATTTTGACGGTTTGTCCGTTCATTCCATCATTTGACGGTTTTACCGTTCATCTCACATCCACATCAGCAACTTATCGTTTCGATTAAGTTGTCAATTGAGATAATAATATTCGGTATATTCTGCCACGTCCATGTTACCTTTGAGCAGATATAATGAATATAATTATTTTCTACAAAATCATCAAGAAATATATCATGTCTTGCATCTCTGAATATATTTTTTATCTATATTATTTATATCTGAACAAGATATACAACAAATAATGGAGCCACAGCAAAAATGTCTTTTATTAATCAAAATATGAGACATTACAAAAACATATGTACTACAAAAGACATAAAGATACAAAATATTCTACTGAGGTGGAGGTGTTATCAGACTAGCAATTTGCTGCTTTAGAGTCTGCAGCCGTTCTTTACGAGTGGACATCACCCTCCTTCTGGCTTCTTCCATCCCGGTTTCTTCATTGAAAGCAGGCATGGCCACCATTCGGCGAGTAATCTCAGCATTATGAGTCGCCACGTACTCATCCCTCTCCTGAATCAGAGCATTGAATTGTTGAACTGCAACCTGATGATCAGTAACTTCATCTTCTAACTCCTTCTGGAGACGAGCAATCTCTGCCCTCAGTTCAGCAGCTCTCTTCTCTTTTCTCTCAGCCATTAAGGTTACTGATTCCAGCTTGAAGTTATATTCAGCAGATTTTGTAGAGAAAGCCTCCAAAAGGTTCTGGAGATTCACCCTTTCAATGTCAGCTGCTTGGGCCAGTTGTTCGAATTCTGCTTGTACTAGAGACTCCACGTCTCCTTGGTTGAGCTCTTTGTAGTTTTTGATGGAAATCTCTAGCTCATTCAAAATATGATCCAGGAAAGTGGCCTGAGCCTCGTCACCTTATTCCCGGATAGCCCTTACTAAGAGAGAGGTTAGACCTCTAACCATAAAAAAATCAGTACCCTCTTTGTCCATCATTCTATTTACTAGAGGTCCCAAAGATTCAAAAAAGCATCTGATAAAAGATTGGATCACAAGATTATTAATTGCTATAGCACCAGGAGTTGCAGCTACTCCTGTTGATGACGAGACTGCAGGATGTTCAATCTCTCGCGTCTGGACAGCAGGTTCTTTGAACAAAGGAGCCAAAGTGGAGCTAGTTGCCCCTCCTGGTTGTTCCTCTGCAAAAAGTAAAAATTGTCATTTTGCCTGTTGTTTGCTATTGCCCAAGAAGATTAAAAATATAAATTGTCTTACCATGGTTGAATCCAGCAATGAGCCTATCATCTGCTGGAATAGACTCTAGCCGAGCAGAAGTAGCTTCAGCCATAATAGCTTGGCTACTGCCCGCTTCAGAACTACAGGATAAATGATGACTGCTACTAACAATCACCGTCGTTATAGGTACTATGTCCGTACACGTCGGAGGTGCTAGAGGAAGTCTCAAGATCTGCAGGAAATACAAATAAAGACGTTAGCTATCAATCTATTTAAGAAAAGATTGCTAATTTTATTTTATACCTTGAGGACCAGTGGCGGGAGTTTCTTTCGGAGCTTCTTCATCTGCCGCTTTTCTGGAGATACTTCTACCTCAACATCCTCTTCAGGATTTAAGGTATCAGCGACATTTTCAGGAGGTACTTCTACCTCAACATCCTCTTCAGGATTTAAGGTATCATCGACAGCATTAGGAGATAAGTGCACTTCGTCATCCCTTTCAAGATCTTGCATATATTCATCAATATTCTCGGACGAAGAGCTCTCCTCATCTTCACCTTCTTCTGGTACATTACCGCTGGCAGTTGCAGCTTGGTCAAAAGAGTCTTCCAGTGGACTGTAGTTGCAATCTTCTAAAGCCGCAATCACTTCACGATCTTCCTCTTCACGGAGGGTCCTAGGAGTAGGAGGAAGTTGAGTCATCTCCGCAACAGGTGGAAGAGAGCGTACAACATCTTGCTCTTCCTCTATTTACTTCCTCTGGGCTCTTCGTACTCAGTTCTCGGATCAGGATCTTTCCTCTGCTCGATCTCTTCCCTATGTTCTGGACTAGGAGTTTTATTCCTAGGCTCTGAAATAGGAGTGGAAGATGGCATAGTGAATCCCGCTGCAGCATCCACTACTATTGAAGACGGGGCTCGTCTAGATGGAGAGGCCATTCGATTTCTTCTTTGGGCCTAGCTTCTTTCTTTTCAGAGGCCTCTCAGGGCTCTCTATATTTACAGTCTCGACTTGTCTTTGGACAGAGGTCGGTGTGGTAGCCTCTTCTTGTTGAATTGTCTCGGCCAGCTGCCGAGATTGAGACCTTGTGGTAATCTTTTCAGAAGAATGATCTAAGATCAGTTTTTCTTTGCTGCCGGAGTGGGAGGCTCCTCTCTTCTCCTCTTCTTGGCTGGAGATTTACCCACCTTCAAAGAAATACGTAGTGGTGCGTTAACCTCTTGAGGGAATATAACGTCCCTTGAAGCTTCCAAGGGTGCATCTACTGGTTCATGAACCTCATCATTTCCTGGGAGTGACATGGCGACTCCTCCCCTCTTGAATCTTGTTGAAGACATGAAGCTATCTGCGAGATTAAAATTTTCAGCAAAGGTATTCGAAGATGTATAGAATACTGAGTATGTAAATAACATCCGAGGGCCATGATTGCTATTTACTGGCATCGAGAATGTTACTTTCGTATCTCGAGCATTATAATAAGCCCATGCTCGGGCCCCATCTATCAAGAAATCCTTTCCTTGAAGGCATGTGATAGCATTTCCCACATGGAATTGGTCGTACCCGAACTGTCGAGCAAATCTACTGAGGAGATATGGCTCTAAATAACATTCATCTTCAAACCGATACACCAAATGGGATGGTCGAATTGTCTTCAACCACTCAAAAGCTGTACGGCTCAAAGGTTGCATCTTCGAGTCAATCATATTTATCGGCATTTGTTCATGTCCAGCAGGAGGAGGAGTGCAACAAAAGTTCCATCCTTTGCTCAGGTTCAGAGCATATCTACAATCTTTCTGAGCAGTGTATCTCCACTTACCATGAGAGTATCTCCGCAAAAAGTTGCCGTCGACCGGTCCCATGCCGGGGTCCATCAAAGTAGGATGGTGAAGGAGCAACCACCCAAATAGATATGTATACGGTAATTCCAATCGAGGAAATTCTTTTTCATTCTTAGATTTCAGCATCAGATCGACGTACAGACGAAGACCGGCATTCAACTTATAAGTCATCGCTGACAAAAGATCCATCTTATAGCCAAAGACTAATCTAACGGCGGCAAAAAGAACACCGCGATGGAAGCGGTCTACAGCACTCGATCCTGGGACTACAAACCGACGAAGCCAATATGTCAGAAACCCTGCTAATTGGGCTTCTTTTGACATAGATCTATATCCTACTCCCAAATAACTCTCGAGAGTATCTCCTTTCTTCAGAGGAGGACATTGATGATCATCTTTCATCTCTTTATCAAAATTGCCACTTTCTTCCATCAACTTCATTACTTCTGTGTTGCTCAATGGCTTAAAGAAGTCAGGATAGCATCTATCTTGTTCCTTGGTCTTCGGTTCTTTAATGTGGTTAAGAAACAGATAAGGTAACCACTTTGAGGAATAGCAGGTATTTGATGTAGCACTTTTGTAGAACAGAGAACAGATCTTATAATGGCATAGCAGTTCTTCGAAGACTGCTACCATTTCTGCGTTCTCTCTTCGGAGTTTGTCCAACTCATCATTTGTTGGGACAAATTCTTCATATGGGGCATCCCCATTGGCAAGTAAGAGATGTACCGCATCTCATGAAGTGCAAACCCGATTTCTCCACCAGGGGTCATGAAAGTCCCTGTTCTGTAATTGTACCTTTCTGCTAGAGCCAAGAATAGATGCGGGTTGGGAGCAAAACCATAAACAGTGGCATGCACTGCTTGGTATAAGTTGATTTGCTGAAGTTTGTTTTCAAACTTAGTCAGGATCCAGTTTGCTATGCAGTTCCATCTCTTATAATCTGGATTCACCAATCCAGTTAATCTGATGTCCTGCTCAGGGTATCTTCCTTCGACCTTCGCAAACTCATTTGCGAATATTGGAGTTCTGACAGGCAATAACAAGGAAGAATTCTCCGGCGGAATACAACCGGGTTTCAGACCTCTTAACAAGACACTGTACCGTTGTGAGGAACTGTAAAACATGTCCTTCTTGTTCGGTCCCTTCTTCACAAAAATCCTTCCTGGTCAGGCATCTTGGAAAGGTGTAAGGTTCCATTCCATCTTCCTCGGATAGCTCGCATGAGCATACCGGGATAAGGGAAGGCAGCGGGAAATATCTGGAATCGAGAATGATTTATCCGTCTGATGGACAATCCTTTCTTCCATTCTTGGTCTCGGTTGAGAAATTTTCTCAAAAGCATCGCCGAACAGGAATAATGGCTTCTTGTGAATGACAGCGTCTGCTGACCCCAGAGGTTGTCCATTCATCAAACATTGCAGTGTCTCATTATCTTGGGATATCAAAATGGCCTGACGGAAGGTTGGCAGATCATATTGAAGATAGTGCACATGAGAAAGGTCTTCTTTGTATTCTGACTCTGAAAGGGTCCCTACAAAGTCCTCATATCCGGGATCTTCTCTAGTGTTAACTGCATCAGATAGAAAAGACAAAAATTTAGTACAAGTCAAGTCAAAATTATGTCATCAGACTGCGCAACATTAGATTGCGCAAAATTAAATTGCACAATAATCAGATTGCGCAAACAAACAGTCATCAGTTTGCGCTGACAGTCTTGCGTAAATCAGCAAGTTGCGCTGACTTTTGTCAGCGCAGCTCAACCGATTGCGCATAGAGTAGTCCTTCATAAAAATGAAGAATGAACTGATTTGTGCAACCAGAACCCTAAAAAGGGTGGCACAGTATGATCACATCTCTAAAAAGAGATGGATTTTGAAGGAACAGTGAAATCAAAACTCTAAAAAGAGTTTTGATTAGGTCATCTACCTATCATTGCTGGATGAGCAGTCTCGTGACGAGAAGCACGTCGCGCAGTCCTAGTCGATGATTCGGCGGGGGCCTTGCCCTTAGCAGCGGCGGAGGATCGTCGGGGAGCCATCGAGATCGTCGGAGAAGAAAGGAAGAAAAAGCTCGAAAGTTTTTTTCTCTCAAGTGAACGAAGAAAACAAGTAAAGAACATTTCGAAGGAATTGAGGAGCTATTTATAGTTTTTCAAATCGAAACGGCCGCCTTAGATTGCGCCTAAAAATGGGGCTAATCCCTCAGATTGCGCAGACAACTCACTACATGCGCAAATTGATTTTAAATTCAAAATTCAAAGTATTTAAAAATTTTGAATAAATTCAACTTTCGAAAACTTTGAAGGGGGTCTTGTAGGTCCTAAAAAATCAAGTTGCACACATCAACAAAGTCAGAAAATCAAGAAATACAACTTTCAGATGAACTGCGCAGACATCAGATTGTGCATCCTTCAGATTGTGCACGCTAGACTGTGCACACTCCCAAGCGCGCAGGCTGACGTGGCAAATCACCATCATTACCTGACACAAATCAAATCTTCTGACAGCTGACAGCACGGAGAACGAGGCGACCGTTCGTTTAATCGTGCAGCACGACGCTCGAGGATAGCTGGCAGCGCAACCCATGTTGGCGCAATCTATTTTGGCGCAAACCATTCCTGCGCAGTCCAAGTATGCGCAATCCAAAGTCAGCACAATTCAGTGTGCGCATTCTATCAACACAAACGACAAAATACACGTGGCATTCATGCCATCAATTGCTCATTACGTGGCAACCGTCTATGCACGATCATGCGCATTTCAATCAAATGCTGTCATGTGTCCAAGACAATTGACCCGTGATCTAGCAACTGCCTGTGCAGTCCATTGTTGTGCAGTCCAGAATAACTAAAAGTTAGTTATTTCTCAGAACTCTATAAATAGAGTTTCAAGTCTCCATTTAAGGGGATCAAGAATCAGAGATCAGAGATCAGATCATAGAGAGATCAGAGTGTCCAGGAGTTCTTGTCCAAGTGTTGCTGCATTCTTCCGAGGCTTTTGCCTTCAATTTTCGAGGCTTTTTGCCTTCAATTCCAGAGTTGTCTTCAACTTCAGATACTATCATCTTCAAAGTTCACATCGTCCAAGGGATAAAGCAATCGTCTTCTAGATTGGATTCCTACAGTTGTACTTTTCCAGAATTTAAATTGTAATCTTTTACAAAGTTTGTATCAATAAAGTTCTACACTTTTGTTTTTGCAAATATAAGTATTTTGATGCTGTAGCTCGGTATGATCTACAGACGAGGTTCACCAATCTGAAGCAGATGGGCAGGACGGTCGACGGATATGCGGCCGAGTTTTCGAGACTTAGTCGGTTTACTCCTACCTTGGTAGCAACCGAGTTCGATAGAGCCCAGCGGTTCCAGCAGGGACTCCACCTAGAGATTTTATTGGCGGTGGACCAGTTTGAGCATCAAACTTTTGATACAGTACTGAGGGCAGCCCGGAGGCATGAATATACCTCCCAGAGGATCGTGGATAGGACCGGAGGTCGGAAGCGATCTCACGGCCAGATGAATCAGTCTTCAGCACCAGCCCCGGCGGCCAGGGCTTTGACCATTGGAGCTCCGAGGCGGGTGGCCTCAGTAACGTCGGTTCAGCATTCAACCTCGATGCACCCTCAGCAGCAGAAGCAGAAGCAGTCTTTCGCAGTGGGATGTTCACACTGCGGTAAGCCGGGTCATGTGGTATCGGAGTGTCGCAGAGCACAGGGTTTATGCTTGGCTTGTGGTGCCCCAGACCACAGGATTGGGAACTGTCCGAACAGGGGGAGTTCTTCCCCAGCCATCTCTAGTCCTTCAGTTAGAGGACCAGCACCAGTCCAGCAGCAGCAGCTGCAGTACCCGTTTCCGAGGCCATTGCCGACGCAGGCCCAGGCATTCCAGCAGCAGAGACCGCAGCAGTATGCCCAAGCCCAAGCCTTGATCCATAGCAGGCATAGGAATTTTCAGCAGAGGGGACCCGTACCCAGAGGACATGGTCAAGTGTTGGCTTTGACCATGGAAGAAGAAGGAATAGCACCAGGTGAGGTAGTGACAGGTACTATTCTCGTCAACACCTTTCCAGCTTCAGTATTATTTGATTCTGGTGCCTCGCATTCATTTATGTCTGCACGATTCACGACACGGGTAGGACTGGAACCCAAGTCATTATCAGTAAGGCTCAATATACTTACTGGTAACGAACTTGTGGGAGTAGATAGAGTATTTTTCTCGTGTCGGATCGTAGTTAGCGGTAGAGAATTCCCCGCTAGATTGATAGAGTTCCCGATGGCCGATTATGAAGTGGTCTTAGGAATGGATTGGTTGAGGGACCAGTATGCTAGGATAGACTGCCACATTGGCAGGGTTATTTTTAGCATTCCAGGCGAGCCGGAGTTTTTCTTCTCCCGAGGCAAAGTTGAACCTTCTCTTCCAGTGTTGCGGATGGCAGTAGCAGTAGTACAGTTACTTCGGATAGTCGAAGAGTTTCCAGACGTTTTCCCAGAACAGCTTCCAGGGATGCTACCAGAACGAGAGTTCGAGTTCACCATCGACTTGATTCCCGGAACAGCCCCAGTGTCAGAAAGAGTCTACAGGATGGCACCGTCAGAACTAGAGATATTGTATAAGATGATTGAAGAACTCAGAACCAAAGGATTTATTCGTGCTAGTGGATCGCCTTGGGGAGCCCCGATGCTTCTTGTGAAAAAGAAGGATGGTACGTCCAGATTATGTGTAGATTATCGTACCTTGAACTCAGTGACAATCAAGAACAGATATCCTCTCCCGAGGATAGATGACTTATTTGATCAACTCAAGGAGGCAGCAGTGTTCTCGAAGATCGACTTACGGTTAGGATACCATAAGATCAGAGTTAGAGAGCAGGACATCCCGAAGACAGCTTTCAGATCCCGATATGGACATTGGGAGTTCCTTGTTATGCCATTTGGAGCAACTAATGCACCGACAGTATTCATGGACCTCATGAATCGTATCTTCATGCCTTATTTGGATCAGTTCGTGATTGTGTTCCTAGATGACATCCTGGTCTACAGCAAGAGTGAAGCGGAGCATGAGCAGCACCTCAGAGTTGTTCTTCAGATTCTCAGAGAGCACCAGTTGTATGCCAAGTTCAGTAAATATGAGTTCTGGCTCGATCGCATTTCGTACTTGGGTCATATCATCACCCGAGGAGGAGTTGAAGTGGATCCCCAGAAGATCGTGGCCATTGAAACATGGCCAGTGCCTAGCACGGTTGCAGAAGTTCGCTGTTTTCTTGGATTGGCCGGCTACTACCGGCGGTTTGTCTCAGACTTTGCTCGAATTTCCGTGCCATTGACCCAGTTGACCCGCAAGAATGTGCAGTTTGCTTGGACAGCAGAGTGCCAAGATTCTTTTGAAAGGTTGAAGCGAGGCTTGATGACGGCTCCTATTCTCACGCTTCCAGATGGAACTGGAGGATTCTCAGTGTATTGTGATGCTTCGGGTAGAGGATTAGGATGTGTTCTGATGCAGCATGGGAAGGTAATAGCCTATGCGTCGCGACAACTTCGTAATCATGAGAGGAATTATCCAACCCACGACTTGGAGCTGGCAGCAGTAGTGTTTGTACTTAAGTTGTGGAGGCACTACTTATACGGAGATAGGGTGGAAATTTTCACCGACCACAAGAGCCCGAAGTATGTTTTCACCCAGAAGGATCTCAAAATGCGTCAGAGGAGATGGCTAGAGCTGCTTGTGGATTATGATGTCAACCTGCAGTATCATCCAGGGAAGGCCAACGTTGTTGCAGATGCATTAAGCCGGAGAGCCAGAGTTTATTTTCTGACAGCGCAACCAGAACTGTTAGCCGATCTTCAGAAGATGGGTATAGAAGTTGTCCTCCCTTCCAGTGTGGCATTGATGGCCAGCATGCAAGTTCAGTCCACTATAGTTAAGAGGATCCGGATGGCGCAGTCAGCAGATTCCAAGCTTCAGTGACTCAGAGCAGAGTGTGAGGCAGGATGAAGACCAGAGTTATGTATCCATGAAGATGGTACACTTCGACATGGTACGCGTCTTTGTGTACCCAGTGGAGATATCAGACAGGAGATCATGGCAGAGGCCCACAGTTCGCAGTATTCCATTCATCCTGGCAGTACGAAGATGTACCGTGATATTCGTCTGCACTTTTGGTGGAATGGCATGAAGAGGGAGATATCCCGGTTTGTCTCTCGTTGTATAGTCTGCCAACAAGTTAAGGCTGAACATCAGAGGCCCGCTGGACTTCTTCAACCATTGCCGATTCCCGAGTGGAAATGGGAGCATATAACCATAGATTTTGTGACTGGATTGCCTAGATCTTCGGCTGGCAGAGACACTATTTGGGTTATTATAGACAGACTCACGAAGGTGGCTCACTTTCTCCCATTCAGAGTTGGTCAGTCGACGGCTCAGCTAGCGGAGATGTATCTCCGGCAGATTGTCAGATTGCACGGTGTACCAGTCAGTATCACTTCAGACAGAGATTCAAGATTTACGTCGTACTTTTGGCGTAGCCTGCAAGAGAGTTTGGGGACTCACCTCTAGTTCAGTTCAGCTTATCACCCGCAGACAGATGGCCAGTCGGAACGTACGATCCAGACTCTTGAAGATATGTTGAGATCTTGTACGTTCGACTTCGGTGGTTCGTGGGAAGATCACCTGCACCTGGTGGAGTTCTCGTACAACAACAGTTTCCAGGCCAGTATCCAGATGGCACCGTTCGAGGCACTATATGGTAGAAAGTGCCGATCCCCGCTAGCATGGGACGATGTCGGGGAGAGACAGATGCTTGGTCCGGAAATGATTGCTCAGACTGTTGAAGTGGTCAGGAGAGTCAGAGATCATCTTCGAATTGCCCAAGATCGCCAGCGTCATTGGGCCGATTCTCATCGACGACCCCTTGAATTCTCAGTCGGCGACCATGTATTCCTGAGGATTTTGCCTAACCGCGGCGTCATTCGTTTCGGCGTACGGGGAAAGCTTAGTCCTAGGTATATAGAGCCGTTCGATATTCTGGAGCGAGTAGGTGATGTATCCTATCGTCTCGCTCTTCCGCCGTCGTTAAGAGAGGTGCATGACGTATTCCATGTATCTCAACTACGACGGTATATCCCAGACCCGAGCCACATCCTGGATCATTCGAAATTGGTTGTTGGTACCAACCTTTCGTATGAGGAGAGGCCCGTGTCTATATTGGACCGGAGAGAGAAGATACTCAAGAACAAGACTATTAGTTTAGTCCGTGTTGCTTGGGGACATCACTCTTTGGGTGAGTCAACGTGGGAGCATGAGGATGATATCCGATCGCGATATCCCGACCTGTTTGACTCGTAAGGTATAATGTCTTTCTTATGCCTTATGCTTTCAATTCTTGCTTGAATAAATGACTGCATGATAGACTGCTTGTTTAGCTTACGATTATTATAGCTTGTCCTTGCAATTCTAGCCTCTTGATTAAATTTCGAGGACGAAATTCTTTTAAGGAGGGTAGAGTTGTAATGTCTGTAGTTCGTATTACTCAGCTTGGAATACGTGTACGTATTTCATCTTGTATTACATATCTCTTAGCTTGGCTCGGTTTAGTTTGGGTTGGCCTGGTTCGTGTCACGACCCGCTCCCGAATAACCGGATACGAGTCGGACACGCCCAGCCTTTGTTGTTAGACACAACAAAGTAAGCTGTACCAATCTAGGGAAACTAACCAGATAATATGAACATGAAATGAAATCACAGCATCTATATAATGTGTCCTAACCAGAGTAAAGTACAATATCAGAACTTATTACATTCCAGAAATATAGAAAGCTACTAGTCTCAATACATGGAAATAATAGGGAAAAGCTAAGGGAAATCTCTAGGCTTCTGCAGCCTCTAAGTCATGAGCTGCACCAGCTAGCTCTCCTGCATCAATAGGCTCCTCGCCATAGAATGTGTCACATAAAGCCTCCAACTCACCTACAACATATCCTATTCAGGAGCGGAGCAAAGTATATCCAAAGAAATGAACATGTACATCATGGCATGAATTAAGAAAACATGAATAATGTAAAGTACAGGAAATGAGAACAAGACATGAACTGAATAGGAATACTGAAAGTAAAACAGGGAAACATGGTAAGAGTCCTGAACATGAAATACAACTGAACATGAAATACAGCCTGAACATGAAATACAACCATGAAATCCTGAAATACAATACTGAATCCTGACATGTGCAATATTTGAAATACTTCTAGAGTGTGATCGGCTTGGGTAGATGCAATGATAATGAAATGGTACGGCTTTGGCCCCGCGTGCACGGTGCGGGACCCAAGCTATTCACAGGGATAGTAACAGGGTTTGATCACATCTCTATAGTATTTCCCCTCCCAGACACAATGAAACATAGAACATGAAACCAGACAATATCGTGAACTATCGTGTCATCAAGGAGATACAAGAAAGGATAATGAAGACATGTGAAATGAACAAATCAGAGGAGTATACTTGCCTGTCTCCGGGTGATCAAATGTAGGCAATAAAGCTGGATATCCTCCTGTTTGTAATTACAGTTGATAAGTCAAAATGTAAAGTTGATATTTAACTTAAGATCACTAAATAATTCTAAATTCTAACTATAAAACTAGTCAACTTCTATTATAACTCTACAATATTCTAACCATGTACTTACAAGAGGGTTTGTATTCTAAATACAAGGGTAAACCCTTGAGTGATGGATAGCCCACACCATCCTAAATTGATTAAACAGCCTGCTTACACTTGGACACTAGTTCAGTCAACATTTGTGACTGAAATATGCTTATAGTCATAACCGAAAACCAGTATCTAATTATCTAAGTCATACAGTCCTAAATAGGACAGGGGACAATTTGTTACAACTGGCTGCTGTTTCAGCCCTGCAATGGTTCCCTGGTGTAGGTATCAATCAGTCCAAATAGGAAAACTGATTTCAACTCAACTGTCCTCTATGCAATGATCAAGAATCAACCCTAGCTCAAGTTATTGTGATAAAAGAAATAGTTTAAGTCCAATGAAACCAAAATCCTGCAGGTATCAGTCCAAGACTATAGCCTACACCAATGTTCCCTACTGCAATTTCACTTCTGGACTAACAGTCCTACACCAATGTTCCAGGATTTGGTTTTAACAAAATTCCTCACACCCTCATGAATAATCCTGCAAATCCAGATGGTCCATCCTACTGCAAAATTCCTGAATGTCTCTAGGTTGACCAGCCAGTATCATCAATTTCAGTTTTTCAGTGACTGGACCACCATGATGGTACTACACAATCACTCAAGTTTATGGAATAATCAGTCTTAAGTAAAACATGGAAATATTTAGTCCTAGCAAACCTGAGAATCCTTTCAAACTAAAATAAGAATGATACTCTTGGTTTAGCTAATGCTAAGTATCAGTCTAACTAATCCTAACATTTATGGTCTGGGGTCTGATCTCACAGATGTCAGAAAATAATTCCTGAATAGGAAAATACAGGTTTCAGTCCAAGGTTGATACATATAGTCCTAAATCAGAACCCTCTTAGTCTTGGAAAACCTGATATACATAGTCCAACCATGGCTCCCAGATTACTGAAGCAGGTTTGCAATTAAAAGTTGGCTGAAATGAACAAGCCAAATACTCAAAAATCAGGACATGGATTGACAGTTCTATTAATCTCAGGTCTCCTTCGAGTACCTTTATGATTCAGTTCAAAAGAAAATAGTATTCCAATCCATCAATCTGAATTATGCTAACACTCGGTCTCTCTCAGGATTAACCTTCAGTCCCAATTCAATGTTACCAAGTAGGTTATGCCTTAAAATTACAAGTTGAAATAGGACTTAGATATGAAAATAACTAAGACCAACCTATACAGTCCCTAACAGGATTGCTAACAGTGGTAGGATGTTTGTTCAAGTTGCAGGACAATGGTGAGACTGCTATCCATAGTCTGTTATATAAATTCTCAGGTTGAGTGAACCTCTATCATGTGTCCTAAATCATTTGCATTCATACCAGATAGATGAATAATAAGAAAAACTCTATTAATCAATCAATCCCTTAACTCCAGGTTAATACCTTAGCTCCATATCAGAGGGAAATCATCTAACATAAGACAGGTTCAAATGGTCAGTCCTGAAACAGAACTGACATAACACAAGCTATCAGTTCAATATTAATCCCTCACAGGTTATGGGGATGGTTCAGTCACAGGATGGACTGACATCCATATCATAACAAAACTTGAGAATAAGTACTGCATCAAACAATCCCGAGACAGTCATTCCTAAGTAGGACTGATGTATAAGTCCATAAACACAATTCCCCAGGTTGATTGCACATTTGAAACCTTGCATCAAACACAGGCATTAAACCCAATTGAATACTGCATTTAAAGTATGAAATATCCATAAATTCTTGTCTCCAGGAATTTCCTACACCCTCACTTAATTGGTTTTCCCTCCCTGTTGAAGATTCAGACAAAGACATCTAGTAGGGTCAGTCTGGACATATAAAATAGGAATTGAATGTTCACTAATGACTGGCTATGGAACAGGGAGGCCATGGAAATACCCATACACAGTCAATCATGGCTGTAGCTTCTGAAAATGAATTTAGGATTAAAACTTCAACTAACACAGACATTCCTATCACTGATACAACCCATAAATACTTTGTAAAAGCCACAATACTAAAACAACAGCGTATGCTACAATAGTTAAGGAAATTACCTGAGGATAAGTCAACCTCGATTCTGACACAATGGCACAGCTCTCACTCTTCCTCTCAGATCAAAACTCTATAGAAACTTAAGAAAATAACATCACCATGGGTTGTCTAATCATCAATCGAGTATAGATTCAATAATCCATCAATGGAGGACTTACCAGTGTTCTAATTCACGAGCTAGGATGATCAACAAATTGAGATCCACTTTGATTCTAGATCTCGATCTAACACCCAAAACAAATAAGAAACTAAATCAAAAGAAAAGCACAACAGGAACATTGGATCAAAACAAAACATATACCTCTTCGATCGATCTCAGAGGCAATTTCCTGAACAGATCAAGAGCTTGAGGAAGAATTTTCTAAATCCAACTACAAGTTATATCGTTGAGGGATCAGATCAAGGAAGATTGAACCAAGGATCAATTTGATTGAAAATGACTAACTCACTCGATTGGAAAATAGTCGATCCCCTCCTTGCTTCCTGCTGCTGCATCCCACTCTTCGTGTCGTCCGTCAATCAAGGGAAGGGTTCGTCGAGGCATGGTGGTTCGCCATGGCTAATCCAGAACAGAGTTTCGGAAGGAAGAAGGAATGGTTGAAGAAATGGAGAGGGTTGTTGCAGTTGAGGAGGGTGGCTTAAATAGGCCAGGTAGCGTGAGGCCCAGGCTTTCATCTGGCAGGAAAATTTCTCGCTCCCTCTCTGACAGGTTGCTAGAGGACAGAGGTGAGGGAGAGCACATGGCCATCCCCTCTCGGCCGTTGAGATTTGAAATTCGAATTAGGCTTGATAACACAGTGTGAAGAGTAATAACTCTTCACAAATTAAAGGTTGGTCATGGGCTTCAGTAATGGGCCACTAAAGATAGTATAGGTTTTAGAATAAAATTTTAGCCCAAAGTAAAATTTAAATGATAACTAAATTACAAAAATATAATAGCATTCCCAAATCATTTAAAAAATTTTAAAATTTTCAAAATTTCAGAAAAGTGGAGTTACAGTTCGGGTTGGGTTGCTTGGTTCATCATGAACCAAGGGGAGAACCCCTACCTACCACCCCCATCATCCTTTATTAACCCATTCCTTCATTCTCTCTCTTCATTACTCTTCTTCTTCTCCACATTTACTTCTACACCTACCAGGAAGAGAGAGAGCTTAGGCAAGTGCAAACTTGCTTCATGATGGATCTCAAATTTTATTGTTCCATTCTCATCCTTACTTGATTCTATGATACTTTAGAACTTGACATTTTCCATTTTTATGGTTATATTTTTGTAGATTTAAGTTTTAAAGTTTCTTCTTGTTTAGTTTTCTTGGTTTTGATCTCTAAAAACTTGGTATTTCCAAAAAACTAATGGTTCTATGTTGTAGAGAATTCAATTTTCTTCAGTTTTGGCTTTCGTTTCGCTTGATTTCGACTCCGGATGAGGAAGTTATGGCCATGGCAAGTTTTCGGAACTTTTATGGCTGAACTTGATGTTTGGGGACGATGAACCCCATGCGCCGGGAGGCCATGCGCAGGAATCTCATGCGCCGATTTGCGCAGGAATCCCATGCGCCGAATTGTGCAGGAATCTCATGCGCCGATTTGCGCAGGAATCCCATGCGCCAATTTGTGCAGGAATCTCATGCGCCGATTTGCGCAGGAATCCCATGCGCCAAATTGTGCAGGAATCTCATGCGCCGATTTGTGCAGGAATCTCATACGCCGATTTGCGCAGGAATTCCATGCGCCGATTTGTGCAGGAATCCCATGCGCCGATTGTGCAGGAATTCCATGCGCCGGAAATGCTCTATTTTGCTGTTTTTGCCTGTTTAAGTTATTTTGTAGCTAGAATCTCGAAAAACTCAAAACATGAAAGTTGTAGATCTTTTCCTTGGCTTCAAGAATATGTCACTAGTTATTTTATGCAAGTTTCTCTCATTCATGATAAGGTAAGAATAGAACACGATAGTGGCCCGCTGTGGCGCACTCTTGACAAGTAAACTGACATGATATATCTCGACATGCTGTTACGACAGCTAGCCTGACATGACAAGTATGAAAGACCTGGACATCGTGGGCGATTGTGGTTGTACAAATAAACTGGTACTGTCTTGCATCATGTCTAGGATGGGGATCCCTGAGTACCACGGTCAGGGATACCTACTGCAATTGACTAAGGCTAATAAACTAGAATAATTCAGTAGACATGAAGAGATTCCCAGCTACAGGCAATCCTGTTATCTATGCGCATTAAGTGGACTTGTAGCCTACCGACGAGTAGGGCACATTTCCAGCACACAGTCACGTGTTGCATTCTTCATAAACGGACATTCGACCTGGATAACCGAATGGTCTGCAGGGCTTGTGGCTGTTGGGATAATCTCATTGCATCTTGCTAGTAACTAGGCTTGTGATAACCCTAGTTAGTTAAAAGTATCAAGCCGTACTCTTGATTGGCCGTGATTGATTGGATGAAGTTTATTCCAGCTTAGTCTTATCCTGATCCTGTACAATATTATAACATGATATGATTTCTTGTATCGATAAATGATGGGATACCAAGTTCTGTTCCGATGAAGGGTTACAACCCCGGTCCTTGTTTGGTTTAAGGGTTGTAACTTGACTATCTGAATAGTTCCATGGTTACCTTATCATATATCGTCCTGCTTATTGTGCTTGCCTTAACAATAACGATCGGGGGTCCAGTTCTGTTCAGGCGAAGGGTTACAACCCCGGTCCTTGTTTGGTTTAAGGGTTGTAACCTGGCTCCCGGAGCAGTTCTGTGTCCTCTCTTCATTTATTATCTTAATTACAACCCCTGTCATGCTCGTCATGTTTTACCTTACTTTAATACCCTGATTATCGATACTGGCCTTAACAATAACGATCGGGGGTCCATTTCTGTTCAGGCGAAGGGTTACAATTCCGGTCCTTGTTTGGTTTAAGGGTTGTAATTGGCTCCAGAGCAGTTCTGTGTCCTCTCTTTGTTTATTATCTTGTTACCTTATCAATAGTAATTGAGGCGGGTTTCTATTCAGGCGAAGGATTGCAACCCCGGTCCTTGTTTGGTTTAAGGGTTGCAGTCTGGCTACTTGAATGGTTTCTCCGTGCTCAATATATTATTGTTATCTTAGTTATTATCAGTGTCTTTTAATTACCTTTACTATTATTTGTGATATGCTGGTTTTAGTTCCTAAGTGAAGCCCCCTTTGTGGCACTTGCTCTTTCTGGGTTCTGACCCAGCTGGTTTGTATGGCCAGATATCGGAGCAGCTCCAGAGGATCTACCTACCTTCCAGCTAGATGGTGTCCACCAGGCGTAACCCTGGCAATGAGTGGGTTTCTTTTGTTCTCCCACTTTATTGTAAAATTATTCTTTTGAGGCGTTTAGCCGGCGAGCACGTGTTAGCTCGTATTGTACCTTTATTTACTGTCTGCCTACGGGCTGTAACATGATTGACAAATTCTAGGGTTGATCATGTATTGACTAAAACTCTTGCTAGTCCTGACATTTTGTACGACTAGCTTCATGATCATCCAATATGTAATGTATGGGACGTCTTACTATTGTATATTGATGCTCTAATATCTTGTGACTGTTACTACTTGCTTGTGATTGAGACAATAGGCTTATTTTTGACCTTAGGAGACTGATGGATTGTAGTTAAACTCTCATATATCTAGACAGCCGTGACCGTATAGTGACGTGGGTTCCATTTCATTATACGTAGCTGGCTATGTCTGCCCCCGCTCTCCAGTATTCTGGTTCTGGGGCGTGACAATCATGGTCATTCAGACAAAACCAATTATCCATTGGATAATAGAGTGCATCTACACGATTCACGAAAATATCTAAACACTATTCATCAAAATATCGGAAATACTATTTAAAATTATAAAAATATTATTTTGAAATTTAGAGGCTTACAAGAACAGGAAGAAGAACAAACAATTTTTTTGTTTCATTGGAAAGTGAATAATGACGAACGAGGAAAGGGAACACTACATATACATAATATACTCGGTGGGGTGTGTCTAGAGAATTCTGCGGGAGTGGTGGTTTGTTTAATTTATTTAATGATAATAATAGTAATAACTAGTAATATAATTTAAAAATTGATTAAATTGGTAATTATATTTATATAAAAGTCTTAAATATTTAATCTATGCAAAAAAATATCATTTTGGAAAGTTAAATTATTTTTTTCATTTAATTATGTTAATTAATTTAATTATGGGTTATCACATCGCTAACTAACATTCACTTTTAACAACTATCCAAAAAATCTAATTCTTTTTTTTTTCACTTTCAACAACCATCCAAACCACATTCTCATTTTTTCCACTTCAAGAGACAAAAAGTACTCTATCCGAACACATTTTAGAAAGTACCATTTGTAGCAAATGAACTGTAACTCATCATGATGTAAGTGTTATTTTCACACTTTCAAAAAGTTACATCTATCCAAACAACTCCTAAATAAGTTACTATATTATTGTGTATGAATACTAATATTTAACATAGTCCGGAGATTATATACATACAAGTATTTATATTTGGGACATTCCTATTTCACGGACGGTTCGATCGTCCTGACCAGGGCCGGCCCTACTTATTTTTAGAACCAAAATCGGTTGGAACCGTCATGAATTTATAAGGCTAATTATAAAGGCACTGCCCTTTTTTATCATGGCTAGCCCAGATTGGGGCTAGCCCAGATTTTTTTGTGTTTTACTCAGGACAGTCCATTTTTTTGATTTTGGGCTGTCCCAAAGTAAAATTCTTCTAAACCCAAAAATTTTCTCTCATTTGCAAAAAATTTTCTCTCTCTTCCTAAACCCTAACTCCTCTCTTCTTCTTCTTCCTCTTCTCCTCCACCATTTCTCCATCCCCAAGCAAGAAGTTAATTTGAAAATTCCTAAAAATTTCTTCCACCCTAAAAATTTTCTCTTCTTCTTCCTCTTCTCTTCCAAATTTCCTTCTCAAGAAGATCGATGGCACCCAAATTCTTTCTCTATTTGTTTCCAAAATCCTAGAAATTAAATTGAAAAATTCAAGCATCCATTATATTGTTTATTTCAATTGTCTGTAGCCCATTTGAATTAAACTACATTCGGAGTGGAAAATTATCCATTTAAATTAAACACAAGTATGCACGAACGAGAAAACTATGCGTCGACCAGAAAATTGGACAGTCCTACATACAGTAAGGACTGCCAGAAAAATGGGCAGTCCTTTGTTTCACATGCTGTGACTTAGGACTGCCCAATTTTCTGGCAGTCCATTCAGTTTGTTGGACTGCCAAAAAATTGGACAGTCCTTGTTTGCACTAGTTGAACAACAATATTGGGTTTCCTTCCATATTAGGGTTTGTATATTATGAGGAACCTTTGGGTGCCATCGAAATTGGAAATGAGAAAAAAAATTAGGGATAAAAATATTAGGGTTTCCACAATATTAGGATTTAACATTTTTTTTGTTGTTGTTCTTCTTCCTTTTCTTCTTCTTCTTCTTCTTGGATGGGTTGAGGAAGAAGAGAAAAAAAATAGAAAGAAAAAAAAATGACTTTTATACCAAAGAGTGGGATAGTCCTAATCAATTTTTTTAATGGCAAACTTGTAAATAATACAAAGTTTAAAATGGAATAGCCCTGATAAAAATGTGAAGTGACTTTATAACTAGCCATTTATAATTGGACTCCACTCTTTTTTTTTTAATATAAAAAAAACTCATACAATGTTGAAATTCTCATGCACATACTAAATAAATGGAGCAAATGAGACAAGCACGCTCCACGAGCCGATTAAATAAATGGAGCAAATAAGTCACCATTTGGTGGTTGGTGTTGGTTGCTGTCCCCGCGAACATATACATGCGAGTCTCTCTTTCTCTCTCAGTGTTAGTTCTCTGGTCTGTTGTAAGTAGCTGCAATGGATGAAGCTTTGACAGCAGGAAGCCGAGTCCAGAAGCTGAAGCTAGGCGGATGGAAGACCTTCCCTTATGTTTTAGGTCTCTCCCTCTCCTTCTCATGCATATATATATATATATATATATATATATATATATATATATATACATATATATATATATATATATATATATATATATAAGAATATTTTTTGCAATTGATAATATTTTGTGTAAATTGATTGATTTAATTTATGGAGGTGGTGTTGCTGGGGTTTCGATGGGGTATCAAGGATTGCTGTCGAACCTGCTGGTCTACCTGATCAAGCAATACCACCTCAACAACGCCGACGCCACCCAGATCCTCAGCGTAGTCAACGGATGCATCCAGTTTGCTTCCATCCTCTGCGCAGTCGTCGCCGACGCCCTCGGCTGCTTCTACGTCGTCTACGTCTCCCTCCTCGCTTCCTTCCTGGTGAAATTCAATTAATTACTGCATATCTCTCGTCATCTTTTCTTTTCCAGCTTTTTTGAATTTTAAATTCAAGTAGGTAATAATACTTTACTTCAACGTGCTCCGTGTGCTTCTGATGACTTTGGTGTGGGCTATATATTTAGGTCCAGTTTATTTTTGGGCTTGTACAAATAGAAGGGAGTAACGTTAACGCAGCCCAAAAGCTAACCATTCTGCCGGCCCAGCCACATAAAATTCAAGGTGTTTAGTGGGTGTTGTTAGGTTCAAGATTGACAGTACTTTAACATGTTTAGTCCGGGCCAAATCAGTCCGTCCAAAATATCCGATCCTAGTAGGGTAGACCGTTTCATTTGGTGCAGAGTTCCAAATGGCCCGCCGGCCCTTCCACTTGTAAAAAGAAAGAAAAAAAAACTAAAATATAATATATATATATATATATATATATATATATATATATATATATATATATATATATATATATATATATATATATATATATTGTCCCAGTGGCCGTAGTCCGTTGGGAACGGTGGAGCACCCCGGCACAGTTGCGTGGGTTCGAGCCCCCTTGGAGGCATGCCTCCAAGCACCATTAAGAAGTGGACACCCTCAATATATATATATATATATATATATATATATATATATATATATATATATATATATATATATATATATATATATATATATATATATATATCAAATGGCTAAGGTGGGAGGCATCTCCCAAATGGTTGTGGATTCAAGACGTAGAAAAAGTAATTTATTTTTAGTTGTGAAAATTAAATTAGTTCGGACTAGTGGAGCGGGCCGAGTGCCCCTTAAAGGGGCGGGCCTCCCAATCGCATATGCTGGACAAAATTAATATTTTCTACTAGTATATATATATAGTAAATAGTATACATATATAAGTATAATATTACGATAATGATGTATATGAATTTTTTTTGGTATTATCTAACTCCGTATACTCAATATCTAATCACAATATATGCTTTCTAGGTCATTCACGATAACAATACAACTATAAAATAGAGGAGAAAAAACAAGAAATAACTACAACCTTATCATTGTACTTTATAAAAGAAGCTAAGACCATCTCCAATGGGGATTTCTAAAATTTGGTTTCTATCATACTTGTCATTGTACTTTATGAATTTTCTATCCTAGTTAGGCCATCTCCAATGGTGAGTTCTAAAATTTAGAATTGTACTTTAAGGAGATTTCTATCCTACTTGAAAGAATTTCTACATAGAAATTGTACATGCAAAAAATACTCTCCAATGGTTCTCCATTTATATCTTATGTGTCATAAAATAAAAGGATCAATTCTATGATGTGGGGTCCAATAATAATTGTCATGAGAGATGATAGAGTTTCTATGAGAGTTTCTACATGTTGAAACCCTCATAGAAACTCTCCATACTACATCAACGCCACGTAGAATAAAAAGATGATATAAATCTCCATTAAGAGATTTTTTTTAATTAAAGTGGATTTATACCATATAAATTGGGAAAATAGAAACCTCCATTGGAGATGGCCTGGTGATTTCTAAATTTGAGTTTCTATCCTACTTGGCATTGTAGTTTAAGAAAATTTCTGTCTTAGTTGGAAGAATTTCTACATAGAAATTGCACACACAAAACAAATACTCTCCAATGATTCTCTATTTCTATCATAGGTGTCACAAAATAAATGGACCAATTTAGTGGCTGAGGCCCAATAATAATTGTCAAGAGAGGTAGAGAGTTTCTATGAGAGGTTCTACATGTAGAAACCCTCATAGAAATTTTCTATCCTACATCATTGCCACCTAATAGAAATGAATATAGAAACCACCATTGTAATAATTTTTTATTAGATTGAATTTCTACCATAGAAATATGGGAGATAGAAATCCCCATTGGGGATGGCCTTAGTAGAGTTTCTACGTTAAAATTGCATACACAAAAATTACTCTCCAATGGTTTTTTATTTTATTCTAGGTGTCACAAAATAAAATGGTTTGATTTAATGGTGCGGGATCCAATATTAATTGTTATGAGAGACGAATAATTTTTATGAGAGTTTCTAGATATAGAAATCCTAGTAGAAACTCTCCATCTTACATCACTGTCACCTAGGATAGAAATTAGCATAGAAACCACCCTTGGAAGAATTTTTTTTTCAAAATAAATTTCTATCTTTGAAATAAGGGATTTCTGAAATTGGGTTCAATTCTATGCTACTTGTCATTGTCATTGTGCTTTATGGAAATTTCTATCATAGTTGGTAGAGTTTATATATAGAAATTGCAACTACAAATAAACACTCTCAAATGGTTCTCATTATTCTATCATTTTTGGTAACAAATAAAAGGATCAATTTAATAATGTGGGGTCAACATTAATTGGAATTAGTGATAGAAAATCTTTATGAGGGTAGAAATTCTCCATCCTACCTCATCGCTATGTAGGATAGAAATTATTATAGAAATCACCATTGGAAGGGTCTTTTTTTATTTTCCTTAAGTCGGTTTCTGGCATAGAAATATGGGAGATAGAGGCCATCCCAGATGGGGATTTCTAAAATTTGGTTTCTATCCTACATGTCATTGTACTTTATGGAATTCTATCCTAGTTGATAGAGTTTCTATATATAAATTGAACATACAAATAAACACTCTCAAATATTTCTCCATTTCTATCATACGTGACACCAAATAAAAATGATCAATTTAATGATGTGGGGCCCAACATTAATTAGTATGAGTGATGGAGAGTTTAAGTGGACCGTTAAGATTAGATCAAAATTTTATAAAAATATATGAATCAAAATTTTCGCACTTAAGCATCTCCATATGTTTTGTGGGATAACAACCGTTCGGTTGTATTTATGGACCGTTGAGATTAGATCAAAATTTTATAAAAAATTGATTAGTTTAATAATCTAATCTTAACGGCCCAACAAGATAATCCAAGATCTGCTATTCATGAAAATATCTGGAGACACTTTTTTTTTTTAGAACAAAAGACTTTATTGAAATAGTAGGAGCCTAAGCTCAAAGATGGCGCCGGGAGATAGCCCGACGACCTACAAAAGTATATGAACCAGGCCAGAGGCCCGGTCAAAAGAAGAAACTATCCTCCTTGGGGATTCCGGGGGTAACAAAAGGAAAATAAAACTATCCGTACTGGAGTTCCCAGGGGAAAACAAAAGGTAACGAGGGACCTAAACACGAATCCCCTAACGACCAGAGAGGTCCTTAAGCAGGACGTTGTAGACCTCAGTGATAGTTCGGATGTGTGTACGAAGATCTAATAGATTCTGGAATAATGTGTCAGAGATGCCGGAGCTTTGGCCACGCCATTTGCAGTAGGAGGAATATGTACAATGGCGATGTTCGACCATATCAATTGTTGGATGTTGCGGGTCTTGTATCTGAGAGCCATGGAGTTTTGGATTTATTTGCAATAATGTTGGTGAAAAGTTCGGAGGATGTTTCGATTTCACTGTATCGGATATTCTGTTCATTACACCAGTGGATCGTCTTCAGAAGAGCGTCGATTTCCGGAAGAGGGCTGGTGTTATCTGTCATGAATAGGGAGAAGGCATAGAGGAGGGAGCCTTGGTTGTCTCTGATGATACCGTTACACGCGATCCCCGCCAAATTTCTGATCTTTGCCGCCATGTTTAGCTTCTGACCTGTCCCCGGAGCTACCCATCTCGCGTTGATCCCCCTGGCGACAGGAAGCCGTCCCAAGCCGTCCGTTTCCAGATTATACGCCGAGAAGGTATGTTGAAGATGAGTGGTAACCTGTCGGATGATGTCCCGGTAGTTTCTCTGTCCATCGCCAAAAAGAACAAAGTTCCTTGCTTCCAGATCTCCCATAATCCAGATGCGAAGATAATGTTCCTGCTGATGACCGCCGGGGTGGAGAGGGAAGAGGGAGAAGAGTTCAGAATCCATACCTGAGCAAGTTGGTCGATCGAGGAGTGCGAGGTGGGGAGATTGAACTTGATACCGAAGTGGAGCCAAACCATCTGAGCCGTCTCTCCCAAGGTGAATAGGTGATCATTCGTTTCAGTGTCCGGGTTAGCACAGCACACACATCTCGAAGCGAGATTGATCCACATGAAAATAAGTCTGGCCTCTACAGGAATAACGTTTCTGCGAAGGCGCCAAAGGAAGGCGCCTATGCGCAGCTGAATGTACTTGTTCCAGCAGAATTTACTCCAGGAATCGATCGGGTTTCTCCTGCGGTGGTGGTCCAAGTAAGATTTAGTAGAGAACTCGTCGTGACAGTTAGGAGTCCAAACCATCATGTACTTCTCATAGTTGAGAATAATTTCGTCCAGGCAAGCATTGGCTTCAACAGTTAGGAAATCCCGAATATTAACCTCCTCCACCAAGGATCTACGCACCATAGGTGAGGGATAGACAAATTCGGGTGGTTTAGGGATAGATGTCTCATACTAGTTCTGACCCCATATGGGTATGTTGCCACGGTCCAGAACCCATTGGCAATTGGAGTAAACATTGTGAAAAATCTTAATCACAGATCGCCATGTAGGGGAGGAGGAGTATGGTAGGGAGTATCCGGGAGCGGACGGATCCCCATACTTCCTGATCATGTAATGGGCCCACACCGACACGCCTTGAATCGCCGTCCAACATCTTTTAGCATGTAAAGCAGTCATCACCTGGTCAAGAGATCTAATGCCTAGCGCTCCCTCATCCATCGACCGACACACATTGCTCCATGAAATCCATTTGGTCCGATGTTGATCTTTAGAGTTCCAGAGGAAGGCTGCCATCAGTTTCTCTAAATTCTTAAAAAATTTGTTGGGGGCTTTGATGACCGACATGGCGTGAATAAGAAGTGTAGTAAGCACAGTTTTGGGGAGGGTAGTGTCACGACCCGCACCCTAGAGTAAGGGTACGAGGCGTGGGTACATCCAGCCTACGCCGCAGTGTCGGCGGTAGAACGATGTCCTAGGTCACAACATCTAACAGTATATATCTAAACAGTTTATACTCCCCGAATGGGGGTGATATAGCAATAATAAACTCAATCACAACTAAGGAAGAGATAGCACGATATGAACAGAACTCAAGGAAATGAAATAGATAAAACAGTAGTCTAAGATAATCCCAGCAATACAAGGTCTCAGATAAAAGAATATATATAAAACTGATCTCCAAAATAGAGTCTAACTAGAACATGTCTCAAAACTACATAAAATAAGATAAGCCTAACTAGTCTAGTCTAGGCAGTCGGGGTGATCTCCTCAGCTAGAGCTGGGTCCTCCTGAGGGTCCAGCTCGCAGGTGTCATCTAAGGTTGTCCCGTAGTAAGTGTCCAGGCAAGCCTCCTCCTCGTCTTCTGTAATATTTTCAACAGGTCCAGTCAGGACAGGAGCGAGCACAGTACATCTCAACAGATCATAGCAGGTTAGAAACATATAACATGCAATAAAGTAAGATACGAGTACTGAAGAATAGCAGTATGTAAACAGGAAGAGCGGTAATAGAAGTATCTACTATACATAGAGAACTAGCAGTGACTAGTGAGTCAGAGTACGACATGAACATGTAAATGGGCTAGGAGATTCTGATACTACACTACGGAAGTGATTCTGATACTACACTATTTGGCTAGTATTCACATGTCCACTTATACTCCTCCGTACCCCCAATCAATACACAAGGATCCAGCCAGGTTATGTTATATGATTCAATACAAGGCCCCGTAGGGTGATACATGGATGCCCATAAATGGGTGATTCTGGGGGTTACCCAACAGTGTAAGATTCTAGGAAGACTCTACGATCATAAGAGTATATGTCGTAAGTGATCAAAGAACCAAGAAGCAAAGTGATACGCCATGTAAGTGAAACACACAGAACACGAAGTACCCGATGCTCCATAAGGATAACATCTCAAGAAATGATCCATATAGTACCAATCCGTGTGACCGTCGTGACAGTACAAGTAAAGTAATCTACTGCAAGAAATAATTCTAAGCAAGATATGAAATGATCAGAGAATATACTCGCCTGTATCTGAGTGTCCAAAATGAAACGTACTGTCCAAGGAGTGGTGTCTGGCTCCTAATCAGAACAGCACAAGTCACAACAAGTCCAGAATAGTAATATGGAGTCCTACTATGCATTCTACATGATTCTAAGTCAATCTAGGCCAAAGTCAACTCTTGGTCAACTTTGGTCAACCCTAGAAGTCAACTAGGTCAACCTTGTCTAAATTAGGCTAAACTCAACTAGCTAGGTCTAATAAGTCATGCTAGGCTCTAACAAGGCTATACTAGACTACACACAACATTTCACACTCATACACCTATGCATATACAACACTATATATAGATACAATTATTTATTAACACTATGCATTCTAGGCTAAATACTATATGTATATACATATAGGCATACACCACACAATTATAATGTCTACATGTTGCACATAAAGTATTTTACACCACAAATAGGCATTCCTATCTAAGGGTGCTTAACATGTGCATAGAGAGAATGTGTGTAGTGTGGCACACAGGAAAATAGTGTCAAGTGTAATGTGTATGTGCATGTGTGTGCAGGAATTTACAAGGCAGTGAAATAAGTGAATAACTAAAACCATGGTGAACATGTATCAAAACAGGGATCACACAGATTTCTTAGGACTAGAAAACAGTGGAGAAGAGCAACCATGTGTGTGTGAAATGAAGCAATGTGAAATCATAACAGTGTACAGGAAATCAAATCAGTGAAGAGTGGACAATGGGTGTCTGTGTACTCAGGAAATCAGGAAGATGTTGGCAGGAATTAATAAACAGTGAAAGGATGTGTCAAAGTGTTCAGAAATGACAGTGCAAGGGTGTGTACAGAAAATAACCAACAATGTGTAAGTGTTCAACAGGAATGTCAAGATCCTGGAAATCAAGCTACACAGAAAAACTAATCAACAGTAAAGAAGAAGGGAACAATCCAATACAATCAAAACTGGAAATCAGTTTAACCAATCTCATGTTTTGAATCACAGGGAAAACTCAGGAATAGGCAAGGAATCAACTCATGTTACATCTCACAAATGAAAAAGAGTCAACAGTGAACACTCACTGCATTCTCAGGTTTACACCCACATGTGAAATGAAGTCACAGTTAACACATCAGTTTATCCTCTGGTTAAACCAACTGGAACATTAGGATTCAGCATTTAAATAGTAAATTAGCCAACCTCAAGTTAATGCAAAGAACAACAAAACTGGAACTTCATCAAAGCACAACCCAAAACTTATCAATTCAAACTAATCTCTCACTAATCAACACCAAATTTCAACCACAGCTAGGCAGCATATAGGAGAACAGGTTTGGGCTTTAAAAAATGAATTTAACAATGATTTTTCAGGTTAAACATCAACCAATATTCAATGTGAAATCTGGAAACAAAGGGGCTGATACCAAGTTTCAGAAAAATGGGGAAAAGGCAATTTAATAATGAAATTGATTAAAAATGTAATTACAGAGGTTGGTAACATATAATTATAACTAGTGCATGCTACACAAGTTGTTTGTGTCCATGAAATTGGACACAAACGTGTCCACACAAAACAGTGCACAAGACAGTACACAATGTGCTGTGTCCTCGTGCACGTGTGCACGAGTCTCGTGTGCACGACACGACACGAACTGGGTCGAGTCCCTTTGCAGGGTGGTTCTCCTAGGGAATGACTTCGTGTCTAGGTGTCTGCATTGAGTCAAAACATCCCCGTGTCCAAGATATAACTGCGTATCAGAGCCCGATACAACCGACTGAACTGTCAGTCCAAACCCAGTGCGGGCTGGAGAACGTATCCGACACGACACGAGAGCATCTCCAACTTGGAGGGCCTCGTGTCAGTCATTTCCCCATGGCCCACGCCAAGTGGCATGACCTGAGTCGCCGTGTCCAGTGAGTTGTGGCCCCCGAGTGGCAGGGGAAGTGAACCAGTCCCGAGCCAGTGCACGCATTCGTGTCCAGGCCGATTTGCACCCGACACAGACACAAACACAAAACGACCATGGTTCCTTCACAAAAATCATGAGCACACATAGATCTACATTCCTATTCAAGTAGAATTTAAAAACAGCAAAGTTGATCTCTCAGAGGCATTCTGTCGAACACCCTACACACATGACTGATACGTGTCCGATACGGACACAAAACGAACTCGAACCCTAGGTTTAGCCTATCCTACAGTTGGGGTAGGGCTAGGGCCTTCCTAAAATGCAAACCAACAAGAAAATCATGGGTTAGAATTGGTTTTACCTATGATGAATAATGGGTAGAAAAGTCCTCAAATAAAAGAACTCCTCAAGCCTCCAAGTCCCACAAATTGTTTCTTCCTGCAACCAATTTATTCCAGCAGCAAGAGGATGAATTTTAGGTCCTAATGAAATTAGTTTAGGAAAGAAAGGATTTAAAATGGATTTTTAATAAATTTTGGAAGATGGGACTCACCTCTTTCCTTAGAACTTTTGAAAGAACCTTAAAAGAGGCCAGCCCTAAAAACTAGGAGATTAAATAGGGGGAATCCCTAGGTTAAACCTAGCTGGTCAGCCATGTTGGGTTTGGGTGGGGTTTGAGCTAGGTTTAGCTAGTCCAATCAAGTTTAGTCACAAAATGACTTGTGAAACCACAAGCCATTTATCAAAACACTTGATTCCTAAATTCCTAATTAATATTCTAATGATTCAATAACTACTAACTTAAGTCATACTAGGTTAGACTAGGGTCACTTGACCTAACCAAGCCCAACTAACTAGGGTTAGCTCCTAGGTTGGTCTACATGAGTCAAAACTAGTCAAAAACCAAACTAGTCCAAATAAATCCAAAATAATTCCTAAAAATCCCCAAAAATTCTAATTAATACTAATAATTTTAAATTACCCCAAAAACAAATTTACCCTCAAACTAGAAATGTGGTAGTGACAAATCTACCCTCCTTAAAAGAATTTTGTCCTCGAAATTGAAAGGCGAAATGCAACTGATGAGAAGGATAGAAAGTATACCTCAAGGTCCAAAAAGATAAGGGTACCGCTTGCGCATCTCATCCTCCCTTCCAGGTAGACTCTCCTGGAGAATGATGCCTCCATGCGACACGTACCACGGGTATCACCTGGTTCCTCAGAACCTTCTTCCGTCGATCCAACACCTCCACTGGCTGCTCTGGATAGCTGAGAGAAGGCCCAACCTCTATCTCCGAATGATCGAGCACGTGGCTAGGGTCAGCCACGTACCGTCTCAACTGTGATACATGAAATACGTTGTGGACCCCACAAGTGTAGGCGGCAAGTCTAGCCTGTAAGCCACGTCACCGACTCTCCGCTGATAACGAAAAGGCCGATGAAGCGCTCTAAGCTTTCTGCCTCCACCAAAATGTATCGTACCACGAGTCGGAGATATCCTCAAGAAAACCTGGTCTCCGACCTAATCACAAGCAAGGCCTCAATTAATATTAAACAATCATGATCAAAAATCACAAACAAACCTAAATCTAATCCTACTCTAATCTGTACCTCAAACTCCAAGGGCCTCCGGTGGCTATCGGCCCAGTGCCGATGTCTGTCCTGTGCCACGCGAAGTCTGTCCCTGATAAGCTTCACCTTCTCGGCCGCATCCACACATCTCTGGCCCCAGCAAAGCTCGCTCACACATCATCCCAGGATAAGGGTGTACGGCACCTACGCCCGTACAGAGCCTCGAAAGGTGACATCTCGATGCTGGCCTGGAAACTATTGTTATAGGCAAACTCCACCAAATGAAGATGATCCTCCCAGGAACCTCCAAAGTCCAGGACGCACGTCCGCATATTCTCAAGGGTCTGAATAGTCCGCTCCGACTGCCCGTCCGTCTGGGGGTGGTATGCAGTACTGAACTTGAGCTGAGTGCCCAAGCTGGTCTGCAGACTCCTCCAGAAATAGGAAGTAAAACGGCTATCCCGATCTGAGACGATGCTGACCGGAACTCGTGGATCCTGACTATCTGCCGCATATACATCTCCGCCAGCCTCCCTGTAGACGTACCCACCTTGAATGGCAAGAAGTGGGCCGATTTGGTCACCTGTCCACGATGACCCAAATCGCGTCTTTTCCTCCTGAGTATGTGACAATCCTGAAACGAAGTCTATCGTGATATGCTCCATTTCCACTCGGAATGGACAGCGGCTGCAACAATCCACCGGGCCTCTGCCTCTCTGCCTTGACCTGCTGACAGACCAAGCACCTAGCTACGAAGTGGGACACCTCCGCTTCATTCCTGACCACCATACATGCTCCCGCAGATCTCGGTACATCTTGTTAGAACCCGGGTGTATGGAGTACTGCGATCTGTGGGCCTCCTGCAAAATCTGCTCTCTGAGCTCCCCGCTAGGCACACATAACCTGGCACCGTGCCTCAGGGCACCATCCTCTGCAAGTGAAAACTCAGATCCCCCACTCCTATACTGATCTGCTCTCTGATACTCTGCATAGCCACATTCTCGAACTGGGCCGCTTGATCCTGTCCACCAAGTCTGACTGAATCTGCATCCCCCATAGCTGCATCTGCACTCCTGGCACGATCACCTCAATCCCAAGGCTCTCCAAGTCGGCAAGCAAATGCCGATCCATGATCAAACACATGGCTGTCGGATACCTACTCAAGGCATCGGCAACCACGTTGGCCTTTCTGGATGATACTGTAGTGCAATATCGAAGTCCTTCATCAACTCCAACCATCTGCGCTGTCTCATGTTCAACTCCTTCTGAGTGAACACATACTTAAGGCTCTTGTGATCTGTGAAGATCTCCACCCTCTCACCATATAGATAATGCTTCCACAGCTTCAAAGCAAAAATCACCGCTGCCAGCTCCAGGTCGTGGGTAGGGTAGTTCTTCTCATGGGACGCAATTGCCTAGAGGCATAGGCAATTACCTTCCCGTGCTGCTGCAATACACAACCCAGCCCCTTCCCTGAAGCATCACTATAAATAGTGAATCCACCTGATCCTGAAGGCAACGTCAGAATCGGAGCTGTCGTCAGCCGCTTCTTCAACTCATCAAAAGCTGCCTGACACACTTCTGACCAAACATACTCAGCTTCCTTCCGGGTCAACCGTGTCAATGGCTCTGCAACCCGAAGAAATCCTGCACAAATCTCCGGTAATACCCTGCCAGCCCCAGGAAGCTCCTGATCTCTGCAACTGAAGTTGGCGCTGCCCATGCCTCGACTGCCACAATCTTCTTGGGGTCAACTGAGATACCATCTCCAGTCACCACATGCCCCAAGAAATCCACCCGGTCTAGGAAGAACTCACACTTGGAGAGCTTCCCATAAAGCTGCTCCTTCCTGAGAACCTCCAGCACTATCTCAAATGCTCCCCGTGCTCCTCCTCAGTCTTGGAATAGATCAAGATATCATCAATAAAACCACTACAAACTGATCCAGATACTGATGGAACACCTTGTTCATAAGGTTCATAAACACTGCTGGTGCATTGGTTAGCCCAAATGGCATAACCAGAAACTCAAACTGTCCATACCGCGTCCTGAAAGCGGTCTTGGGAATATCCTCCCCCTTCACCTTCACCTGGTGATATCCCGACCTCAGATCAATCTTGGAAAATGCCCGAGCTCCGCTTAACTGGTCAAATAGATCGTCGATCCGCGGCAGTGGGTATCTGTTCTTGATCGTGAGGTTGTTGAGTGCCCTATAGTCAATACACATACGTACTGACCCATCCTTCTTCGGCACGAACAACACTGGTGCACCCTATGGCGACGAACTCGAGCGGATGAAGCCCTTGTCCTGTAGCTCATCCACCTGCTTCTTCAGCTCCACCAGCTCGCTGTTGTTCACCCGATAGACATGCTGAGAGATAGGCTCCGCTCCTGGAACCAAGTCTATAGTCTATCGAGAACTCTATGTCCCTGTCTGGTGGCAGTCCCGGCAACTCCTCCGGGAAAACATCCATATACTCTGCTATCAAGGGGTGTAGAATCATCTGCTCCTCGACCGAGACTCCACAGAAGACTCCGCTGCTCTGCTCTGCCTGACGTCTGGAGTACTCGAACTCTGGCTCCCCCGGCGCTCTGAAGAGAATTCTACCCCCTCTGCAATAAATGCTGGCGTGGTGCCTGCTCAACCAATCCTAGTACTATATCGTAGTTTGGCAGTGGCATTACGAGCAGGCTCACCTCCAACTCACGGCCTCCCAAAACTACTCTCCGACCCTTACAAATATCACTCACGAGGATAATACCACCCCCGGTCGTGATCTTGTAAGTCCTAGGCAACGATTCAGCTAATATACCATGCCAATCGCAAAAGATACTGAAATGAAGCTATGCGATACACCAGAATCAAACAATGCAAATGCTGGACTGGAGTCGAGAAGAATCGAACCTGCAATCAGCTCTCCAGTCACCTCAGCCTCTCCTGCTGCCATGGCGAAAGCTCGCCCCTGGTGGCCTCCCCTGGCCTGCTGCTGGTGCTGGACAAACCTCTGCTGCTGAGTCGGCAGGGCTGGTCCCCGCTGCTGGCCCACTGGAGCCCAGGCTCCACCTCTGAGCTGCTCGTCCCATACGGCAGTCCTTCATCTGGTGATCTGCTGAACCACACACCATGCACAAGCCCAGCCTCTTCCTGTACTCAAGGAAGACGTGCCCAGGCTTCTTGCAGTAGCCACAAGTACTACCCTGCCTCTGTCCCTGCTGGTGCTGCCTCGGCTGCTGCTGATGAGCCGGCCTCTGCTGAATCGGCTGAGGCTGAAACTGCCTCTGCTGATGTTGAAAGTGTGGCCTCTTGGCCTGGCCTCCGCTGCTGCTACTGCCCCCAACTGGGTCTCTCCCTCTCTTGAGCCTAAGCTCAAGATCATCCTCTGCAGCTAGTGCGTCCACCAGGATCTCCTCAAATGTAGTACTGCGGGCGTTCTTGGTGTAGGACTTGACCTCCTTTACCAAGCCCTTCCGGAACCTCCGGGCCTTCGTCGCCTCCGACAAGTCCTCTACAAATCTGCCCAGGCGGCAGAACTCTCCTGCATACTCCTCCACAGACTGACTCCCTGGACTAGGGCCTCGAACTGAGTCTCGAGGGCTCCCAGCGCTGCCTCTGGGAAGAACTTCTTCTTGAACAGCTTCTTGAATGCTGCCCAAGTCTGTCATGCTGTGCCGACCCTCGGGTCGGTCTGGTACCAGGTACGGGCCAGATCCTGCATCATGCTGGCTGCTGCCTCAATCTGGAGCCTCGTCGGAATCTTCGCCAGCCTGAAGATCTCCTCCATATGCTCGATCCACTCATCGGCATACAGGATCCCCTCTGTCCCGCGAAGTCTCTCGGGTGCATCTTCTGGAAGTCCTGGATGCCTTTCTTTCGTGGCTTGTGGCTGCTGGACTGCTGCTGGCTGAGCCACTACTCTCTCCACTGCTGTCACTGCCAGCTCAATGCCTCGAGTGAGCTCTGTCGTCTGCCTCTGCTGCTGAGTCTGCTGACCCTCCATGTACTGCCTGAAGAAGGCTAGTAGCTGCACTGCGTCAACTGTCCCTACAGGTGGCTGCTGGTAAGGATCCTCTGGGAAAATTGGGTCCTGCCTCCGAGCCGGTGGATGCATGTTCCCTGCTGGACTGCCGAGGTCTCAACACGAGCTAAGGTGGCAGGAGCTGCAGTCCTCTGGCCTCGCCGTACTGGCTGGGAGGTAGCAGTCCCCTCCACAGCATCCCCATGGATGGTACGCTGCGATCTAGTCTCTACCATCCAGAAGATAGACAAACAAGAGTATCAATTTCTGAAAAAGAAGCGAAACAACAAAGGCGGACAATTATAATTCAAGGATCAGCTGACAAAAGGATTTAGATGGCAATAAAAGAAATTTTCCTAAAGTGATTGAGTATCTTAAAATTAATGTCCTATATCCTATAGCAGGCTGTAGTGACACTCTAGTTCGAGCACCACTACACTTCTAGTCTAGACCTGCATGGGCCACCACTAAAAACGTGTCACGACCCGCACCCTAGAGTAAGGGCACGAGGCGTGGATACGACCAGCCTACGCCGCAGTGTCAACGGTAGAACGTGTCCTAGGTCACAACATCTAACAGTATATATCTAAACAGTTTATCTCCCGAATGGGGGTGATATAGCAATAATAAACTCAATCACAACTAAGGAAGAGATAGCGATATGAACAGAACTCAAGGAAATGAAATAGATAAAACAGTAGTCTAAGATAATCCCAGTACAAGGTCTCAGATAAAAGAATATAAACAAAACTGATCTCCAAAATAGAGTCTAACTAGAACATGTCTCAAAACTACATAAAATAAGATAAGCCTAACTAGTCTAGTCTAGGCAGTCGGGGTGATCTCCTCAGCTAGAGCTGGGTCCTCCTGAGGGTCCTCGCAGGTGTCATCTAAGGATGCCCCGTAGTAAGTGTCCAGGCAAGCCTCCTCCTCGTCCTCTGTAATATTTCAACAGGTCCAGTCAGGACAGAGCGAGCACAGTACATCTCAACAGATCATAGCAGGTTAGAAAACTATAACATGCAGTAAAGTAAGATACGAGTACTGAAGAATGGCAGTATGTAAACAGGAAGAGCGGTAATAGAAATATCTACTATACATAGAGAACTAGCAGTGACTAGTGAGTCAGAGTACGACATGAACATGTAAATGGGCTAGGAGATTCTGATACTACACTACGGAAGTGATTCTGATACTACACTGTTTGGCTAGTATTGACATGTCCACTTATACTCCCCCGTACCCCCAATCAATACACAAGGATCCAGCCAGGTTATGTTATATGATTCCATGCAAGGCCCCGTAGGGTGATACATGGATGCCCATAAATGGGTGATTCTGGGGGTTACCCAACAGTGTAAGATTCTAGGAAGACTCTACGATCATAAATAGATATGTCGTAAGTGATCAAAGAACCAAGAAGCATAGTGATACGCCATGTAGTGAAACACACAGAACACGAAGTACCCGATGCTCCATAAGGTAACATCTCAAGAAAGGATCCATATAGTACCAATTCGTGTGACCGTCGTGACAGTACAAGTAAAGTAATCTACTGCAGAAAATAATTCTAAGCAAGATATAAATGATCAGAGAATGTACTCGCCTGTATCTGAGTGTCCAAAATGAAAGTACTGTCCAAGGAGTGGTGTCTGGCTCCTAATCAGAACAGCACAAGTCACAACAAGTCCAGAATAGTAATATGGAGTCCTACTATGCATTCTACATGATTCTAAATCAATCTAGGCCAAAGTCAACTCTTGGTCAACTTTGGTCAACCCTAGAAGTCAACTAGGTCAACCTTGTCTAAACTAGGCTAAACTCAACTAGCTAGGTCTAATAAGTCATGCTAGGCTCTAACAAGGCTATACTAGACTACACACAACATTTCAAGCACTCATACACCTATGCATATACAACACTATATATATATATACAATTATTTATTAACACTATGCATTCTAGGCTAAATACTATATGTATATACATATAGGCATACACCACACAATTATACATGTCTACATGTTGCACATAAAGTATTTTACACCACAAAGAGGCATTCCTATCTAAAGGTGCTTAACATGTGCATATAGAGAGAATGTGTGTAGTGTGACACACAGGAAAATAGTGTCAAGTGTAATATGTATGTGCATTGTGTGCAGGAATTTACAAGGCAGTGAAATAAGTGAATAACTAAAACCATGGTGAACATGTATCAAAACAGGGATCACACAGATTTCTTAGGACTAGAAAACAGTGGAGAAGAGCAACCATGTGTGTGTGAAATGAAGCAATGTGAAATCATAACAGTGTACAGGAAATCAAATCAGTGAAGAGTGGACAATGGGCGTCTGTGTACTCAGAAATCAGGAAGATTGGCAGGAATTAATAAACAGTGAAAGGAGTGTCAAAGTGTTCAGAAAATGACAGTGCAAGGGTGTGTACAGGAAAATAACCAACAATGTGTAAGTGTTCAACAGGAATGTCAAGATCCTGGAAATCAAGCTACACAGGAAAACTAATCAACAGTAAAGAAGAAGGGAACAATCCAATACAATCAAAACTGGAAATCAGTTTAACCAATCTCAGGTTTTGAATCACAGGGAAAACTCAGGAATAGGCACAGAATCAACTCATGTTACATCTCACAAATGAAAAAGAAGTCAACATTGAACACTCACTGCATTCTCAGGTTTACACCCACATGTGAAATGAAGTCACAGTTAACACATCAGTTTATCCTCTGGTTAAACCAACTGGAACATTAGGATTCAGCATTTAAATAGTAAATTAGCCAACCTCAAGTTAATGCAAAGAACAACAAAACTGGAACTTCATCAAAGCACAACCCAAAACCTATCAATTCAAACTAATCTCTCACTAATCAACACCAAATTTCAACCACAGCTAGGCAGCATATAGGAGAACAGGTTTGGGCTTTAAAAACATGAATTTAACAATGATTTTTCAGGTTAAACATCAACCAATATTCAATGTGAAATCTGGAAACAAAGGGACTGATACCAAGTTTCAGAAA